>CM059222.1:9832500-10357500 GCA_030347435.1 Clarias fuscus | reverse complement strand
CCTTTCACTTTTGTGCTGCTGATGCTGTATCAATCCGTATAATGCTTCATTTTCTCCTTTCCTTAATTAGATGTTCTGAAAGACATTTTTTACCTCCAATAAATTAACATTATTTCTGATGTGAACATGGATCAACGAATTCTTTCAACAGACAACGTTCTAGGACGTCGAACACATTCATGATATTTTTATTATTGTTTAATCTACCATCCAACTTGTTTTTAACAAATTGTCAACAAAGTGAAAATTTTTTTTTTAAATTTACTCAATACTCAAATTTAAAGTATAATAATTTAGAGTGAAAGAACTTATCACTGAAGTCACTAATCAATATTAGTGATTTAAGTGATTAGTTCTTTCACTTTTGTGTAGCGGACACACAAAGCAGGCGAGTTCTTCGCATCATTCAAGCGCAGAACCAGGGAGGTCTAGCAAAACTTGCATCACTTCAAGTAAAACAAAGATCTGAAAAATATTTCAAACAAAGAATATGACTATAATAATAAAAATTAGAGTATGAATAAGAAAATGTTCAAATAAATATGAAATAAGAATATAATAATAAAAATATATAAATAAAGGAAACAACTTTGTTGTTTATAGTTTATAAATGAAAATAATGAGGTCTCCTTCATTAAGCGGTGAGCAGGGACAGAAGAGACGCAGCAAATCCATGGGGAAATGGTGGCGTACGGCCGTCCGCTTCCCCCAATGCAGGCCGGATGCCCCAATGTCTAAGTGTGGGCTTTCACAATCGGGTGAACACAAGCTTTAACTTGCTGTTTGCTTTATCTGTGGTACTATGTTCAAGATTATTTTCATTTTAACCATATACAGTTTATTACACAGGGAAACAACGCAACGTTCCTCCAGGACCAAGGTCCTACTGTCCTGTATGTACAACATAAATTCACAACATGAATAAAAACTAACTAGCTAACTAAGCAACCTACTTAGATAACTAGCTGAGACAAGACAGATTGACGTTTTTAAGTTAACCGAAAACTAAGTTCTAGACTAAAAAAAATGGGGCCACACAAAGTGCTCGTGCACTTGTGAAAACAAGAGCGACAAAGTCACAACGTGACAACATATACTTCATGGTGATGACGTCATGAGGTGATGAGTTGAGGAGAAAGAGTAAATAGGACACATTCCTTTGAAGTAGCAGCAAAGATCAAATAGTTTTTTGGAAATGACAAGTAATGGATATTATGCAAAAGAGCAATTACAGGTTGGTAGGAACAATTTTTAGATGGTCATTGATCAGTGTGTTTGCACGTGTGATGTTTATCTGTTCAGTCTCAATGTTTTGAGGTAGTTGAGTTATCTGAGTGCGCTTTTGTGTGTGTATGTGTGTGTGTTTGTGTATGTGTATGTATATTTGATTATCAGCCCAGTTCCGTTTTTGTGAGGAGATGGATGGCTTTTGAAAAGATGATGTTGTACAGTCTGCATCGGAGTGCTTGAATGTTTCAGTATCTTTTCCCAGATGTCAGGAGGGTGAAGAGTATTGGTGTGTGATGGGTGTTTTCTAACAGCCAGAATGTTGGTGGCTTTGCAGATGCAGAGTGTGGTTTAGATGTCTTCAAAAGAGGGAAGAGAGACTCCGGTGACCTCCTCAGCTGTCTTCACGATCCGCTGTAGGGTCTTGCGCTCCGAGATGACACAATTGCCAAAACAGACAGTGATGCAGCTGCCCAGGATGCTCTCGATAGTTCCTCTATTGAAAGTAGGTGGCGGAACCTGGGCCATCCTCAGCCTTCTCAGGAAGAGAAGACGTTTCTACAGCTTTCTTGTGCAAGGAGCTGATGTTAAGGTACTAGGTGAGATTCTCCTCCAGGTGGCCAACCAGGAATTTGGTGCTGTTGATGATCTCCGCAGAGGAGCCAACCATCTCTAAAGTCAGCAACCATCTCCTTTCTTTAAGCAATGTTCAGAGGCTGACTCGTGGTTCCTGCTGATGGGACCCATGGTTTCTCCTGACCGTCCTGTCCTTCTGCATGTGGAAGCTAGTGTAGAAGCTCATCTAGTGTAGAAGCTCATCTGCAAGGGAGTCGTCTCTGTCATAGGCATGTGATGATGTCCTGTAGTTGGTGATGGCTTGTGTGAACTTCCACATGCGCCGTATGTCACCACTCTCCCTGAAGTGGTTGAGGATTCAATGGGCATGTGCACGTTATTGCCTATCTGTTGTCGCCTCTCCGTTGTCCCGGGAAAGTTTTGACCTTGACTTTCTAAGGGGACCTTGGTCTCCTGCTCTGATAGCAGAGTCTCAGATCTTCAGAAGTGCATGCACCTCTGCAGTAATCCACGGTTTCTGTCTGGTCGTGAGATGATGTTCTTGGAGACAGTGACATCATCGGTCCACTTGTTGATGTAGCTGGCCATTTAAGATACAACCAAGCATTAAATTGGGTTGCGTACCACCGGTCACTAGAGAGTGGTCGATGAAGATAAACCCCACCTCAAGCTTGCCCAAGCCAGTCCTCCTGGAGGGTAGATTGAAGACTGGTGGCTCTCAGGCTGGCACCTACTATTACCACGGTCTGGTAGTCCACCAAGAAGCTCTCTCAGAAGATGAAAGCTAAAATATTGGCCTGCAGAATTTTAAAATGAAAAGAAAAAATATATTAGAAAGCATTGATGTGCACCTGTACCATCAGCACCCAGGCGCATCGCACAACCTGAGTGCATTTTGAGCATGCTAAGACCGCTAAAACCCATAGGACAATGATGTCACTAAATATGGCATAAGTATAAAGCGTCATCATGTTTGGACGTGTCTTTCTATGCATCTTTGCTAGTGATTGCTTGGTGTCGACTGTAATGGCGCAGGTGCTTGAACTGGTCATTATTTGTGAAGGATGTCTGATGTGTGTGAGGCGTGTGTCTGTATAGGTCATTGAGAGTGTTTGTTTAGGATGTATACTATATGTGAAGAATAAGTAGTTTGATTGTGTGTGTCTGTGAGTGTGTGTGTGTTTGTGTGTGTGTATGTGTAGGATTTGTTGTGTGTGTTCATGATTTGTCCTGTGGTACAGAGGATGTGTGTGTGTGTGTGTGTGTGTGTGTGTCGGTGGGTGTTTGAAGAACATGTATGTGTATTGTGTGTATGTGTAGGATTTTAACCTTCTTATGGTGAGATAAAGCGTTTGCCGTGTTCTTAGCGCTGTACGAGGTCAGGAAAGCGGTTTTCTCACATTTCGAATGCATGGTCACGAGTTTATATGACGTTTTCATGCTCAAAACATGAAAAAGAATAAGACAAATCTTGTTATTCAACATGTATGCCTGGATGTTTTGGAAATTATAAATCCTATCACTTTTAAACTCCTTATGGTGAGATAAAGCGTTTGCCGTGTTCTTAGCGCTGTACGAGGTCAGGAAAGCAGTTTTCTCACACAACTTATGCATAGTCATGTAAAACATAGAAAACTAGTTTGCATCCTCAAGACATGAAAAAGAATAAGAAAAAGTTGTTATTCCACATTCATGCTAGAATGCATGATTGTTTCGGAAATCATCATTCCTGTCACTTTTAACCTCCTTATGGTGAGATAAAGCCTTTGCCGTGTTCTTAGCGCTGTACGAGGTGTAACGGGTTTGACCCAAAGTTGCACGGGCGGCACCATGAAACACAGACACGAGGCGAGATCTTAGAGGAAAAGGGTAATTTATTCATGATAAATAGGGGAAGGAAAGGGTAACTGGAGGGAGGACGGAAAGAAAGGGAAGGTATGATGTGTGCACATGCAGTGGTCCGAGGCAGTGCCCAGCTGGCATGCGGGCACGCGGCTGGCGGAGTGGCAGAACGGAGCACGCGAGGCAGCGCTCCTGCACGCTCCCTGGTCGGTTCCTCCCTGCTGTCGATAACTGGCCTGGCCCCTCCCAGCTTCCTTTGGGCGCGGCCTCAGGCGGGAGTCTCGCTCGGACGTCCTTCGGCTTCGGCTCCAAGCAAAAGAAGCTGTTATTCATCATGCAAGCAGGAATGTATAAATGTGTTGGACATAATGTCTTTGAGGTTTAGGATGTTGATGCTGCTTTAAAGAGTTTTACGTGTTCTTAGCGCTGTACGAGCTCAGGAAAGCGGTTTTCTCACACTACTAATGCATGGTCATATAAAACATAGAAAACGAGTTGATATGAGTTCATATATAAGTTTTCATGCTTAAAACATGAAAAAGAATAATAAAGAAGTTGTTATTCAACATGTATGCTAGAATGCATGATTGTTTTGGAAATTATCATTCCTGTCATTTTTAACCTCCTTTTGGTGAGATAAAGAGTTTGCAGTGTTCTTAGGGCTACGAGCTCAGGAAAGCGGTTTTCTCACACAAATTATGCATAGTCATGTAAAACATAGAAAACTAGTTTTCATGATCTGGTCATTATTTGTGAAGGATCAAGACATGAAAAGAGTAAGAAAAAGTTGTTATTCCACATTCATGCTAGAATGCATGATTGTTTGGGAAATTATCATTACTGTCACTTTTAACCTCCTTATGGTGAGATAAAGCGTTTGCCGTGTTCTTAGCGCTGTACGAGCTCAGGAAAGCGGTTTTCTAATGCATGATCATGTAAAACATAGAAAACGAGTTTCTCACACTACTAATGCATGGTCATGTAAATCATAAAAAATAAGTTTCATGCTCAAAACAGGAAAAAGAATAAGATAAAAGTTGTTATTCTACATGTATGCTAGAAGGCTTGGTTGTTTTGGAAATTATCATTCCTATCACTTTTAACCTCCTCATGGTGAGATAAAGCGTTTGCCGTGTTCTTAGCGCTCAGGAAAGCGGTTTTCTCACACTTCTAATGCATGGTCATGTAAATCATAAAAAATAAGTTTCATGCTCAAAACAGAAAAAAGAATAAGATAAAAGTTGTTATTCAACATTTATGCTAGAATGAATGTTTTGGAAATGATCATTCCTTTCACTTTTATCCTGCTGATGCTGAAACAATGCGTATAATGCTTCATTTTCTCCCTTCTTTAATTAGATGTTCTGAAACTTGGGACACTTCTAGATCGAAACGAACTGAACAATTTACACTGGTCATTTGCCTAACTGAACAGGAGGTCAGGTATTGTAGGTCATTTGCAAAATGCACAATGGACATAATACTACTCCACAGACACAAACAAGTGCACATACACACACTACACAGACATTACACATCGTACACTGACACACACACATACACATCCTGAACAGATAGAGACACACACACAATACACATCCTAACTTTCAATGCTTACAGATTAAGCAGGCCCTTTTAATTGGACAACAAGATGGATCTACATTATGTGACTGACAAACACACAAAGAG
Organism: Clarias fuscus; assembly: GCA_030347435.1. NCBI lineage: Eukaryota > Metazoa > Chordata > Actinopteri > Siluriformes > Clariidae > Clarias > Clarias fuscus. Next base: position 10,352,166 of record CM059222.1, on the reverse strand, counting down.
ATCCTGGCCTGAATGTACATGTGGAGGACTCGACTGGGTTGAGGAAAGGTTGGGGAGAACTGCGCCCTTTTGCAAGTCAGACACACACACACACACACACACACACACACATACTATACACACAATACACTCACACAAGTCGCACACACACACGCACACACACACTGCTCAAATAAACACCCATACTTCACACATACAAACACACATAATTCTCACACACTCAGTATACAGACACACTTCACGTACTAAACAGACACACACCACACATACACGTCATGTCCTAAACTCTGTGGCATTACATGATTACATGACCATGCATTAGTTGTGTGAGAAAACTGTTTTACTGAGCTCGTACAGCGCTAAGAACACGCCAAACGCGTTATCTCCCCCTAAGGAGGTTAAAAGTGACAGGAATGACAATTTTCAAAACAATCATGCATTCTAGCATACAGGGGCGGATCTACCGGGGAGCAGTTTATTTTGATATCTTAGTGTATATTAATGACTAACAGCCTAACTGTAAACTATTTTCAGTAGCTTGCATCTTCCAGATTGTCCAGTGAATCAAAGACATTTAGTGCAGCGAGATCATCACACACACACAAATGACTCAATTGTCAATCCGGCTCTTTTAACAAACCAAAGGAGTTTTTTTTTATATCTTGGCATTTATTAATGACTAACAGCTTAACTGTTAACTATTTTCAAAAGTATATTGTTCAGTTCAGTAGCTTGAATCGTCTGAACCTTTGGTAACTGGCGTCACGTGACAACAACGCATTTGCCCGTGTCCAGTCCATTGATATGCTGAAGATGAGAAACACATCCAGGTACTGGATTACTTTTAATACTTAAATTAATGTTGAATTAAGGTAAAAAAAAAAAAACATTTTCTAAGTGTTGCCTGAGATAGTTGGTTGAGATAGGTTAAGAGAGAAAGAGAGCTCAGATATTGAAAGAGAGGAGAGAGAGCTTGAAACACCAGCACCCTGTTTGTCAGGTGACCATGGTGTTGTTCATTGTGCTTTTCAAATATTTTTTTACATAAATGAAAAATAAGCAAAACCTATTTGATTTATTTAACCTATAATCATTTAAAGAACCATAGCCCAATATATGCTCAACTTTGCTTATCTTGGTTACATTCAGTGTTCTTTAATATATAATGTTGAGATATGCCTAAAAAAAACCTTTAGACAAAGGTTGCTGCAGTAGTAGCATGAACGATTAGGTGTTACATGAACGATTAGATGTTAAATGTTTTGTACTGTAATGTTTGTCATGCTTTGTAAATTAAACTTGGCATAGACTTAAAGTTGCTACAGGTTTGCATAGAACTCAATAAAGAAAAGTTAAATATACCATACCATCATATTTAATTTATCTGACATTCCAATCCAGATATCAGGTTCAAGACAAATCACACATCAGCCTTTATTTCATTTTTATAGGACAATGTTAAAATGTCCACCCTAATGTATACACCGAATAAGAATAGCGTTCCTTGAATCCACAAAAACCATGCAAGGATGCTTGCTTCAGTGTTGCCACCCCTCATAATATTAATGCCACCCCATGAATAATGTTAGATATGCCCCTGAAACTGATTAAAATTCATAGTCAAGATCTATCCGCACAATTTCGTACATCTTACCGATTCCGTTTATCCCATGGCGACCGATGATAACACAAAATCTGGTATTTATCAATTATGAGCAAGGTAACGTACGATCTGGGCAAATGTTTAGACTGTTAGGTGGTTAGACTGCCTGACGCAGACGCAGCTGTGTGTTCGCAGATGAGAAGAGTATCAGGATGGCACCATTCGGCTGGGAGAGGGGTTCTGGAATGTGATAGATTGATCGCTCACTTTGCTGTGGCCTGTTGACATCCCTAAAATAATATTAACAGGATAGCATTGATTCATCTCAGAAATATGGCCAAGATAAGAAATATGTTGTCACTAAATGACGCAGAATTTTTTCATACTTTAAATCTCATACTTTTAATATCTGTAGATTGAACTATTGTAACGCCTTACTGTCTGGTTGTTCAACTTGATACATAAACAAGCTTCAGTTAGTTTAGAATGGGCAGTGAGAGTCCTCACTTGAACCAGAAGGATGATACAAGCACATCACCCATATCTTATCCACACTGCATTGGCACCCAGTGAAATTTCACATTGATTTTAAAACAGTTAATCCTGGGACTGCGAGCATAATTCATTCCGGAAGCATGCTTGTATATCATATCACTCCTAAATCAAACCAAATGTCTTCATAAAAAATAATGGAAACTATTAGAAGCGAAGATCGTGGGCAGTGGAGATGGAGCAGGCTGTGAATCTCTATAGATCCCTTGCTCTGCCGCAGTAGTGAAAGTGGGAGCGTAGGAGCCGAGCAACGAGATCCGCAACGTTGTAGACGCGCTGAGACGTCAGACTGACCCTGCGTTCACACCGAACGCGGCGAGAACGTCAAAGTTCGCCATTTTGACGCTCTCGCCGCGTTCGGTGTGAACGCAGAGTGAGCCGTAGTCGTGAAGGCGGAAGCGTTTGGTCAGAGCCGCGTGATCCGTCCGCAATGTGCCGAGACGTTAATCTCGTGAAAGCGGAAGCGTGAGATCAGAGCAATTAAATCCGTTAGCGAGAGCGTTGAGCCAAAACGTGAAGCAAAGCCGTAGTCGAGAAACGAAAGCGAGAGTTCAAACCGTTAAATCCGTCAGCGAGACAATTAATCCAAAAACATGAGACGAGAATCGGGAACCCGTGAAAACCATGAAACAGAACCGCGCGGATATCGAAGCGAAAACACACCCAATAATCTGGCAACAAGATAGCACGCTGCGCTTTCTTATAAACCGGAAGAAATCAGCGCGGGATGAAAGACCGGTGTGCAGACAGGGCAGTCTGGGGGCGTGTGAGGAGACATGACAGCGTGGGAAATCATGACCACGTGATCAGGAGCTTGACAGGGTGGGAAAGGATATGTCAAAGAAGAAAGTGGTCAAAGAACAGTGTGAGTGAGCAGAGAGCGTGACAGAAACCCAAAAATGTTAATATAAAAAAATTAACACAAAATGTAAAAAAAAAAGGATAAAAATATAGTTGCAAGTGCGCATGACACAACTTATATGCCTTTTGAGCACACTAAGACCTCTTTTGAGCACGTTAAGACCTGGATGCTGATGTCACTGAATATGGCATAAGTTTAAGGCATCGACGGTTGGACGCATCTTTCTGGTGTGCCCAGGTGGTGATGGCGCAGGTGCTTGGGCCCAACATTGTTGTTTGCATTATCGCCAGGTGTGCGCAACTTACAACCCGTTTGCCTTTTGAGTACGCTAAGACTCCTAAAAAGCCCCAGTTGCTTCATATCACTCAATATGGGCCGCTTTTGGCGGCGATTGTAATGCCGCAGGTGCTTGTGTGGTTCTGTAGGATGTGTAGTGTGTGTGTGTGTAGAATAAGTGGTGTGTAGTAGTGTGTGTGTGTGTGTGTAGTATGTGTAAGATGTTTAGTGTGTGTGTGTGTAGTGTTTGTGTTTAGGATGTGTAGAATGTGTAGAATGACTCCCTACACAATTTTGCATATTCAAAGTGTGTGTGTGTGTGTAGGATGTGTAGTTTGTGTATTTAGCAGTGCTGATGTCATAAATATGTCTTTTGCAAATGACCCAAAATGTCTGATCTCCTGTTGAGTTGAGGCAATGACATGCATAGTGAAATTGTTCAACTTAATGAAATCTAGAAGTGTACCGAGTTCGAGCAACTATATCTTTTTATTTATGTAATAAATAAATAGGTTGCCCAAGCACCTTGCGCATTCGCATTAATGTGTTTGCGTGTGCGTGCATGCGTGTGTGTGTTAACATTTGTGTTGTGTCAGTGTGTAGAACGGGGGAATTTTATGTGTGTGTGTGTGTGTGTGTGTGTGTGTCACATGTGTGTCACATATAGGTGTTAGTTTGTGAGTGAGGTGTGTGTGTGTGTGTGTATGAGAGAGAGATGTGAATGTGTGAGTGTGTAGAATAGGGGGAATTTTATGTTAAGACATCCGAAAAACATTACACTATAATTGTCACTCAATATGATGTCACTGAATATAATGTCTCACAGAAAGTTATTACCCACTTTTCAGCATAAGTTTGAGGAATTTCGCGGAGTAGCAGCCCCTCACAAGACCAATGTTGTTACAACTTCAGCTGTTATCTGGATTGCTGTGGCAAATCTTATATTGCTTATTGGCTCGTGATTGCCTGGAGTAGCTGCATATATTTATTTACTATAGTATGAGGCATCATAATTTCTGACTCCCTACACAATTTTGCATATTCAAAGTATTGAGATCACATAGGCCCAGTTTGTTGGCAATCGTATAAATCCCCTAGGAGCAGTACATCAAATTCCATTGGATGCATTTTGCAAACTACACTATAGTTTGCAAAACTGCAAACTATAGTGAGTGACTGACTTCCTGTTGAGTTGAGCATGACAACAATGTGAAAGTTGCTCAGCTCAATGAGATCTAAATGTGTACGATTTTGCATGCATACGTGCAAATGTATATGAGCTATGCAGCAAAATCTCAGGTGAGGGCCCTCTAAAGCATCCTGATGGCAGCAGATTCCAACTTGTCTGGAAATTTTCATGAGTTTTTGAGCATGTTACGACCCGCAAAAAGCCCAAAATGGGAGAAAATAAAATCCTTAGGAAAACAAGAGGGTCCTGAGCACCCTGTAGTCCTTAGGCACTAAAAAGAATCCTTAGAAAAACAAGAGGGCACATTTATGACATCAACAATATTAAAACAGTATAATCAGAGTGATGGCGATGATGTCATAGCGTTTGGGCCCTTATAAAAAAAAAAATCTGCAGAGCAGTTTTTCTGTTAGTGTGTGCGTGCGTGAAAGTCGTGAATGTCTGTTTTTCCTTCTGGTTCTCCCTTTTAGTTATGCTGTCACAGTTAGTCCTGTCAGAGTCCCTGCTTGCACTAAATATGAATATATTAAGGGACTATGACCATGCATAACTGTTATTTCTTCTTCTCGCCTCTCCTCTCCTCCTCCTTGTCGATCTACACATGTCGCTGCCAGGGATGTTTAAACACAGAAAAAAAACATATGGAAAGAATTTGTTTCTCACATTCATATATGGGGGTTTATAAGTCATGTGTTTAATACATGTAGCCTACTGAATATTTTGATGTGAATGCAAATTAAATGTTCCTTGATTTAGTTTGTAATGAATGTTTCTCTTATTTAATATTGAGTCTTTGCTGCACATTAAAAAACTGGTTATGCATTTGGAAGGGGAGTGGCATACATTTCCTGTATTAGAAACTGTGCTCCTTAGACATGATCTAAGTTATTATTAAACTCTGCAATTTTGGAATTGTGTTTACATGAAAAACCCATTTGTGCTCTCCATTGCAAACAAATTTAACTTATCAGTAAACAATGATATGATAAAAGAAAGTATACATCCTGGTCCTGCCAGGCAGATTTCCTCTAAGGTGGTGCATGATGGTACCTGTTGATCTATGCCTGGGCAGGGCGAAGCCAGAGAAAACTCTGGTGGAGGCCTGCAGTGACGCTGATATGGCAATCAGTCATCTGTCCTGGGTATTGGCCCAAGCAACTTTTCAAATCATCTAGGAGTCAGTTCCCTCCAAAATTTCCCACAGGATAGCTGCCACTTAGTTTTATTCAGTAAAGCTAATGATTAGAGGCAATAGGGCCACAACAATCTCAACCCATTCTCAATCATTAAATAGGTAAGAAGCCCAGCTTGCTGGGCATGGAATGCAAGCGCTCACTTTTGGTAAGCAGAACTGGTGCTGCAGGATGGAACCAAAAACCAGTTTAGGTCGCCCGATGCTGATACACATCAGACCCCATAAAAGGTGTTATTGATATAGGCAGTCAGACAGTGGTCATGAAAGTTGAAATCCATTATGGAATGTGTAACAACTCACCTGCTGAATCAACAAGCCCCGAGTGTTACCAGGCCAGCACTGGCATAAAAGAGACACTTCGGGGCCTAAGCAGCCTGACTTTATCATTACTAGAATGCATTTGAGCTTATTATACATGCATAATTCCTTTTATGACTTCAAAGTTATGTCATATAATGATTAATTATTGGACTTAATTATGGTTAAGATCAAGGATAATTTTTTATCAAAGCTTGATTACATTAGTGTATTATGTTAATTATTTTTTTTATCTTTCATGATTTAAAGACTGATCATCATTAAAATTTTGATTCTTAAGATATTTCTATTCTTAACTCAAATTTGTTCATTAACCTATATGATTTAAATTTAATCAACATTTTACAATATAAGTATACATACATGGATTAGTACTTATAAACACAACCATTATTAATGAACTTTGGTTATGTAGATAATTTTGTTAGTTGTAGTAGTAAGGGTTAATTTTGATCTCAATATGAAGTTATTAAATTACTCATTTACTTTTTGTTGTATTTTCCTTAATTTATTATACCACAGGATAAATTCTTGCCATTGCTTAATTTTGACTTTTTTCTTGTTCGAATATGTTGAGTCATTGTGTAAGCTGGCAACATTATTATACTTTCCTTTTGTTTTAATCTTCCATATTCCATAGGCAGCACACACCTCGTCCGATTTTCCTGAGAGTGGGTGCTTAAATGCTACCCTATCCAAATCTCAAATGCTCATATTCGCCAACTGGAAAAAGTGCTAAATAAGGTTTAGGGCCTTTCTTTCGCTTTTTTCCCAAGGCGTCCTTGCTTCGTCTCCATCTGTTCCAAAACACTTAATGATAATCCTTCTTACTCATCCTACTCATCTGTATTGGATACCATCAGCCTCAACCACAGCCCTCCGGTTCGCGAAGCCTCTACTTATCCTTTCTCTGAGGATAATTTTGATGACAATCAATAATTGATTTTATTATTGATTATTGATCACTTTGTTTCTTAACTTTTTGAAAAGGGAAATCTGGCCATCTGTGCAAAGTTATTTTTATAACTTAGATTTCTAAGCGTCTCTGTTAAACTTGAAAATTTGCCAGACCTCAGCAAGGTACTTTCTGTACTTTTCCATTACACTCTGCATTAAATTCCTTACTTTTTGTGCTGTCATCCTTCAGTCACGATCCAAGTTTTCTATATGTTTTTCTACGTAATTAAAGTTAGAAAATAACTTTAGTATACTATTTAGAAAATAGTATAGCATAGTAATATAAAAATTGGTAACTATTGTTAGTATATTCTTTGTTTATTACTATTGACATTGTTGTTTGAAGAGTATATCGCTGCCTCCTGCCTGTGTATCGGCTACTTTCTCCAAATTGAGTGCCTGCAGGCCTGTTTTTCTCTGATATAGCTCTTTCGCAGAGGCCTTCTGTGTATTGAACATTAAACTGTGGCTAACTTAAGAGTGCTAATTTACTAATATATAATTGAAATTTAATATTATTTTCCTCACATCATGGAACAAGATTTTCTTTCTGAGGGCCATTGTTTAGCTGTCATAAAACAAAGAGCTAGTTTGCAATTGATTATGTGATTATATGATTATAAATAATCTGATTATGACTGACTGACACAGTCAAAATATTACCTAAACATAAAGATACCACAGCACCGCTGTAGCTATACCAGGGACCAGGACATTTATTGGGCCATATTGAAAATGTTTAGCCTGATGACAGGGTGCTTAAGTGTGGGTGCCCGGGGCCACCTGGTGGGCCAGGTATTGGAGATGTAAGCCCCAGAGAAGGTCTGGCGCTCAAGCAAGGGCAGGTAGGGAGGCCTGCGGACAGGCTGGATGTTGCCACATTGGTCCATCCTTTGGGGCTAGAGGGAGAAGCTTGATGGAGATGGGCCTCTTGGGCAGAGAGCTTGAGGTAATCAAAATCAGGGCACCATGGAGCCAGTTCCCAGAGGGCTGATGATGTCGTAGGATCATGGCTGAGGCCCAGAAAAAAAGATTCAAAATTTCCTGCAGCTAGCAGGTGGTATAATGGTCAGGGGATATGCCTCATTTCAACAGATATCTGAAGAAACTTGAGAATCAAAATCTAAATATATACCATATCAAATATAAAATTATGACCATCTGCCTAATATTGATAATTTTATCCATCTTTTCGTGCCATGTGTTCTGACACTTTCTATGGGAACTAGCATTAAGCATTTTGAGCAAAAGTCGTTCTTTTGCTCAAAATGCCTTGTCCTGACTTTCCTTGGACCACTTGTGGTAGGTCCTGACCACTGCAGACCAGGAACATCATACAAGAGTTGCAGTTCTGGAGTTCAATAAACAAAGACTCAATAAACAATATAAAGCTTTATACACTTTTTAAAAAATATTTTATACTTAAAACTAGTGGTAGAAGAAAATATTTTTACAACAATACAATAATAATAATTAAATATTATGGTAAATACTTTATCACCGTGAATTTTGTGTGATTTTACAAAAGTTAACTCAACTGATAAATAACCACTACCAACAACTGGAGATTTAAGTATGCAATTTAGTGTTAATTATGTGTGTGATACAAATATGTTGGTTGTATTTTAATAAATGCCAATCCATCGCAGGGTATGCACACACGCTACGGCCAGTTTGTGAATGTCAAGTAGCCTAATCTGCATATCTTTGGACTGTGGGACAGAAACTGGAGTAATTGGAAGATTAAAAACACGGTAGTCAAAGCAAATTAGATCAAGAAAAATGGTATGCACCATATGGCCTCTGTTCATTTTTTTTTAACCATGTGTCCACCAGTCTACTAAGGTTATAATGTATTACAGAAACAGAAAAAGCAAATCTCTTGTTTGTATATCACTCATGCATTTTTTAATGGTTGTAGCAGGATTTCTTTTTTGCTTAATTAAAAAAAAAAAGAAAATATTATTGTAAGTGCATAAAGACTCCCAAATGCAGCAAAAGCTGTACAAGAGGAAGCAGGAGAAAGTGGGTAAAAGAGACGTATTGACACTTCCTAAGCAAAAAAAAAAGAGGCAATTTAAGAAGGCCCATATCAAGCAAAGAAAACAATTAAGTGGATTTGATTATGGCAATGGGTTAAGATAAGTTTAACACATTATCAAAGCCTGAAAGGACATTGTTGAAACATCAACTTTATTGTACTAAAACATCAACATCATAATTCCTAATACATCAAAATATTAACATCAACTTAAAAAAATTAAAAACTAAAAATCACAAATAGAGAGCAAACACTTGAAGATGAAACTTGAAGATGCATGTTAAACTGCATGGTGAAAGGTGGAGCATACACACACAATGGGATGAGAAATCTAAGAGCTGTGTGGTCATAGGAAAACCACTTATTATTGAGGCTACCCGTCATAGTACAGGTATGCACCATATAGCTTCTGGTAATTTTTTTAAAACCATGTGTCCACATGTGTCCAGTCAGGAAAAGACTTCAATTTGCTAGGGAGCATAAAGATTGGACAGTGGAGCAACGGTCATGTGGTCTAACGAGTTTAGATTGACCCTCTTCCAGAGTGATGAGTGTGTCAGGGTAAGAAGGAAGCAAATGAACCGATGCACCCATCATGGCGACTATACAAGCAGAAGCCAAAAGACATCTGAAGGTGTGCTGTGGTATCTGGTACCAAGACTTTAACGGGAAATTCTTAAAATACTCGAGCAAGGTGGGTTTAGACTTTCAATGACGATCCAATGCTGGAGGCCCTTTGCCTGCTAAGCCCATAAGCTACACAATAAGCAGTGATGCATTGAGTTTTCTGATTAACTTTACCTATTAAAATTTCCAGCAACCTTTAAAAGCATGAATATTACCCTACATTTTTTATTCTAAATGTATGCATCAACACCATTTTATAAAAAGGTGTAAATGTTTGGGAGCTGTGTGTGCTCTGCTTTCCATAACATCAACTCTACCATGGGAATCACAACCAAAGTTTGGTGCATTCAAAAATTACATGTACTGTATTGTGAGTCTCATGAATATCCGACATCTGAACTTTTAACATATATAAAATAGGTACGACTAACAATCCTTCTGATTAATAAACAAGTTAAACTGACAAAATCAACAGTAAGTCAAGTTCAACAGAGGTTGATGTTTTAGCTTTAATGTACACTTATCAATGGCTGTTTAATAAAAGCAAATTATTCCTTAGGACAGGTATTCTTAATCTCCAGTTCTAGTCTCAGTGTTTCTCCAGGGCTTTGGTCAGCAGGTCAGTTAAGCGAGAGACCATTGGCCGAGGGTCATCATTCAGACCAGCTGTGATCATAGCATTGTCAAAAATCTGAAACATCAAACAATTAAAGGATAACTAAGCATATATTAGACTTACTTGTACTAGCAGTGTTAAGATATTGGCTAATATATAGTAGAGGGACCACTTGTTAAATCACTAGTTTGACCTCCAAAATCTAACAAACCTGCTCCAGAAGCAGCTGTGCAAGATCAGGATTCGAGTCTTTCAGCACATGAAGCTTTTTGATGAGATCGTGCCTGCAATAAAACAAACAAACAAAAAATCTTTAAAGCACAGTTTTGTATGATAGCAAAATTAGATAAATAGAATTATTTAAAATGTTCTAATAACAAAATTGTAAGGAATCATTTTGCTTATACAAAAAACAACAAAGAGACTTTGTTGTATCCAGCTGTATTTACTCCATTCAACTTTTAACACCCATTTGAATGATATAACAACGACATGTCCGAAAAATTTGAACAAAAATAAAATAAACAAATCACTGATTTGGAAATAGATCATCCCCCTCCTAAAAATCACTTGTAAACTCAAATCAGGTGAAGCTAATCACGTTCTCAATGGTACACAAAGCCATTTGTGATTTGCACTGATTACTGGGTGGCAGAGCATTGTCAAATTGGCACTCTCTGCAGAAGGGACTGGAGCACTTGTTAGGAAAATAAAATAATCACTAATGTGTAAATGGTTCATACACCTTCCTAAAAAGTCTACAAAGAGATGGACATCCACAGACTTATTAGTAATGTGTGCACATTCATGCAGTTATCCAATAATGTGTCATCAGAACAATGCACACAAACATGCAAATATACAGATGTGTGAAGACGAGAATGTCTATTACCGTCGCACTCACTGCCGCGACAAAACGACAGCCGCCAAAATAAATCAGTTGCATTTCAAGGCAATTCGTGAAATGACCGCCAGGTGGCGCAAAGTGACATTTTCCGTCATCTCGGTTTTTAAAAAAAATAATTAAGTCATAAAAAAGTCTAAACAATATGCTGTATCGAAGAAATACTACAGTAATGGTAATTTCCACATCTGTATATTTTATACAACAAGCATGAAAAATCTTAATCAGAGCTATTGATATTTGCTGTACAATAGTGTGATGAGTAAAAAAAAACATTGAAGTTGAACATTAAAACAAGTACAGGGCTTTAATTACTTTGAGCCCTAATGCTCAAAGTAATTAAACACATTGAGTACTGTTAACCTAAATAATTGTTTGAGTAATTGTTTGAGTACGTAAGTACTTAAGTAAGACTTCCGCCAGTGTAATCTCTATAGAGCTCTCGTGGTGTAGTGGTCAAGTTTCTTGCCTTCCATGCGGAAAACCCCCGGTTCGATTCCCGTGCAGGGTTGCAATATATATATTTTTATTTGTTCAACAAACTCAAAAATTTATGTTTCCAATTTTAAATAAACAGAACTATCATTAATTAAAAAAAAATATGTAACTGATCACCTCAAATATTTGCCGTTTTGCCAACTTAATCAGGTTTACAGTGTAGGGTTTTGGGTCATCTTAAATGTTGTGTTCTTTAAATTTGTAGTAAATAATACCGAAATAAATTAAACTAAATTACTATAAAATTAAAACATTGTCAGGACGTGCTACTGTGTAAGCAGATGTCGTTGTCATTCAGCCCCGCTTGTGTTTTTGCGGTAGTATGGGAATGAAATGCAAATGTTATGATCATAATTTTCTTTAATAAATAATGACCCCCGTTGCGCTGTACCACTGCTGACAAAACCTTATAAAATATAAATCACAGTACTAAAATTATAGTAATACATATAGCCGTTTCTTATTTGCATCAAATTTAAGCAAAGTAAATGTATACTTTTCACGGCGCGCGTCTGTGATGGGCGTGCGCCCGAATCAATATCGGTCCTCACTCACTCCGAAGCTCACTAGGTAGGTGGCCTAGGTGCACACTGCAGGTATGCGAATAAGCGGGGCCACCTAACTAGATACAACTGGTGAGCTATCGGCGCTAATGAGCCCGAGCTTCTCTCCGCGCTATCATCCGCGCTATCAAACACAGCGGGGAGTGTTTCTCGGAGTCTGTTGGGGGAAACTGGACTTTAAAAAGCATCTCGCTGTTTACTTACAATGTAACTGATTATCTCAACTATTTGGAGTTTTGCCAACTTAATCGGGTTTACAGTGTAGCAGTCAAAAATACTCTAAAAATGCTGTGTTGTTTTTGTAAACACATTGTTGGGTTGCTCATGTTGGGTCAAATGAGATGTAGTGAGTCATTTACAAATTAACACCTGGTTGAGTTATTTTGACCCAACAGTTTGTTTATTCTTTATTATCTGTTTCCTCCAAACGGCAGCCTGCAAAATGTTCGAAATATAATTGTTATTGTGTTACAAGTTGTCACGCCGTGCACCTGTGATGGGCTGCGCCCAAATCAATATCGCTCCTCGCTCACTAGCTAGGCGGGCTCTCCTTCTGCTGGTGCGCGAAGGAGCAGGGCCACGGAATTAGGCACGGCTGGTGAGCTATCGCAGCTAATGAGCCCGGGCTTCTCCCCACGCTATCAAATACAGCGGGGAGTGTAACTCGGGGTCTGTTGCACTGTAAACCCGATTAAGTTGGCTAAACTCAAATATTTGAGGTAATCAGTTACATCATAATTAAGTTTGTTGAATTTGTTCAGCTAACTTGGGAAGTGTCAGTTCTACAAACTCATAAATGCCAAAACGTTCCGAATACTCAATTATGACTCATTCAATCACTTAAGTTTACAGTACTTGGCCTCCGAGTGGCGCAGTGGTTAAAGCGCTCGCCCTATCATCCGGAGATCGCCAGTTCGAATCCCGGGTGGTGCTGTAACCTCTCGCAGCCGGAGGTCTAGAGAGAGCTGATTGGCCGAGCTCTCTCAGAGGGGAGGGATGAGAGGTACTTAGTGCTCCCACATTAATCACGGCTCTACAGCCAGTCAGGGGCGTCTGTGAGCTCGCGCAACGGAGGGAGCGGATAGCGCTGTCCTCCGAGTGTGTTACGCCGCCCCCAACGGTGCGCGAGCAAGCAGTTCGAAAAGATGCGGTCGGCTGGCGTCACGTGGTTCGGAGGAAACACGTGATAGTCTTCGGCCCTCCCGGCTGAGTGGTAGTAGTAGCCTTAATGTGGGAGCCCCCTAGTGACGGGGAGGAATTGGACACGACTAAATTAGGGAGAAAATCGGGGAAAAAAAAAAAAAAAAAAGTTTACAGTACTTAGTGTGTTTAATTACATTGAGCATTAGGGTTTACTGTGTAGTGATGAAGACAATCATGTTTTAGGGTTACTGTGTCTGCTTTACAATGTCAAACATTCAAATGCAAATAATTTACCCCTCCCCAGGTGTGAACCAGTGGTTGTCACCTATACATTCAGAGAAACTAAAATGCACCCCTCCCCACTTTAAGACCCTCTTGGATCTGAGGCTCTTCTGAAGACCTGCAGTGCTTCAGGCCTCTTTTTAATCTTCATCTTCTGGATTCCAGATTCTAAAATTGAAATTGTTACCGTTTTTAATCCCTGGAATGGAAGACATTGAGATTTTCCTTATCATAACATGAATTGTATTGTTGTAATCACTCTATACACAATTTTCTTGGGCATTTATTTTAAAATAAAAAATGAATACAAAATGAAAATAAACAAAATAGACCATTTGTATTTTCATTTGTTGTGTATAGAGTGATTAAAAACAGTACAAGGCATGTTATGGTGAGGAAACTTTCCGTCTCTTCCACACTGACTGATGTGCCTAACTTTTGTCAGCAGAGCCTCTAATCCACGACTTTTCATGAATATGTAAGACCTATTGACACCCCCCCCCCCCCCACACACACCAAAACACACAGAAAGCAGACCACTACATACATAAAATTTACAAATTTATAATTTACATAAAAGCAGACATTTCACTTTTTATAAGTATATATTTTTCACATCTGTGAGGCAAGTATACACGGAGATTCGGTTCATTTTCTGACGCGCTCAAGTTAGTGCACCCTGTTTACTTTCATCATTTAAAAATCATAAGGGTTTCAACGAAAAAGTAATTGTGAGTGCACTTAAATAAAAGTGGAGTCTTATACACACTGTTCGCACACTGTCCTCTCGCGGAGATCAAAGGCGACATTCCCCTTTTTAAAGTCTCTGGGGCGCGTCACATCACCCCGCTCGCGTGCCACTCTCCTTAGTAAACTCCACAGCGAGATGCTTTTTAAAGTCCAGTTTCCCCCAACAGACCCAGAGAAACACTCCCCGCTGTGTTTGATAGCGCGGAGAGAAGCTCAGTATCATTAGCACCGATAGGTCACCAGTTGTATCTAGTTAGGTGGCCCCGCTTATTCGCATACCTGCAGTGTGCACCTAGGCCACCTACCTAGTGAGCTTCGGAGTGAGTGAGGAGCGATATTGATTCGGGCGCACGCCCATCACAGGCGCGCGCCGTGAAAAGTATACATTTACTTTGCTTAAATTTGATGCAAATAAGAATCGGCTATATGTATTACTATAATTTTAGTACTGTGATTATATTTTATAAGGTTTTGTCAGCAGTGGTACAGCGCAACGGGGGTCATTATTTATTAAAGAAAACAATGATCATATCATCGTACTGCATTTCATTCCCATACTACCGCAAAAACACAAGCGGGGCTGAATGACAACGACATCTGCTTACACAGTAGCACGTCCTGACAATGTTTTAATTTTATAGTAATTTAGTTTAATTTATTTCGGTATTATCTACTACAAATTTAAAGAACACAACATTTAAGATGACCCAAAACCCTACACTGTAAACCCGATTAAGTTGGCAAAACGGCAAATATTTGAGGTGATCAGTTACATATTTTTTTTAAATTAATGATAGTTCTGTTTATTTAAAATTGGAAACATACATTTTTGAGTTTGTTGAACAAATAAAAAAATATATATTGCAACCCTGCGCGGGAATCGAACCGGGGGTCTTCGGCGAGACACTTAACCACTACACCACGAGAGCTCTATAAAGATTACACTCGTGGAAGTTTTACTTAAGTTATTGTTACTTATGTACTCAAACAATTATTTAGGTAAACAGTACTCAATGTGTTTAATTACTTTGAGCATTAGGGTTTAAAGTGTACACGCGTAGGCTTTCTAATTTCACATGATAAACTCTAAAGGCTCACTGTGTTAACATTTACTTTGCTTAAATTCAATACTAATAAAATTTAATTCTACATTTGTACTGTAATTTTAGTATTGTTATTATAAATTCGTTTAAGTACAATGTTACACTTGATTTTATCCGCTACTACGTGCAGCTCTAAAGGAGCTGTGGCTCATTAATCCTTGAGAGAATGAAATAAGGTCTGACGGGTCGGTCTATAGTTATATAGCGCCACTCAGTGGTCAAAGCCAGCAACTGCATACCGTCGCCGTGAGGTGCGACGGCGAAACTAGAAAACTGATCTTCACACATCTGTAGTTCAGAAGCTTCATTTCATGTACATATTAAGTATCAGAAAGGGGCGTGATCTCAATGGCCTTGATACTGTGGCATTGCTGCATGAGCTAGCTTGGCTGGTTTAAATATTTTAGAAACTGTTGATTTCCCAATGCAAGGCATAAAAGCATTAGGATGATGATTACATTGGAAAAGCTCAAAGGTTTTGTTTCAAAGGAGCAGCTTTTGTTTAGAAGCAGAAGCACTTCTGTTTAAAAAAAATAAAATAAAAAAAATATTTCCAACCAACTCTATAGGAATTTTCATTTGCTGTTTCACTTCATAGCCCTGCAGGATTGGTTTTCTTCACCCATTTTTTCATTTTAATGCCGATTGTGGCTGGCAATTAGCTAGTCTGAGGTGGTTGAAAGAACATGTTAAGCCAAAAATGTCACGTATTAATGTGAACCTTGGTCATGAATGCAGATGCAGATTGCTAAAGTAATTCACATTCAAGCAAGTTCACATTTGAACAAAGCAAAATGTTTATACTGGCTAAAATAACATTTAAAATGTGTAGTGTCCAGGACAGAGACAGGAGACATTTTGTAGGAAACAGGGGGTTATGTGGTATAGGTGGTGGTATATACAGTCTACTGTATATGATTAGTGAATCTGAAATTTCTAGCGTTAATTTCCCTTTCAACCAGCGCACCACCCATGTTCTGCATCTAAACATTTACATTTAAAATTAGGTTTTAATTATTTCTATAAACATTTCTTATTTAAATTTTGAGAAGTGAGAGAGATGCTAGCAGATGGACATGCTGGTGCATAGCCCAGGTATATTAAAAAATGCCAAATTGCCAGCCGGACAGATAAAATTTTAACGCAATTTTTAAAATATATATATATTTACAGACAACAGTAGTAGACAATTAGAGACACTATGAATAACCCTTCTTCATTCACAGCTCCATTTTTCTTTTACCCAACATTGATCTCCAGTGTGGGCTGCAGGATCTGTGCCCTCTCCTCCATACTGTGTGACAGCTGCTGAGTGCGAAGGAAATGTCGCACTGCTCCCATTTCCAGCACTGTGATCATGGCAGGGTGAATGTTCAGGCGAGGAGTCACCTGATAAAAGCATACAAATAAATGTTCTAAATCAGTGTTTATTTTCATTTCAGTTCTAATGCTCACAACAAGTTCTAAGTATTGTCTGAGATTTTCTTACCTTGATATTTGTGACTTTCTGACCAAGACAGTTTCTCATCCAGCCCATTAGATCTTCAGCCTGCTGCTCACTTAATTGTTCCGATGCTAAAATTAGTGGAAACGTGAAAAGATAAAGAATAAGAGGGAGAGAAAAAAGAAAAACAGATGTGTTAAAATAAATTAAACTGTTAAGATCACAATTTTATCTTTATTCCTATTTTGATAGGGGTTCATAGTATTAACCATGATAGCATATTAACGCTTAATATAACAGTATCTCCTTTACTGTTTTTTTGAAAACATTACTGGATTTGAAAAGAACCCTTTAACATATTATTAGTCCCCAGAAAAAAAGTCATGAAGACACGTCCATAAAATAAATGTGGTCAGAAAAATATGACTAATGAAGATAGCTAATATACTGACAGCAAGTCTTTGTGATGTATCAAGAGCCACGGTATCCAGGGTAATGTCAGCATACCACCAAGAAAGACGAACCACATCCAACAGGAGTAACCGTGGACGCAAGAGAAAGCTGTCTGAAAGGGATGTCTGAGTGCTAACTCGGATTGTATCCGAGTGTAACTCACTGCAGAATTAAATGTGCACCCCAACTCTCCTGTTTCCACCAAAACTGTTCATCTGGAGCTCCACAGGGTCAATGTACATGGCCAGGCTGCTATAGCCAAACCTTTGGTCACTCGTGCCAATGCCAAAGGTCGGTTTCAATTGTGCCAGTAGTGAAAATCTTGGGTTGTGGACAATGTGAAACATGTATTGTTCTCAGATGAGTCCACCTTCACAGTCTTCACCACATCCGGGAGAGTTACGGTGTGGAGAAGCCCCAAAGAAGCGTACCACTCAGACTGTGACCTGGCCACTATTCTGCAAGAAGAATCAAGAAGTCCCCCTGGCCACTGTGCAGGACTTGTATCTGTCATTCCCAAGACGAATTGATGCTGTATTGGCCGCAAAAGGAGGCTCTATACCATACTAATAAATTATTGTGGTCTAAAACTAGGAGTTTCAGTTTCATTGTCCAACCCCTTTAATCCAACCCTCCAACCATACCCAACTGCATCTCTCTTTCCCTCACATACTCTCTACATATCAAGAGCCTTGTCACCATCTGCTCCTCCTGAAGGCCACAAACTGCTGCTGAACCCAATATGGTTGGCTTCAATATACAGTATGCTTTAACTGAGAACTTAATATGAGAAAAAATATATTTTTGTATAATGTGTTATGACTTATTTTCAAAAGTGATTAATGACTTTGTGTGGCATTATATTGAGTGACATCACGTTCAGTGACATCACATTCCACATTCCAGCATCTGCGGCCTATTCTACACATGTACATATAAATGTTAACACTCACACACACAGGCACGCACAAACGCACTCATCACACACACACATGCACGCAAGCACGTGCATGCACGCATAAACACACTCGTACATCCCACACAAACATCTCTCATACAGTAGGAGCCACACGAAATACCATGTGAATGCCGTGCGGATCCCGTGCGGCTTCCCTTTGGACCCTGTCTCTGTCTCGGTCCCTCCTCCCTCTCCTGCCAGGAAGGCGTGTCAAGATTTCGCAGTAAACACGCCCATTCAAGCTCTATTTATTCATTTACCTGGTGCCACCACTAGATGACGCTTTGTTCTCCAGAACACGTTAACACAAGCCAACAATTTAGCTGCGCTGAGTTGCAATCACGTGATTTTAACAAATATGAACATGAAGTGCTTCTGCCTTTTTATAAAAATAATAATCATGTTTTTTTGTTGTGTGTGTCCAGCATTGAATAATAATTTCATCCATTATTTGACCACGGCTGGAAATCATACAGTAGGAGCCCTGTGAAACAGCCGCCTGGAACATGGTGGGTCCCATAGCGAACCATGACAAGTCCGTGCATGATCCGTGCACGCAATGTGATCCCCCGTGATGACGCAGTTAACGATGCCCCGCCCCATGCGCTTTCCAATAATATGGTTGCAACGCTGTATAATCTCGCCAGGTGGAGCATTGACTGCTTCAGTTAACTGCAGTGTCCAGGCAGTTTATACAGCATGTCTATATATTGTACAGGCATCGTCAACATAGTTTCATAAATAGATGATATGGTAAAAAAAAATCAAATAAAACCGATTAATAAAACAGACTTTTTAAAATCACTCAATACACAGCCCATGATGCTTATGCTATTTAAAAGTAATTAATTTCTTAATAAATAAAATTAGTTACTGCAATATTTTCCAAGACATCCTTAATAATCCTTAAAGACACGGTAACATCTGTAATTTATCTATACTGATAGCTATACATATGGAATATAAATGCAGGCTATGTATTTTACATTACAGTGTATTTTATCTAGTTCCGTTTAATACACTGATAGATAATATTTTGCTGAAAAGTAAAGCTCAAAATGTAACTTCTGCTTGGGTTTGTTTTCATTATATTTTTGATGATGTTTTTTTTCGCTGATAGTCAAAAATTGGCATAACAAATTGATTAATGGCGCATAATATCTGGAACAAATATCTGCCCATACGGATGTTACGTGGCGCGGAATGGAGAGCCGCACCACAAGATGTTTTTAATGAGAAGAGCTTTTACACAGGGCATGAGAGGGGTTTAACGAAATAAGAGTGTGTGAGAGTGCTTATGATGCGCACTGGAAGACAATTCCGTTTGGAGGTGGCGTGGGATTATTAATTAGGAAACTTGAAAGGAAACAAAAGAAAACTGATAATACAAAATAAACAAAGCTCTGACGTCTACGGGGAATGGACGGGGCTCTGGAATCAAAAATAAAACTTTTGATCCTCTCTGGGATTATGCCCTTACCGAGGACCTATGAGAGAGAGTTATGTATTTTTTGTGCTGTGGTAGCAGCCTGCGGATCTGCCCGTTCTGAACAGTTTATGCGCGGATCTGCATCTCACGCGACCCGCATCATTACAACAGATCAGTATTTCTTTTGCCATTTATCCCTGCATAATGTTCCCCCAGCAAAGATCTGATGGGGCATTAATCACTTATCACAACTGTGAATAGATGCGGCAGCAAAGACTCAAAGATTAAAGATCACACTTGAGAACAATACTAAAACAACTAAAAGGTTCCAGAGGTTTAGCGCCCGTTATCGCAGGACAGGGATCATCTACAGTATACTGTACTACTGTGTTTTTCACTGCTTATATTTTATTTTATGCCCTAGTTTCATTTGGTTTAACGCGATTTTATGTGGGTTGGGTTTACAGTGTACACGCGTAGGCTTTTTAATTACACATGATAAAATCTAAAGGCTCACTATGTTAACATTTACTTTGCTTAAATTCGATACTAATAAAATTTAATTCTACATTTGTACTGTAATTTTAGTACTGTTATTATGAATTCGTTTAAGTACAATGTACACTTGATTTTATCCGCTACTACGTGCAGCTCTAAAGGAGCTGCGGCTCATTAATCCTTGAGAGAATGAAATAAGGTCTGACGCGTCGGTCTATAGCGCCACTCAGAGGTAAAAGCCAGCAACTGCATACCGTCGCCGTGAGGTGCGGCGACAAAACTAGAAAACTGCTCGTCACACATCTGTAGTATTGTCAAAAGCGGGAAATAAATGTCAGTATTTACATAACATTAACATATTTGCATCGAGTTTTTATCATGTGGCACTTTTAACATTCATAAGACACTCAAAGCCTATTAAACCTGATTAAGATAAAATCACACGCCCCCACGTGAAAGAGAGAGAAAAATTCACAATCATATACTGTATGTAGCACATTCCCACTTTATATTCGCAGCCTTTATTTTTCGTTTTCTTCTCTCCTTCTTTTGTATCAATCCTTTGACTGTGCTTTCTATATTTATCATTATTATTATCTTTGCTTTTCTTTATTATTTTTCATTCCTAGCATCACTTTATGTTTGCCTGTTAAATGCGTGTATATATTTTGAATCTATTTATTTTGTAACTTAATTAATTCTGAGCTTCATCAATACAAGTGTATGCTGGAGCCATTATACGTTACACATAAAATTGTGTGTTTTCTAGGATTTTCACTTAATCCAGTGTGTTATCCTTTGAATGTTGCCATGAATATAAATAGTGATGCATTGTGTTGTGTTTGATTAAAATCAAAGCGGATATTGGGTTGGACCATGCAGGAGATGTATGGAGTGTGCGTGCTGGGGGCGTCACGTGCATGTGCGCGCAAAACTATGCCAATATTTTTAAAATCTCACTCCAAGCTTTTCTGCATAGTTAGCAGCTGTGTCATACAAGTTATATGGTAAACTTATACTATATTATGAAATTAACAGGAATGAGGCAGCTTAATTTTTAAAGATTTCCTCCCAACAATAATGATGCTGACGACCACTTCAGAATTCATACAGAGCCCAAAAAGGTTGTAAGCAGCCGTTACCGTCCTCTATCGAGCTATCCACTGGTAATAACGACTTTACATTGGTCTAAATACGAGAAAACATTCGGCTCAATGTAATGGGGGCCTTAAAGACATCATGACCTCATGAATTTCAAATACCTTAAGGACCACTTTTCCTTCTTTTTTTCCTCGTTTTTGTTCAGTCTGATGTTTCTTAAAACTCTGAACTCGTGCCTTTGCTTACATGAGTTATGTGTTTACATGTGAAAAAACAGGACCATGTAAGTGGAGGGAAAAAGAGCAAATAAATAGTTCCTCACACAAAACTATTCTCTATGTAAACTAAATGTAGTCAAACTACATTCATATTTATTGTACCTGGTGTGCTGACTTCAAACTTTTCTTCCTTGTAGTGGTCAACTACAATGTCAGTTTCCACAGAGATGAGTTTCTTCATGTCAAACTCTCGGAGATGGAGTAGTGTTAGCTCATCAAACTGCTCATAACAGAAGAGCACCTGTGAGTAAGATGGAACAGAGTAGATGTAGCAGGCATAGTAAATATGAATGGTATTTTTTCTGACCTGGAAGATTTTAAGCTCACCTCCATGTCCTTTATTTTCATGGCCTCATAGTAGGGCGAGTGTTCAGCTAGATAGCGGTTAGGAGCACACAAATAGTAGATGTTCCTAGTGCCTGCCTTCATTCGCGAGGCATAGTCCATGAGGCTTGTTTGCTGCCCAGCAGGCAATGCTGAGGACTCAAAGCGAAGAAGCTTGGCTATGCCTTCCTGATCAATGATAAATTTAAATTAAAAACATGATACAAAAATAATTTATCACTTATGTAACATTTAAAAAATGGCCCTAAATTCACTGAGTGGGGTGGGGGGACTATTCATTGTCCATAACATGGTTTTTACAGTGGATTCAGAAAAAACTACACCGTCAGAATCCTCACTCATCTTGTTTTTGAACAAACCCCCACAATATAAACCCCCACAATATAAAATTGTATCCCCCCACAATATTTGGCACCCCAAATGGGACCCCATGATTGAGATGGCGGAAGAGTTCAGGGAGGTGCAGAGCACATTACCCTGGAAGCATTATTTCATCTGAAATGCAGAATTGGGTTCCAGCATGACAAGACCTGGACTCGACATACCAGTGTCAACTAAACTGAATTCAGTAATTGTCTTTAATCTGTGGATTGCACAGAATAAGACAAAATTTAGACTTTGATTTTGTCGTGGTGGTACAGGACCAGTGAGGTATAACCGTATAATATTTTTTTAGAGTTTGATGTTTTAGCTAGATTTTAGAATACTTTAGAACTTTGGGAACACAAAATTTTCCAAAATGTCTTGCTGAAGCATCAAGAGTTCCTTTCACTGTACCTCAGGGGCCAAGCCGAATGACTGAAAAACAACCCCACTTCAGTTCCAACATGACTGCGTACCAGTACCTAAAGCTGTCCTAAAGGTCCTTAAGGACATGGATGAGCAAGTTTGGTGTGGAAGAACTTAGGGTTCTGACCTCAACCTTATAGAACATGTTTGGGATGAATTAGAGAAGAGACTGCAAGCCAGGCCTTCTTGTACAACATCAATGTCTGACCTCACAAATGCGCTTCTGGAAGAATGGTCAAAACTCCCATAAACACACGCCTAAAACTTGTGGAAAGCCTTCCAAGAAGATTTGAAGCCGTTATAACTGCAAAGGTTGGGGCAACATCATATTAAAATCTATGGATTAAGAATTGGATGTTACTCAAGTTTATATGCTAAAATCAGGTGAACAAATACTTTTCAAAATATGGTGTGTGTGTGTGCGCGCGCGTGTGTATGTATGTACAGTATAAATACAGAAGGGAGGCAACCAGAATGCCTATTACAGCCGCGTCAACATGACAGCAGCCAGAATTAGTCACATTTCAGTCATTCGTAAAATGAAAAGGTGGGGCATTTTGCAAAACAGCTGCAGTTTTTAATTTTAAGTAGAGCCAAAAAAAAAAGAAAAGAAATACTGCAATGATGGTAATTTCCACATCCAAGTACTTTATGCAACAACCATGAAAAATTTGAACCAGAGCTATTGATATTTACTGTACTATAATGAGTAAAAAAACAACAACAAAAAAAACATTGAAGTTGAATATTGAAACAAGTTCACTAGCTGACAATTTTAATTGTACAAAGAATTAACTATTATATATCCTATCTCTGTTTGTATCTGTTTATCATTATTTAAAAAAATGCAGATTCAAATACATCAAACTTTAAATACAGAAATAACTGGACAACTAGACTTTCAGAATAAAACATTAAAATAACTCAAAAAAGACTCAAAAAATGGTGACATTTTAATTCGACACAGTTTTCAAATATAATTAGAGCTTAAGTCATAAAAAGAAATATGCTGTATCGAATAAAATTCAGTGATGGTAATTTCCACATCTGAGTACTTTACACAACAAACATGGAAAATCAGAACCAGAGCTACTGACATTTACTGTCCAATAATGACTTTTAAAGAAAAGAAAAACATTGGTTAAATGTTATTTAGACAGACGATCAAGCTCACCAACTAACAATTTTATTTGTACATCTGAGTACAAAGAAAGAACTGAAATGTTATATAGCCTATATCTGTTTGTCTCTGTTATATAGCCTCTCAACACCTTATTTAGTGCTTTTTTATTTTGTGTGTGTATATAAAATAAATAAATATATAAGAATTTTGCATGCCTGTAAGTGCAACAGATTACATAGCAGACCAGCTTTCAGATGGAAACAAAAAAATCTAAACGTAACTTCCTGGGTTTTTCATGAAAATAGAAAGGAGCAAAGTGTGAAAGTTACCAGAAGAACTCATTCTGAAGTACGCTGAATAAAATCTAAGAGCTGTTTTACTTACAGTACTGTCATACAATCATCAGTATAGAAATACATTTCTTAAAATGTCCTTATTAGGCAAATGCTTATTAAATCACAAAAAAATACATCACAAAATTTATTTTGGTCTCACGCACCAATCACTATGCTGCTTATCCTATCCCAGGGGACTTAAGGGTGCCAATCCATCACAAGGAATACTGCAGGGAATTTGGCCTATGTCAATCAGCCTACTCTTCATGTCCTAATACTATAAAAGGAGACCAGAGTGCCTGGAAGAAATCAACCAAGCAAAGGGAGAAATGTAAACTTCATGCACACAGACCTGAGGCAGGACTGGTTCCCTGGAAGTGCAAGGAATGACTTGTGGCAGCACAGTGGTGAACTGGTTAGGAGTGTAAAAACTAGTGAACGAAAAACGGTCTGACTCGGTCACCTCTGAACAGTGGATGTTGAATTATGATGCTTGAATATTCTAACCACTACACCACTGTGCTGCCTATTCTGGAGCATCATTAGAAAATTAGTTTAGAATGGTTAGCACAATGTAGGTGAAACGCTCTTCTTGTGTTCTCTCTAACCTTAATATCCTGCTCACTGCTGGTGACAATGCCTTCTCTCACAAAAAGCCCATAATCCTCAAAGAAGTGAGCATATTTCTCTGGCTCTTTCTTGCTTTGTTCCAAAAAGAAGCGAATGATTCGCTGCTGCAGTACATCGCGCAATTTTCTGGGGAACAGGGTGAAAAGAGCACACAATGAGCTAGTAATTTGTGAACATTTTGTTAAAAAACTAAAGAGCTGCATTTGAAATAACTGTTTCTTTCACATTAAATTAGACGACAGGTTTTACCTTATGAGAGCACTCTCCTGTAGTAACTCTCTGCTGAGATTCAAAGGGATGTCCTCACTGTCCACCACTCCTAACACACACACAGACAAACAAAGTACATACTTTAGACACAACTCCTTAAAGATTTTTAACTTATTTTTATTCTCCTCAACATTGTACATTAGTACTGAAGATATTGAATTTATGACAGAATGAAGTAACAATTATGTCAACAACAATGTGTATACACATTTTGCATAGCTGTGGTATTCTCTCAGTCAGCCTAATGAGATAATCAACTGGAATGGTTTTCCTACCATCTTGGAGTTCCCAGAGGTGTTGAATACTTGTTTTCCTGCTTTTCCTTCACTCTCTGGTCTAACTCAACCCAAACCATCTGAGTTGGATTTTGGTCGAGTGATTGTGGAGCCATGATTGTGAATCTGATACAGCACTTGATCTCTCTTTCTTGGACAAATAGTCCTTACATAACCTCTAGTCTATCCCATTCCAAACCACCTCAACTGGATTTAGTTTAGGTGATTGTGGAGACCAGGTCATCTGATGCAATACTATCACTCTCCTTCATGGACAAACAGCTTTTATATAATCTAGAGGTGTGTTTGGGGTCATTGTCTTGTTGGGGAAAAAATGCTGTTCCCACTAAATGAAAACCAGGTGTTTGGCATGTCACTCCAAAAGGCTGTAGTAGCCATTTTGGTTAAATGTGCCCCTTAATTTTGACCAAGTCACCAACAAAGCGACCCCCACACCATCACACCTCTTTCATGCCTCACAGTGAGAACCACACATTCGAAAAAAGTCTCTATCTATAACAAAAACATGACAGACCAAAAAAAAATCTCATATTTCACATCTCACAAATTGACTTTTGAGAAGGCACACCTGTAAATTAACCCATTAAACCTACCCCATGAATCTGACCTGTCAAACGTAAATGTAGTTTGTTTGGACAATCTAAAATATAAAATGTAGTTTATTAATGCACAACTTTGAAAATACAAAACAAACAAACAAACAAAAAAAAACACTGAAGATGTGTACAAACCTTTGACCTTCCAAGATAATTTGTTTCTTTAAGACTTGATCAATGATTAGTCATTCTTATATTGATAACAGCCTTTCTCTTTGCAACTTGAAGTCAACCAATATAACTATTACTGCTATTGCTGTCAGGAATAGAGCATTTGGCAATAGAAGTGACAAAAACTTTGTTTATATGAGCAGATTTGTTTCAATGGACCTCACATGGCATGGAATGGAAGCACAGTAATGAAACCTGAGGTATGAAGAACTTCTATGACCTTAAAGTTAGTTGATCTCACCCCTATGTGGAGCCATGATTGTGAATCTGATGCAGCACACGTCATCACACTCTTTGTGAGAGAAACAATTGTTTTCAAATTTTTAGATAGCGATGGGTTATAGATAATATTCAACAGGCGCCTAATATCTGTTCTTTATAAAGCCTGTTTGATCAGGTGAAATAATACATAACTTTCTCCAGACAGCGGGCCAAAAATTTTGCTAAGATTTTCGTATCTGTATTCAACAATGAAATTGGACGATATGAACTACAGTCAAGAGGCTTCTTTTCCTTCTTTAAAATTAAGGAGATAACTGCTTGGCGCATTGTTGGAGATAATGATCCAGAGGAAATGTTTTCTCACAAAACTAACCCCAACAGAGGAGAGGGCTGATTGGAAAAGGTTTTTAAAAAATTCTGAAGGATATCCGTCTGGTCCAGGTGATTTACCAGACTGCATACTTCGTATTGCTATGGCTATTTCTGTATCAGATACAGACTCATCTAATTGTGATGCTGTATCTACATGTATTGTAGGAATACATAAATTTTCAAAAAAGGCCTCTAATGTTGAGGTGTCAACAGATGAAGGAGCAGTATATAGTGATTTATAATAGTGTAGGAAACAGCTATTAATTGTTAAATTATCAGTACACTTTATACCATGATCATTTTTAATTTCGGGTATAGCTTGTTTAGCCGATCGCTGCCGCAACAGATTGGCCAACAGTCTACCTGTTTTTTCCCCTCGTGCTCATAAAATGAGGAGCATGTTTTTAAAACCAAATATTCCGCTTGTTTTGTCGAAATTAAATTATATTCTGCTTGTAATAGTAGGCGTTGTTTGAGTATAGTTGGTGTATTTGACACACTGCATATTGAGTCCAATTCCTTTATCTTATCTGCTAATTTTGTAAAGAGATTTAACATTCCAACTAACAAAATCGACCAAACATCCATTAGCCTGTCTAGAAGAAACACCTATTTTTGTCATAAAAAGTTAATAGTAAAAGTGAAGCTCCAGATTTCCAAAAAGTAGAATAGAGCCACAAAAAAAAGCAAGAAAGAAAGAGAAAAAAAGAGAGAATAAAAAAAAAAATACTGCTGACTGACATGAACCCTAACCCAATCACCCATTAAAACGAGGTGATTAAACCAACCCACACGAACAAATCCACACATTGTGCTTATTTGGATCCAATTGAGGCAAAATCATGCTCTCACTGAACCATCTTCTGAGCTTGAAACATGTAAAATATATAAACTAGAAGCATTAATTACAAATAACATTCTACTGGTATTAAAACGGAAACTTGAACATAATTACACTAACTTGTAATAACCACTGAGGTTTTTTTTTTTGTTGTTGTCAGTACTGTGTTTACCATCCATGTGCCAACGTTACGAAATGTGAACATCCTTCAGTAGTTAAGGCCTGCCTGCGGGAGTAATAACACTATGCTTAACATAGGTGCATGGCTTTATCCAGATCTGTGAACATCTTGTCTTTGCCCTTATAGGTGATATGGAGTCGCACAGGATACAAAATGCTGAAGCGCACACCGTCCTGTCCTCGTAAGAGTTTTCTAACTTCAGTAAATGCCACAACTTGGCCACACTCGGAACATAATTGGGACATATGGCTATTTGCTCCCCGTTAAAGCAAAGTGGACCTCGGGACTGGGCATGGCGCAGTACCTCCATACAGTCCTGATGGTAGTGTAACTTGGCGACAATGGTGCGTGGTTTCCCTCCTTGGTTCTTGGGCCCGGAACTTCTATATGAAATGGTCAATAAGGAGGCCCTTGTCCATCTGCAGAACTTCGGTCAGTAAGTTAGAAACCGACGCGGTGGCGCTTGACCCTGGTTCTTCCGGAATTCGAATGTTACATCTCCGCATTTTCCCTTCCATATAGTGATACCTCGCTTTCAGTTCGGTCAATTCTGCCTGCAGGCTCGTTATCGTAGTTTGCATTGTGACCACTTCATCCGACCATGTAGACAGTTTGCCTTCCATATCCCTCACAGCAGCCCCAATCTGGTCCATTTCTGCGCAACTGGTGATTTCGGACTGGAGCGTCTGTAACTCACCCTTAATGGAGTTCAGTTCTTCGGTCATTGGACTCCTCAATTCTTCTTTAATTACAGTTAAAATGTTGCTTTTGACGAATATAAGAATTTGGGATTTGAGGTCTTCCACGTCCATTTTATCCAATTTTGTGGTAGATGAAGTAGCGTCGCGGCTTGCGCTCGTCTCACTAACGGGACTGAGGGCCGAGGATGTGCTGGGCCTAGTGCTGGATGAGCCACTGAATTTGTAATTATTCAAGCTCGCAGCCATAGCCGACAACAACAAAAAAAAAGTACTAAACTTGTCACTAAGTTATGATAACGTATTGCTGACCAGGCACTGAAAAACTAGAAATTAAAAAAGGGATTTTAACATATTAAATGTTATTGTACAGCGAGAGCCCGACAAAACACGACCACCCCTAATATAGGCTCTATAGCGCCCCCCATGATGGTGTGTATATGCGCATTAAATTATGTTCATAAGAATGAAATGAGATGTCCTAAAAAATGTCCGTCGCACTTTCACTTTATAAAAGATAGCGTTTTTATCAAACGAATGTTAAAGGTGTGCTAGGCTACTCGCTAAACACTGGCAGTTTAGCTGTACAGAGTGTACAGTATAGCTGACATATCCATACGAGTCAGCAGATGTCAATAGGTCTTACAAATTCATGAAAAGTCGTGGATTATTCACTGAAATAATCATGTGAGTCTGGCACATCAGTCACTTTACCCTAAACAAAAAATTCTTAATTTTCATCTACGTTATGTTTTGCTGGAGAAATAAATTTTAGGCAAAGAGGTCTGCTCTGTCTTGTTAATTGATCTTAAAACTCCTTATTTCACACCCATCATGGATGAAAGGTGAGAATGGCATATAAAAAAAAAAAACACATGAAAATGGCCCTTGTAATTCACTAACCAAATGCACTATTTGTTATATGTAAAAATACTATTCAAATTAGGTCTATGAACAGGTTCAATAAACAAAAACTGGAGAAAAAAAATACTTTGTATAATTAAATTATATAAAGAAAGAAAAAAAAAACTTTATAATACTATAGAAAAAAAATGATAATACTTTATATTATAATATATACTGTGTATCCTATATTGGACAATGAAACTGAAACCTGGTTTTAGACGACAATAATTTATTAGTATGGTGTAGGGCCTCCTACACCATACATCTCCCATGCCTGCTCAGTCACCAGATATAAATATTATTGAGCCAGTTTAGGGTGTTTAGGAGGAGCGAGTCAGGAAATGTTTTCCTCCACCAGCACCACGTAGTGATCTAGCCACTATTCTGCAAGAAGAATGGCTCTAAATCCCTCTGGCCACTGTGCAGGACTTGTATCTATCATTCCCAAGATGAATTGATGCTGTATTGGCCTCAAAAGGAGGCCCTACACCATACTAATCAATTATTGTCTAAAACCAGGGGTTTCTGTTTCATTGTCCAACCCATGTGTGTGTGTGTGTGTGTGTGTGTATATATGTATGTATGTATGTATGTATGTATGTACGCATGTATAGCCCTGCCAAACAGCCGCCTGGAATATGGCGGGTGCCAAAGCGAACCATGACAAGTCCATGCACAGAATGTGATACCCCGCGATTAACGATGTTAATCAGTGGAACGCAGTTAACGATGCCCCGCTCCATAAACGCCCCCATGCGCTTTCCAATAAGACGGTTGCAATGCTGTATAATCTCGCCAGGTGGAGCACTGACTGCTTCAGTTAACTGCAGTGTCCAGGCAGTTTATACAGTATGTCTATATATTGTACAGGCATCGTCAACATAGTTTCATAAATAAATGATATGGTAAAAAAAAAAAAAATCAAATAAAACCGATTAATAAAACAGGATTTTTAAAAATCAATCACTCAATACACAACCTATGATGCTTATGCTATTTAAAATGAATGAATTTCTTAAGAAATAAAATTAGTTATTGCAATATTTTCCAAGACATCCTTAATAATCCTTAAAGACACGGTAACATCTGTAATTTATCTATACTGATAGCTGTACATACGGAATATAAATGCAGGCTATG
This sequence comes from Clarias fuscus, assembly GCA_030347435.1. NCBI lineage: Eukaryota > Metazoa > Chordata > Actinopteri > Siluriformes > Clariidae > Clarias > Clarias fuscus. The sequence goes on along the minus strand of CM059222.1, from coordinate 10,321,611 downwards.
TATTTTACATTACGGTGTATTTTATCTAGTTCCATTTAATACACTGATAGATAATATTTTGCTGAAAAGTAAAGCTCAAAATGTTTTTGATGTTTTTTTTTGCTGATAGCCAAAAATTGGCCTAACAAATTGATTAATGGCGCATAATATCTGGAACAAATATCTGCCCATACTGATTGGTATTTCTTTTGTCATTCATGCATAATGCTCCCCCATCAAAAATCTGATAGGGCATTAATCACTTATCACAACTGTGAATAGATGCGGCAGCAGAAACAGATTAAATCCCCATAAACATTCACACTTGAGAACAATACTAAAACAACTAAAAGGTTCCAGAGGTTTAGCGCCTGTTATCGCAGGACAGGGATGACCTACAGTATACTGTACTACTGTGTTTTTCACTGTTTATATTTTTTGCCCTATTTTCATTTGGTTTTACGCGATTTTATGTGCTATTTGTGTGCGCGAGAGAGAGAGAGAGAAAGTACACATGTGTGTTCATAGGTTTAATCAGCTATTTACAAGATGCACTAACGGTTAAAGTGCCACAGGTGTGTGCTCCTGCATTCGTCAGGTTCGCCTGAGCTGGCTTTAACACAAACACACTTGCACGCAGGTTGAAAGAATCCAACTTAATTAATGGCGCATAATATCTGGAACAAATATCTGCCCATACGGATCAGTATTTCTTTTGTCATTTAATCATGCATAATGCTCCCCCATCAAAAATCTGATAGGGCATTAATCATTTATAACAACTGTGAATGGATGCGGCAGCAGAGACAGATTAAATCCCCATAAACACTCACACTTGAAAACAATTCTAAAACAACTAAAAAGTTCCAGAGGTTTAGCGCCGGTTATCGCAGGACATGGATAGTTTACCTAGAGTAAACTACTGTATTTTTACTGCTTATATTTTTGCCCTAGTTTCATATGGTTTACGCATTTTCATGTGCTGTGTGTTTGAGAGAGAGAGAGCTTATACTGTCTTGGATTACTACTACTACCACTCTACTGTTAATAATAATTTTTGTTATGCAAATTAAACCCATGGGTCTCAATCATCATCATCAATCATCATTTCAGTTGCTATTTGTGTGTGCGCGTGCGTGAGAGAAAGAGAGCGCTCATGCGTGCGTAAGAGAGCTTAAAGTATATTATGATTTGTCTAAGGTTGCTAAAGCCTGGCTTATACTACTAATAAACAATATTTTAATTAAACCTATTTGTCTCAATCACAAATTAAGCCAATGCTGTAAAACAGATGACAACAAATTATAAATTTTCATATATACATTTTACAAATTATACATATACATTTTATTTTCAAATATAACATTTGAAAAAAATATATATATACACAAAACAATGAAAACAATCACCAATTGTTGCTAAAGCCAGCCAGTGGCTGTTCAGGGTCAAGTTCATAAGGGCATTTGTTAATACAGAGTATGTTTAATGCAATGCATTAAACACTTATTTCCTGTTTTGTCCTATTGTAAATATTGCTTATTAAAAATACACTGTTTTATGGGACATGGCAGTTTTGTAATGTTCAGAAAAACAAACACTGTTTATGGAGAATTTACTGTAAACGTCTCAAAGTCACAGGTGTGTGCTCCTGCATTTGTCAGGTTTGCCTGAGCTGGCTTTAACACAAACATTTGCGCAGGTTGGGGGGGGAAAAAAAAAAAAAAAAAAAAAAACACCTTCAAACAGCAAGAACGCACGTTTCGAGAAAAGTGATCTCGCACACTTCCGCGGCAGCTCACGGGAAGCTGTGAAAATTTAAACTGAAGCCGAAAATGTGTCATCTCTCTTATGCCATTGACAGCAAGCGACAGAGCTTGTATTTGTATTTATTCTTCATTTTCTTCCCTCCTGCAATGATGATACTTCTTTGTAGTGAAAACTACCGCTGATTAACTATTTCTGCAGTGGTTAAAACAGCGAATTAATTTCATTTGGGGTATTTCTAACAGACAATCTACTAAATAATAATAAATAGATAAAATAACCCAGCAGAGAGTGTAACAAAAAGAATATTCCATTCGTAAAATCATAGGTTGTGTACAGAGTGATTAAAAACAATACAACAAAGCTTATGGTAAATAAACTCTCAGACTCTACATGAAGTATAGACATGATTTTGTCTACTCGCTGACAACTTGACAGCGCGCTCCGAGATGAAGACCCGCGGATCCTTACTGTAATCCCTCTTCTCTTCTTTCATTCACAATAGGTGTGAAGTTATCAAACCGGTTTCACTGATGGGGGAATTGGCAGAATTGAGGGGTTTAAAATAAATTAACAAGACCGAGCAGACGCCATTGCCTAAAATGTATTTCGCCAGCAAAACATAAATATAAACAAATAAAATGTTTAATTGTATCAATTAAATCAGACGTCATAGTTGGAGTTGATACTTTGAGTGTAATTAATAAATTTACTGAATATTTTCAGATTTTGTAAAATAACGAAACCTGCTTCCTTCCTGGACCGTTTGTCCGCATCACAATGAACTGAAGCTCAGCATGTGTAGACTGAAAAGTAGTTTCCTTGTTTTAATCTGTAATGTTTAAGTGAAATACATTTTGCGTATATGCTTAAATATTCCTTTTTATTTATGGACAGGTGTAGTATGTTTGATTTGCATTATTGCAAGAGGCAATGACTTTCTGGGGGAGTATGTCTATGAAAGCACGAGCCGATGAACAACTTTATTTCAGTCATAAATTCACAATTACATTCCAGCTATGATTTCCAGCTGTGGTCAAATAATGGATGAAATAATTATTCAATGCTGGACACAAACAGCAAAAAAACATGATTGTTATTTTTATAAAAAGGCAGAAGCACTTTGTCTTCATATTTGTTAAAATCACGTGATTGCAACTTGTTGGCTTGTGTTAATGTGTTCCGGAGAACAAAGCGTCATCTAGTGGTGTCACCAGGGAAATGAATAAATAGAGCTTGAATGGGCGTGTTTACTGTGAAATCTTGACACACCTTCCTAGCAGGAGAGGGAGGTGGGACCACGGCGTCCAAAGGGAAACCGCACGGGATCCGCACGGCATTCACATGGCCGCGGCTATTTCGTGTGGCTCTTACTGTGTGTGTGTGTGTGTGTGTGTGTGTGTGTGTGTAATACACGCACACACACTGTGTGTGTGTAATACACGCACACACACTGTGTGTGTGTAATACACGCACACACACTGTGTGTGTGTAATACACGCACACACACTGTGTGTGTGTAATACACGCACACACACTGTGTGTGTGTAATACACGCACACACACTGTGTGTGTGTAATACACGCACACACACTGTGTGTGTGTGTGTGTGTGTGTGTGTGTGTGTATGTATGTAATACACGCACACACACTGTGTGTGTATGTATGTAATACACGCACACACACTGTGTGTGTGTGTGTGTGTATGTATGTAATACACACACACGCGCACACACTGTGTGTGTGTGTGTGTATGTATGTAATACACACACACGCGCACACACTGTGTGTGTGTGTGTGTATGTATGTAATACACACACACGCACACACACAGTAGGGATGAGCAGGCCCCAAAGAAAGCAAACAATCAATCACATTCCAGAACCTCTCCACCAGACAGCATGGCCCGTGTTTCTGCCTTTCAATGAACAGAGAGACATACATTAAGAACACTATTTAAACAATCTGTAAAGTGTGCCAGTAGGGCAAAATGCTAGATACATATATTCAGCATGCTGTATGTCTGTGTGTTATGTTTGATTATTCTGCATAACTTTAAACGGTATTATGAGCATTTACAAACCGTTTTTATTAAACAAAGCTATAAATGTGTAAGATAGGGGATGTGTGGTATCAATCGAGAGCTTATTTTAGTAAAAGAACAGTGGTGTACACGGAAAATTGGTCGCATGAACAAGAGCTCATTTAAAAAGGTATTAAAAGTGTAATCGGCTTGGCCCCACGTGACAACCGTAAACCCGGCCTAATGTATGCACCAAAGGGGGACCCAAGTGAGGCATGGCTAAGCCCCGCAACCACATCCGATTGGTCCAATCATCCGTGGGACGGACTGACACAAAGGGTCAAAACTCAGTGTCCGAGCACGTCCAAACAAGTTGTCGTCGTCTCCGTCATGACCATCTGAAGGAAGCAAGCTTGCGGGCGCTACACTGCCTTTGCTGCCTTCTTTGGGAATTCTCAACGAGACTTCGTGCCAGAACTGCAACGAAGAAACCCACAGAAGTTGTTCCAGAGCATGCCATCGATAACCAGGCAACCAAGCCTCAACGAAGGGCTTTCCCGAAAGACGTCATTTCAACCACAGGGCACCAACCAATCAGCAATGCTGTAATTCCCTTCGCTTGAGGCGAACCATGAGAATGAAACGGAACAAAAGTATACAAACAAAGCTGCATACCTTGCTGAAAAATGGTGCTTGTTTCATAGCTAAAACCGTAAGATTAAACCCAAGACTCTGCTCTTGTGACTTTCTTTGGTCTAGTAAACAGTACTAGATTTAACGTTCATTAACGTTCACCCTCCAAATGTTTGTGTGCGCGCGCATGTTTCATGTAACGTAGATTAGTTCAAACAAATTCTTGTTTCTTTATAAAGAACTGTCGTCTTAGTCATGTATTTTAAAGCTTAAACATTTGCCCAGATCTTACGTTACCTTGCTCATAATTAGGTAAATACCAGATTTTGTATTATCATCGTCAGCCACGGGATAAACAGAATTGGTAAAGTGTACAATATAAATTTTAATTCAGTTTAACAAAATTGACCCGAATCGTTAAAGATTCGATATACCTCTTACCCAGAGCTAAACACTACATCATTCTAGGTCTACTTCAGGTAAACCCTACATATTAATGGTGGGAAATGCATCAGGTATTTTGTCCACATTAAAATGTTCTAGCATTATGTAATAAAACCCTTACAGATATTGGTGGAGAATGCACTGGGCATTGTGTCTACATATTAGTGATGAACATCACAGTTCGTTGTCATTATCATGTAAAATACTACAGCACACGCGCGCACATTTACATACATGCATACATACTCGCACATATTTACATACATACAATAGGTAGACAAGGGGAATGTATATTATCGCCGTACTTACCGTCGCGACAAAACGACAGTCGCCAAAATAAATCAGTCACATTTCAAAGTAATTCGTGAAATGACCGCCAGGTGGCGCAAAGTGCCATTTTCCCTCGCCGCAGAATTAATTAATAAAAGTCATATATTGTATCAAAGAAATACTACAGTGATGGTAATTTCCACATCTGTGTATTTTATACAACAAACATGAAAAATCTGAACTAGAGCTATTGATATTTACTGTACAAGATTGAGTCCAAAAAAAAAAACATTGGTTAAATGTTTAGACAGACGATCAAGGTCACTTTATTTTTACAAAGAATGAACTGTTATATAGCTTCTGTTTGTATCCGTTTATTGTTATTAAAAAATAAATTCAAAGACAAACTTTAAATATAGACCAACTGGTTTATTCTTTATTTTCCCGTTTCTCCAAACGGCAGCCTGAAAAATGTTCGAAATATTACTGTTATTGTGTCACAAGTGTAGTTTTAAGAGTTGTTTAGGCGAGAATGTATGTGTGTACAGTACAGTTCAAACCTCCATCGGTTATTAAAGATATTTAAAAAAAATGCCTCAACGATTTGAGATTCAGGAAATCTCCCGGCGCGCAACACCTTCCCAGCCTCATCTCGGGAACTATTTCTAAACGTTTTCTAAACGTGGGCTATCGTTTTCTTATAATATTTTTACATTTAATTTAAATGGATTTTGATTTGGCAATCGTGATCCTCCTCTTTAACTTCCTATATAGTCTAATCAGCGCTCAGTCGCACGCATAAAGTTAAAGAATGCATCGGGGGAAAAACAGCAAAGAGACCGACTCTGGCCATTTTAATAATTCATTGATATATTGGTGATTTCTTTGGGTTCAGATGTAGTGATGAAGGTGATCATGTCATCTCGTCGTCTCCGCAGCAATGGATGTAATCAATAATATTGAAAAAAATATATTGCTCTTGTTTTTAATATTATTTTGAAGTACATGAAACAGTAAGAGCTAAAATAGTTAAATAAGTAGTTTAATGGTTTAAATAGTTAAATTAAATAGTCATGTGGGCATTATAAGATTATAAAACAAAAAAAAATTATCCTCTCTGGGATTTCAGGGAAACTTAAACTGAGCGAGCACGCGCTCTCTCTCTTGCTCTCGGATGCGCCTATAATTCCCTTTTCATACTAATTACATCATCTAAAATGAGACGTCTAAAATAGTTTTTCTTCACTTATATTTTTCACGTCAGTGAGGCGAGTATACACGTAATTTTGGTTAATTTTTCTGACGTGCTCAATGCGCACCCCATTTGCTTTCATAAATTTTTAGTTGCTTTCTAGTGTTACACATTATTGAATCTAAAGGCTAGATATAAAGGTATACAATTACTTTGCTTAAATTCGATGCAAACAAGAAACGCCTATATTTATTACTATAATTTCAGTACTGTAAATTCGTTTAATGTTTCACTTGTATTTCATAAGGTTTTGTCAGCAGTGGTACAGCGCAACGGGATTTGTATTGAAAATTTCTAACTAAAAAGTGGCAGCTGGCACGCCTAAAAATAGATGCAGGATTATTTTTTATAGTCTAAATAAAAATTATTTTCTAAACATGAGCTATTGTTTACTTCCTCGTCTTTAATTTCCGACCTAGTCTAATCAGCACTCAACCGCACACAAAGTTTTCCATAGCGCGGGGAAATTTTGTTATACTACCGATGTGTGACGAGCAGTATTCTGAGTGGCGCTATATAACTATAGACCGACGCGTCAGACCTTAGTTCATTCTCTCAGGGATTAATGTGCCGCAGCTCCTTTAGAGCTGCACGTAGTAGCGGATAAAATCAAGTGTAACATTGTACTTAAACAAATGCATAATCACAGTACTAAAATTACAGTACAAATGTAGAATTAAATTTTATTAGTATTGAATTTAAGCAAAGTAAATGTTAAAATCTAAAGGCTCACTGTGTTATCATGTGTAATTAGAAAGCCTATGCGTGTAGGGTTTTGGGTCATCTTATATTTTATGTTCTTTAAATTTGTAGTAGATAATACGAAATGAATTAAACTAAATAACCATAAAATTAAAACATTGTCAGGATGTGCTACTGCGTAAGCAGATGTCGTTGTTATTCAGCCCCACTTGTGTTTTTGCAGTATTATGAGAATGAAATGCAGTAGGCTATTTTTGATCATCATAATTTTCTTTAGTAAATAATGTCCCCCGTTGCGCTGTACCACTGCTGACAAAACCTTATGAAATACAAGTGAAACATTAAACAGATTTACAATCACAGTACTAAAATTATGGTAATACATACAGTATAACCGTTTCTTATTTGCATCAAATTTAAGCAAAGTAAATGTATACTTGTGTCACGGTATGCGCCTGTGATGGGCGTGCGCCCAAATCAATATCGCTCCTCACTCACTAGGCACGGCTGGTGAGCTATCGGCGCTAATTATTACGAGCTTCTTTCTGCGCTATAAAACACAGCGGGGAGTGTAGCTCGGGGTCTGTTGGCGAAACTGGACTTTAAAAAGCAGCGCGCGGTGGAGTTAACTAAGGAGAGTGGCACGCGAGCGGGGCGATTTGATGCGCCCCAGAGACTTTAAAAAGGGGAAACATGGCTTGTATTGTTTTTAAATCACTCTATACACAGTATACACCGGCAGGGGGGGGGGGTTGCATTTCAGTTTCTCTGAATGTATAGATGAGAACCGCTGATTCACACCTGGGACCCCCAATCCAGGCGCACGCCGTGACAACTTGTAACAGAATAACAATAATATTTCGAACATTTTGCAGGCTGCCATTTGGAGAAACCAGATAATAAAGAATAAACCAAACCAGGTGTTCATTTGTAAATGACTCACTACATCTCATTTGACCCAACATGAGCAAGCACGGGCGCATCAGTGAGACGGTGGGCAAAGAGGGCACATGCACTTATAGGGGAATGGCAAAAGGACAGACGTGACAGTTTGGGTCGAATGAAACAGAGTATAAGAATTATAAGAGTATAATGTTTGTGCAGGGTGAGCGTGTGCAGGGTGAGTTTGTGTGTGTGTGTGTGTGTGTGTGTGTGTCTGGTGTGTATATCACCGCCCTTGTCCACCTGACTGAATGTTGCACAGTGGGTAATGTAAATGTTTGTATTGTTTATATTTATTATTTCTGCATATGTTTAAATTGTAAACATGAAGCCATAATAATATTGTGTTTGTGTGTGTGTGTATATATATGTGTGTGTGTGAGCGATGTGTGAGAATGTGTGTGTGACATTATGAGCCACTATTCAGCATTAGACATCTCCATGGCAAAACTGTTTGAGATATCAGAAATCCTATTGCAGTATTCCGCCCTCAATGGTTTGAGATTACATGGGCCGGTCTGGTGAAGATGATAATGGTGCAGTTTGTGTCTATAGGATGTGTAATGTGTGTACAGTGTGTGTGTGTGTGTGTGTGTGTGTGTGTGTATGTGTGTGTGTGTGTGTGTGTGTGTGTGTGTGTAGTATGGTTAGTGCGTGCATATTGTGTATGTGTGTATGTCTCGTGTGTATATCAACACCCTTGTCCACCTGACTGAATGTTGCACAGTGGGCACTTTAAATGTTTGTATTGTTTATGTTTAAATTGTAAACATGAAGACATAGTAAAGGAGAAGGGGAAAGACCTGACTGCAGAATAACAGCCTGCAGAATAGCTCCATCTAGTGGACATATTTTATTACTGCAGGAGTCAGGGCAGAAAGTTCAGGCCTTGGCTCATAAATATAAATTTTTATAAATATAAATCAGCAGTGTCTTCCAATTATTGTGCCTGATTTTGAAGCCAATTAGCTGAAAATTAGTCACAAAAGAATTTAATTTCTAAAAGTAGACACTTTCTGCTGCCAGTTGGTGGTGCTATGACTGAGACTCATGGGACCCAAGTCACTGTGAGCAGGGTTCTTCTCTGAACCTACCGCTGAGGTTTGATGAACGTCACACAATGTATACAGAAGTTATTAGCCACTTCCTGTTTCCTGTTATTCGCCGTAGGGTTAAGGGTTCGCCACGGCCGACCCTTTTAAGATATCAACCAGCCCTTCAACCAGAGGATCTAATATATTAGATCCTCAATGTCTTGAGATTACATGGGCCGGTTTGGTGAAGATGATAATGGTGCAGTTTGTGTGTACAGGATGTGTAATATGTGTGTGTGTGGGGGGTATGGTTAGTTCGTGCATATTGTGTATGTGTGTGGGTGTGTGTGGTGTGTATATCAACGCCCTTGTCCACCTGACTGAATATTGCACAGTGGGCAATTTAAATGTTTGTATTGTTTATTGTTATTATTTCTGCATATGTTTAAATTGTAAACATGAAAGCATAATATTGTGTGTGTGTGTAGTATGGTTAGTGTGTGGGTATGTGTGTGTGAGCGATGTGTGTGTGTGTGTGTGTGTGTGTGTGTGTGTGCGCGCGCGCGCGCGTGTGTCTGGTGTGTATATCAACGCCCTTGTCCACCTGACTGAATATTGCACAGTGGGCAATTTAAATGTTTGTATAGTTTATTTTTATTATTTCTGCATATGTTTAAATTGTAAAGATGAAACCATATTAAAAGAGAAGGGGAAATATCTCCATCTAGTGGACATATTTTATTACTGCAGGAGTCACGGGCAAATGTTTAGACAAAGGCTCAAATATAAAATATTGTTCGGAGCCGTGTGAGCATGACAAACATGAGACTCAATAAATTTACTCAGAAGCAGTTGTTCTTTCTACCTAAAAAGTTTGGATACATTAGGACTTTCCACTTACAAGTATCTTATTTTTCCTCAAAATTATATGTTGCCGAAGCAAGACTATTCAACGTATCAACAAGTCCTTTACAGTGTGACATCAACCGTGTCTTGAAATTATTGGGCCTGATTTTGAAGCTAATTAGCTGAAGATTAGTCACAAAATGATTTCTTTTCTAAAAGTAGACACTTTCTGCTGCCAGTTGGTGGTGCTATGACTGAGACTCACAGGACCCATGTCACTGTGAGCAGGTTTCTTCTCTGAACCTACAGCTGAGGTTTGATGAACGTCACTCAATGTTGACAGAAGTTATTAGCCACTTCCTGTTTCCTATTATTCGCCGTAGGTTTAAGAGCTTGCCACAACCGACCCGTTTAAGATAACAACCAGCCCTTCACAATATTAGATGCTCAATGTCTTGAGATTATATTAGACCCTGTTTGGTCGAAAAACATTAATCCTATAAGAGTAGTATATCACATTCCAAAGGGTGCGTTTTTCAAACAACACAAAATAACTGACTTCCTGTTCCGCAGATTCCATGACATGGGGTATGCAAGTTGTTCACCTCAATGAGATCTAAATTTATACTGGGTCTCATTCATATATGTGAAAGTGGATACGAGTTATGCAGGTAAATTTTTACAAAGTTCCAATGGGCGCTGTACAGGCCCTGTAGCACGCCCGGGGTCCAGGCTCTCAGGGCTCCCTCACAATCAGTGCGAGTCGAGACCCATAAAATTTTGGAACCGTAGGTCTTTCCAGGCATAAGATATGAGAAGAATAATTTTCTTTGATTTTTTCTTTAGTTAAATCGTCGCCATAGCAACACGATCCAATTAGAAAAAATCCTTCATGGTGTCAAATCACCCACGTCTTTTCATTACTCAGGCTGATTTTGAACCAAATCAGGTGAAAGTAAAGGACAAAATATTAGTGATTTCCAAAAGTGACACTTCCTGCTGCCAGTTGGTGGCGCTATGACATAGGCTCATGATTGTCATATGATGTGACCAGCTTCCTACTCTTAACATACCTGTAAATTTTCATGTACATAACTTAATGTACACAGAAGTTATTAGCCACTTCCTGTTTAATTTTATTCGCCATAATTTTAAAGCATCACCACGGCCGAACCGTTCGAGATATCAAAAATCCCTCCGCAATTTTTAATCGGGAACTTGTTTAGATCATATTTGCCTGGTTTGGTGGCAATTGTATAAATTCCCTAGGAGGAGTGTTTCAAATTCCATTGGGTGCATTTCGCAAACAACTCAAAATAACTCACTTCCTGTTGATTAGACCTGATGACATGCAGTGCCAAACTTCAGTTTGATGAGATCTAAATGTACACCGAGTTTTATAAGTATACGTGCAAGTGTGTCTGAGCTATGAGGCAAGACTCTCTAGGGGGCGCTGTTCCAGGTCCTCGGGCCGAGCCCCACTGAGGACCTGTTGGCCGCAGATTCCAATCTGTGTGCAAATTTTGCTGAGTTTTTGAGTATGTTAAGAGGGCCGAAAGTGCCCGGATGATTGAAAGAAAAATAATATAAAAAATAAATAAATAAATTACAGTGCTTGGGCCCTAATAATAAAAACATCAAAAATGTAAAGGAAAAACTTTCATTGCATTTGACCAAACTCAATAATGGTGTGCAAAGATATCCCTTATTATAATAGTTTATTTTATTAAATTATTCTCTTAAGATTAATTTTCATAGCTGAAATGAAAACTGGGCCAACCTTGCAAGAAGCGTAGCCACTTGGGCAAAATGTCTGTAGCCTTAGTCTGGATCAGTACTTTCCGGCTGTACAGAGCCACTCTGGAACCCATTTCCCTGCTAACGTCAAACATGGTTGGCTTCTACTTGTGAACACAAATAAACAAACAAACAAAAACAAAACTTGGGTAACATAAAAATACGTGAAATATGATATTCAGATGTTTATTCTATATCATGCTCAACTCACCACCTCAGGAACATAGAAAATGCTGCGTATGTTGAGGGGCGCATCAGCACGATAGTGCAGTGTATAGCGAGGTTTATCATATGCCTTTGCCATATAGCGATAAAACTCCTCATGCTGCCACTCACTGATCTCTCTGGGGTCCACCATCCAAAGAGCCTACAGAGGAAAAACATAGGCTTCTAAGAACGCAACTTAACGCACTAAATCATGTAATAGAAAAGCAAGTGATGTAAAAAAAAAAAAAAATAAAAAAAAAGTGTGTACCATCAGGTACAGAATAGGGTTTACTTACCTGCAGTGTGTTCAGTCGTCTGCCATTAAGATAAATGGGAAAACTGACAAAGTTGCTGTACTTTTTCACAACCTCTGTGGGACAGAAATTTAAATACAAATAAATGCTAGAATTAAACGATAAAGACTGAATGGACTGTTGATCTTTTCTTCATTAATGTTACCTTTAACACAATCCTCAGAAGAAAACTCCTTGCATTCATTCTTGAGGTGTAAGACAATCTTGGTTCCCTGTCTCACCCCACTGGCCTCAGCAATCTGGAACACTCCTGATCTGCCATTAGAGTGCAAGAAGTATAACACGTAGCACCAAAGAAAAGCAATGCATATTTAGCTCATGCAAGAACTACAATTGCATTGCAACACAAATATAAGGTTACATACTCTTATTTTTTTACTTTAACTACAGCACCTATACTCTGCCCAATTATTCGCACATTACGGGCAATTTAGCCAATTAGCCTAATCTGCAGGTCTTTGGACTGTGGGAGGAAATCGGAGTACCCGGAGGAAAACCACCAAGCATGGGAAGTACATGCAAACTCCATGCACACAGAGACAGGAATCGAGCCTGGCTGGGAATCAAACCTGGACACTGGAGGTGCAAGGCGACAGTGCTAACCACTACACCACCGTGCCGTCCCCATTTATTCAGTTCATGTAAATTTATCAATAATAAATATTATGCTAGAATGCATATTTACATAAGAAACTTAACATTTACAACCATGGTTAGCAGGAAAAAAAATAAATTAACTGAACAGTTGAAAAGTCACCTAGTCTTTAATGTCCTCGATACTCCAGTTTAAGTGAGAATGTGTCCATAATAGCCCAATACTTGTCCTTTCCTCAAGGTACTGTTTTGTGTATTCTGATTCATGTGCATTTCTGCTCAACATGGTAAAAGAGAAGCTATTATATCGTGCTCATAAACTTGAACCAATCTGACCATTTTCTTCTGAGCTTTCACCAGGCCCTCAATTTTTAAAACATTTTTTGCTAGTCACATAGCTGTTCTGTCACAGTCACACATGGGTAACTTGATGAATTGGGAGCCACAAACAAAAATATAAAATTATGGCCCAGAAAATTCACATAAAATGTACACTTGCTTAAAGCATGACTCAAGCAAAAGTAATTGGTACGGTACATTGGATACGGTACAAAAGTAATATATTGGCATTACTATTTACAAGAATTTTGTTTTTACTATTACTGAATTATCATATTGGGAGGTTATGTCTAGTTACCAAAAATATACAGTACAGACCAAAAGTTTAAACACACCTTCTCATTCAAAGAGAACATACCTTCTCATTGTTCTTTAGCCCAAACCAGTCTCTTCTGCTTGTTGCCGGTCCTTAGCAGTGGTTTCCTAGCAGATATTCTACCATGAAGGCCTGATTCACACAGTCTCCTCTTAACAGTTGTTCTAGAGATGTGTCTGCTGCTAGAACTTTGTGTGGGATTGACCTGGTCTCTGATCTGAGCTGCTGTTAACCTGCGATTTCTGAGGCTGGTGACTCGGATGAACTTATCCTCCGCAGCAGAGGTGACTCTTGGTCTTCCTTTCCTGGGGCGGTCCGCATGCGAGCCAGTTTCTTTGTAGCGCTTGATGCTTTTTGTGACTGCACTTGGGTATACTTTTAAAGTTTTCCCAATTTTTCAGACTGACTGACCTTCATTTCTTAAAGTAATGATGGCCACTTGTTTTTTTCTTCACTTAGCTGCCTTTTTCTTGCCATAATACAAATTCAACCTCTTTGAATGAGAAGGTGTGTCCAAACTTTTGGTCTGTACTGTATATACAGTAAAATCTTGGATTGCAAGTAACTTGGTCTGCGAGTGTTTTGATAGACGAGTAAAACAATTGTTTAAATACATTTTAACTCGATAAACGAGCGAGGTTTTGCAATTCAAGTAGTACTTGACTACCAAGTGTCACATGATCACAACTGAGCTAATATTTATTTTTGCTCTCAACTGTGCAGGATTGTGGGTAAGTCTCCCATGCTTGGTCTCAGTGGGCATGCCTCGCTTATATGCCCAACCTCCATGCGTACATATAATGTTGACTATAGCATCGCAACCTTGTGTGTACGCGTAAAACATTTTTTAACTTGTGTGTCCACAACAATGCAATGTCACATTTCCGCGAAATCCTCAAAAGGAGGCAAAAGCAAGTGTCATTAGATAGGTTGTAACGATCAGAAATTAATTACCTGAGCTCCACTAAATCGGGATTCTTTAAATCTAAACTCTGGCGTTGTATTAGACTCTCAGAAAAAGAAACAAAGTAAAAGGTAGAAAATGGGTGAAAATATCAAGAGGTGTTCAAATTCTTCATTAATGTACCATATTTGACACCTTATGCTTTCTTTCCATTACCATAGACCACAGATCTCTGCTTTGTACCGTACCCATCTGAAGACCACTTGTATCCCGGAACACCAGGCTGTGCACTCTGAGAGTAAACATCCACTTTGTCTGCCACCATAAAAGCAGAGTAAAATCCGACACCAAACTGTCCAATGATTGAGCTTTTGGCCTCAGCTTGGCTTTGAAGAGCCTCCAGAAAGGCCTGAAGAACAAACAGCACATGAAAAATATAACAATACAATAATAATAATAAAAAAAGATACAAGGCGGTTTTGAGAGAAATCTGCTAATCAGACAACAGTGTGTAATGTAACAAACCTTTGAGCCAGAGCAAGCAATCGTGCCTAGGTTGGTAACAAGCTCCTTTTGATTCATCCCAATACCAGTGTCCTAAATTCATATTTTAAAAATTCACATTTTACTGTCTATACATAATGCAATAGCCATTCCAATAATACTTCCTGTAAGAATGTCTTCACAGTTGAAATGTACCTGAATAGTTAAAATGCCCCTAGCTGCATCAGTCTGTAGGTGGATTTCCATAGGTGCAGAATCTCCTCCTCCTGTAATAAGCTGATGTCGCAACTTCTCTAAGGCATCACTCCCATTCGAGATAAGTTCCCTTATAAACACCTAAAAACAAACAGGCATTAATCTAAAGAAACTATCAACATAAACCATAACTGCCAATGGGATAGCAATACAGACCATGGACAGGTGTTAAGTTAATAAATAAATACATAAATGCCTTTTGGTAGTATTTACAGCTTACTTTTCATTACATTATTCTGCCAGTTTCCTAAAATCTCTTTAAGAATGTCGACTGGTGGTGAGCCAAGAGAAAGGACATTGACTACATGCTGGAGGTAGAACATCAGCTTCACTCCCTTCACTCCATTCTATAGCACCTCTATTGAGCTGAGGGTTGGCTCTGACTTCGCCACTCCAAAAGGCGGATTTTGTTTCTCTGAAGCCCTTCTGTTATAGACTTGCTCTGTTGTTTTGGGTAATTGTCCTGTTGTATAACCCAACTTCTACAGAGTTTCAGCTGATGTACAGGCATCCTCGCATTACCCTGAAACATTTTTTGATGTACTTGGGAATTCTTCTTCCCTTTGGTGACGGCAAGCTGGCCAGGACCTGATGCAGCAAAGCAGGTCAAAATCATGATGTTGACATCAACAAAATGGCAGGACCAGAAAGGGTGCCAGGCCACACACCGAAGTGACCAACTAACGGGGGTGTTTACCAAGATTTTAAACTGTGCCTGCAGCATGTTGTACGGTCGTGGCCAAAAGTTTTGAGAATGACACAAATATTAGTTTTCACAAAGTTTGTTGCTAAACTGCTTTTAGATCTTTGTTTCAGTTGTTTCTGTGATGTACTGAAATATAATTACAAGCACTTCATACGTTTCAAAAGCTTTTATCGACAATTACATGACATTTATGCAAAGAGTCAGTATTTGCAGTGTTAACCCTTCTCTTTCAGGACCTCTGCAATTCGACTGGGCATGCTCTCAATCAACTTCTGGGCCATGGACCCAAAATTTCAATGTTTTGGTCCCCGAGCCACTTAGTTATCACTTTTGCCTTATGGCACGGTGCTCCATTGTGCTGGAAAATGCATTGTTCTTCACCAAACTGTTGTTGGATTGTTGGAAGAAGTTGCTGTTTGTTTTGGTACCATTCATGGCTGTGTTTTTGGGCAAAATTGAGAGTGAGCCCACTCCCTTGGATGAGAAGCAACCCCACACATGAATGGTCTCAGGATGCTTTACTGTTGGCATGACACAGGACTGATGGAAGCGCTCACCTTTTCTTCTCCAGACAAGCCTTTTTCCAGATGCCCCAAACAATCAGAAAGAGGCTTCATCCGAGAACATGATTTTGCCCCAGTCCTCAGCAGTCCATTCGCCATACTTTTTGCAGAAGATCAATCTGTCCCTGATGTTTTTTTTTTGGAGAGAAGTGGCTTCTTTGCTGCCCTTCTTGACACTAGGCCATCTTCCAAAAGTCTTCGCCTCACTGTGCGTGCAGATGCGCTCACACCTGCCTGCTGCCATTCCTGAGCAAGCTCTGCACTGGTGGCACTCCGATCCCGCAGCTGAATCCTCTTTCGGAGACGATCCTGGCGCTTGCTGGACTTTCTTGGACGCCCTGAAGCCTTCTTAACAAGAATTGAACCTCTTTCCTTGAAGTTCTTGATGATCCTATAAATTGTTCGTGCAATCTTAGTAGCCACAATATCCTTGCCTGTGAAGCCATTTTTATGCAACGCAATGATGGCTGCACACGTTTCTTTACAGGTCACCATGGTTAACAATGAAAGAACAATGATTTCAAGCATCACCCTCCTTTTAACATGTCAAGTCTGCCATTCTAACCCAATCAGCCTGACATAATGATCTCCAGCCTTGTTCTCGTCAACATTCTCACCTGAGTTAACAAGACGATTACTGAAATGATCTCAGCAGGTCCTTTAATGACAGCAATGAAACGCAGTGGAAAGTTTTCTTCGGGATTAAGTAAATTTTCATGGCAAAGAAGGACTATGCAATTCATCTGATCACTCTTCATAACATTCTGGAGTATATGCAAATTGCTATTATAAAAACTTAAGCAGCAACTTTTCCAATTTCCAATATTTATGTAATTCTCAAAACTTTTGGCCACGACTGTAGTCCTAAAATGCCACAAATTCACCACTATTGTTCCCGTGCCCCAAAAAAAAACAGTAAGCTGTCTAAATTACTATCGCCCAGTTGCTCTGACACCAATTATTACGAAGCGCTTTGAGATGCTTTTCCACATCAAAGCCAACATCCCCACTGATCTGAACAGCCATGAGTTTGCCTACTGTAGAAACAGATCACCAGAGGATGCAATCTCAGTCGCATTCCACTAGGGCTGTAGTTATTGAATATTTTAGTAATCGAGTATTCTACCAAAAACTTTCATCGATTAATCAAGTAATCGGATAAAATGTACTTTTGCTTAATTAATCAGCAATATAAAATATATAAGAGAAACAAAGATTAATTGGTTTTCTTTTTTAGAAAGATATATTTTAATTTTTTAAATGCATACAGCATTTTATCAAAAATAAACAGTCATTATTCACAATACAAGGAATAGCGTTACAGTGCCATACATTCTTATTTTAAAGCATTTTTTTAAGATGAAAAAATAAAAGAATAAAAAAAAGAGGTATTTCAAATGACTAAGTATCAAAAAAACTAGGGCAAACTTTAAAATAAATTTATATACATTTTTATCGCTCCCTTCCATTTTGCAGCCTGCAACAGAACGCTCCCTCAAATCAATATACAACTAACTGTTTGTGTCTCCTTCCGCTTTGTTGGTGACGCAAGCGCTTCTTCTTCGTCGGTGTTTACTGGCGGCTTGCATCCGGAAGCGCGCTGTGTCACACCAAACATATAATTGCGCAAAAACATAACGCAAGCTTTTAAAATTAATCAAAAGAAGCTTTGAGTCAGAAGATTTTGCCTCGATCATTTTTTGTAATCGAATTACTCGAGGAATCATTTCAGCCCTACATTCCACAAAAGACTGTTTAACTGTTTTGTTTTTCTGAAGCCATTCTGTTATAGACTTGCTCTGTTTTAGGTAATTGTCCTGTTGTATCACCTAACTTCTACAGAGTTTCAGCTGACATACAGACATCCTCGCATTATCCTAAAACGTTTTTTTGATGTGCTTGGGAATCCTTCTTCCCCTTGGTGACTGCGAGCTGGCCAGGACCTGATGCAGCAAAATGACAGGACCAGAAAGGGTGAGGCACTGTAAGCCGCCGCGATTGCCACTGACATTCTCTGGAAGTTCTGCAAGGTCCGCAAGCATCCGCAAGGACCACCAAAAAAAAATAAACATGTTTAATTTGTTAAAAAATTTGTTGAATTTTTCGCGCGAAAAGATGGAAACGTAATCACACCGCCAAAACTCGCGATGAACCGTACTTACGGCCACCGTGCGAAACTGCATAGGTGAGATAGGTGAGAACACAGATGCACTGTAGGGTTGTGTTCTCAATCTAGAACTTTTCACCCTATTCACAGTAACACTTCCCACTTAGTGCAAAAAAGCTCAGCAGAGGCTTTTCTTTCTGAGAAAGCTCACAAAAGGCCAATGTATACTCTCAGCTCTTAATAAATTTCAACAGGAGCATGATAGAGAGCCTTCTTTGTCACTGCATCACAGTGCGGTACACTGGCTGCATTGCAGAGAACCGGAGGGAACAAAGTTCCCCAACCTCGACACAGTTTATGTTAGTCATATACACAAGAGAGCTAATCATTAAGGATCCAACCAATCCACAACACAGACTGTTTTGTGTCCCTAACATTGGGATATAAAGAGCGGACAATCAGGATACACACTAACAGACTGAGGAGCAGCTTCTTCCCCAAAGCTGTAGCTGTAGGGGGCAATCATGTTTCAATCTGAGGTATTGTGTGTCTTTGAAGCCGAAAATGTGTTAATCTCTCTTAGGCACCCATTGACAGCAAGCGACAGAGCTCATAAACGTGTCGAGATCAAACTGTTAATACTGATATGTATTTATTCGTCATTTTCTTCTCTCCTTCAATGATATTTCTTCTTTGACTGCGCTTTCTTCATTCAGTATTATTATTATTAGTAGTGCTGTGAATTGATTATTATTATTATCATTATTATTATTGTAACGCACCTGTGCGTGTGCAAAAAGACGAAGTACAGATATAGAGAAAAGTATACCAATAAATAAAGAATTGTATTCTTTATTTTGTATTCAATAAAGAACACAAGTGTATGATAAGTTAGCCTCCAACAATATTGTTTTATTGTGTATATGCGCTTTAAATATACACTAAACAATAAACACTGCCTTTTGCAAAGTGAAAGTGAGATGCGCATGCATACTTTTTGATCAAAAGGCTGATAAACGCGCGTGCAGATATATCGATAAAACAGCAGACATACTTCTCCAGAAATGCAACAAACAAAAATATATGCTACTCGCTGAATACAATGCGACAACAGGCAGAATCCCTGGGCTTTGACTGCGCTTTCTCCCTTCATTATTAGTAGTAATAGTAGCACTGTAGTACACTCTAAAAAATGCTGGGTTTCTGTAAACACATTGTTGGGTTGTTTATGCTAGGTCAAAATTCTGTGTTATTTCAGGTACTTTAATCACACTGTTGGGTTGCTTTTGCTATGAATACTACAAATGCTACATGATTAAACACAATGCAAAAAATGGAAAAAGAAATGTCTCCGTTTCCTCCCTAGACCTTTGTCTGCATCACAATGAACTGAAGCTCAGCACGTCTTCTTTCCTTGTTTGAATTTCTAATATTTAAGTGAAATGCATTTCGCGTATATGCTTAAATATTCCTTTTTATTTATGGATGTTATGTTTGATCTGCATTATTGCGAGACACAATGACTTTCTGGGGGAGTATGTCTGCATTTTTTATCGATAAATCGCACGCAATTTTAAAAATAAATAAATAAAACTAGTTACTGCATTCTGTTTCAAGATATCCTTAAGTTACCTTAGTTTACTGGGGGGGATAATTGATAATCAGTGTTTATATTTTGACTCACCTCAAATATGGATAATCATCTGAAACATGCAACTTTACAGGGCCACTTGCTAGTTAACCTAGAAAAATGCTTATGTTTACGTGTTTATGCTGAATAGTAGTGCGTGCTCATTGCATTACATGTGTGACGACAAAACGTTATGATATTGTGGCCTCCGAGTGGCGCAGTGGTTAAAGCGCTCGCCCTATCATCCGGAGATCGCTAGTTCGAATCCCGGGTGGTGCTGTAACGCAGCCGGAGGTCTAGAGAGAGCTGATTGGCCGAGCTCTCTCAGAGGGGCGGGATGAGAGGTACTTAGTGCTCCCACATTAATCACGGCTCTACAGCCAATCAGGGGCGTCTGTGAGCTCGCGCAACGGAGGGAGCGGATAGCGCTGTCCTCCGAGTGTGTTACGCCGCCCCCAACGGTGCGCGAGCGAGCAGTTCGAAAAGATGCGGTCGGCTGGCGTCACGTGGTTCGGAGGAAACACGTGATAGTCTTCGGCCCTCCCGGCTGAGTGGTAGTAGTAGCCTTAATGTGGGAGCCCCCTAGTGACGGGGAGGAATTGGACACGACTAAATTAGGGAGAAAATCGGGGAAAAATCCAAAAAAAAAAAAAACGTTATGATATTGTGAACTTGAGCGCGTGAAAAAAATTAACCGAAACTTTGTGTATACTTGCCTCACAGACATGAAAAATATAATGTCTGCTTTTACATAAACTAATGGAAAACAAATTTCAGATAATGTAATACGCATGAAACGTGAATATACTGTAAGTGCATCCTCTGCAGCAGCGATTTCAATCTTTTTGCACAATGTCCATTTGTGCCACCTGGCGGTCATTTCAGGGATGACTTTAAAAGGCGACTGATTTAAATCTATCGATGTCGTGCTGCTGCGGTGGTGAATGCAGCGGTAAAGCACACTCTGGTCTACTACCTACTGTATATATGTGTATATATATCAACCAATCAACTAAACAAGTTGCAGGTGATTACAATTACTACAGCATGTGCTGGGAAATACAGTAGAGGTGAACATCAACATAAAGGTCTCACAAAAAAAATGTCACAAAACAGAAAAACAAATGAGAAGATAATGAGATCATGACAATGTCGAAATGTTTTTGCCCCAATGACACTGTTACTTTCAAAGTACCGTATTTTCCGCACGATTAGGCGCACCTAAACGCCTTCAATCGTTTCAAAAGCTGATCATGCGCCTAATAATACAATGCGCCTTGTATATGGCCCAGTATTAAAACGCATACAGGTCTCAGTTACGGTAAGCAGCCGCGACTCGATTTTCCCCCGTAATAGTGCGCAGTGCATGCTGGGATACCGGGAAACTGGCGTTTCATTTCCATTTTAATATTTTTGTAAATACCCTGAAATGGCTCCTACCAAAAGACACGCGTACAACGCTGAGTTTAAACTCAAGGCGATAAGCCACGCACAAGAACACGGCAATAGAGCAGCAGCGAGAGAATTTAATATCAATGAATCAATGGTGAGGAAGTGGAGGAAGTATGAGGATGAGCTCCGCCAAGTAAAGAAGACAACAGAGTGTGGCATCGTTTCATACAGCGATGATCTTTGTAAGAGTCAAAATCTCTGCGGAAACAGCCCAAGCAGCTAAAGCTCTAAGTTACAGTGTGATCGTTATTTTAACACTGTGATTTCCAGCGGAATTATTTCTTACATATCGTGTTAAGGAATATAAGTTAAGATTTATCTGAGAGCCAGATGCAGTCGTCAAAAGAGCCACATGTGACTCGCGAGCCATAAGTCCCCGACCCCTGATCTAATGGATGCGTTATGCATCTAATGGATGCATAACGCACCGTAACTCCAGCCTCTACTTTAGCGCCTTATGCGAAGCGTTTTATTAAAGGTGCGCCTTATGATGCGATGCGCCTTATATATGTAAAAATAATTAAAATACGTCATTTATTGAAGGTGCGCCTTTTGATGCGGTGCGTCTTTTCGTGCGCAAAATACTGTAACCGTTACATTAATTAATATTAATCCAAAATAGTACAACACGTGAATATTTCCACAGATCGTCAACATGTCATTCTGTACTAGCAAGTTATTTTGTTAAATATTCATGACACTTTACCTCTTTCTCGGAGTACAATGACCTGGCCACGATGTCCAGCAATTTTTTTGTTTCTGCCTGGAACTCATGCTTGGAGTAGGACCCTTAAAAAAAAAAAGTCTTATTTAAATATTCAGAGTTAAACAAAAGTTAAAACTACCCCACAATAAACCATTGTCAACCTGGGCCAGTAAGAACATACAGTCTCCAGTGATGTGGATGGCCAAGTCACCAGTTAAAAGTTAAAAATTTTAGCTATTTTAATAGCTAAATAGCTCTTATTCCTACTCCTGAAAGTTCTTAGCCAAATTTGGGTAACTTTATAAATCCATATATCCAGGTCCACAAGCATCCGCGAGGACCGCCAAAAAAATTAAAAAAATTAAACGTTTAATTTTTCGCGCGGAAAAATGGAAACACAGCGCCAAAACTCGTGGTGAATCATGATGAACCGTACTTAAACCGCGTAAGTGAAATAGGGGAATTACTGACAGCTGAGTGAGTGGCGGCGCACGAGTTGCTGAGCTCTCTCGCTCTCTTAGCGCTAGCCAACTTTGAAAACTGCTCGCGTTTCTTTACGTGACTAACCTTCAAATATCTGACGAGTTGCGTGGTGTTAAAATGCTTTGGGTGCTTCCCGCCTTGTGGAATTGACTTTTTACACAGGTTGCAGATTGCTAATGTATTGTCTTTTTCATACAACACGTAGAATTGCCAGACCGGGGAAGCTATTTTAGCAGCGAGCAAAAAAAAAAGTCCTGCGAGTTTTGCATTATTTGATCAGCCATTATAGAGACTGCCGATCAAAATTCCCATAGCAATTATCGGCCGATTTTGGTCGGCAACCGATCAATCAGAGCACCCCTACCCTCTAGCCGAAGCTGCGAGGAACCGTGGATTTTTTGGCCACTAAGTGTATTTAAATTTCTTGAAAATTCTTGTAGCACTCACAATTTACACTAAAATTAAGGCCAGTGCCCTTAATAAAACCTTTATATTTAAGAAACTAGTGCCGGTACAAGTCTGAAGTTTTGGTTACACCCAGTGTCCATGTGTTGAACAAGTGCAAACCAAACAAGACAACTAGACAATTTGTCAACAGGTGAAACAGCAATTTATAGTTTATAACAAAGCATTGTTTTCTTCAGACTACGGGTGACAGCAAAGCAAAACCAGTTTTTGCACTCTCCTAAAGAAAGTGCCACATCTGTAGTAATTAACAACTGGCTAAAGAGACTAATACACAATGAACCAAACATTACCTTGAACGTTCTCAGTGTCACTAATAATGTTGTGAAGAATCTCCTCTTCAGCAATTTCTGCCTGTGCGCTGTAGGAGCGGAACATCACACCGAAATGCCGTGGGCTCCAGAGTTTAGTGCAGTAATGTTGCGTCTTTGTTCTTGCAATGACTAGAAAACAAAAGTCAGCAGATCATGCTACAATGTAAAAGATTCCTATATTTATATTAATCCTACATAGACAATAGAATACTTTTAATTCATAGTGAAATATTCTGAATTAATGCCGTAGCTACATATTGTGGTGATATAACTGTGTAAAAATACTAATCGCACCGACCTTGCAGTACACATTTCCCGTCATTAAGCTTCATTAAAAAGTATCATGTGGACAGCTAACACACATCAAAGCCAGCCTTACAGTTAAGTAGTAAACGCAAGTTTTATAAGGTGCCAATTTTATCATTACCTCCACTAAACGTCGCTGTGACACTCCAGGTATTGCTACTCGAGAAAAGGCCTGCCTTTCCAGAATTGTGCAGACCAAACCTTAATAGATTTAAACACCGAGACATCTCTCCTGTGTTGCGATTTGTCCTATTACTCAAGGAAACGACATGTGAGACAAGCGCCGTTAGAGGACCTTTTCGTGGCGCTCACTGATGACGTTATAGGGCTCTTTAAGTGTGCCTGTACACACCGAAGCCGTAAAATATATATTTTTAAAGTTTAATAAAAAATTATATATTATAACCTAATATAACGTGTTGGGGTCTGTTTATTGAAAATGTAACATTTTATTTTATTTCTGATCAAAATGAAATGAACTAAATGACTCAACAAAAAAAAAGATTCGTTCATTGTGATGAACGTGATTCAAAGAACCGAGTCACTAAAATGATTCAAACTTCCTATCACTAGAGCACAGAAGTAGAATTAATTTTTTCTGCATGGCAGAGAGGAGA
The DNA here is from genome assembly GCA_030347435.1 of Clarias fuscus. Classification (NCBI taxonomy): domain Eukaryota; kingdom Metazoa; phylum Chordata; class Actinopteri; order Siluriformes; family Clariidae; genus Clarias; species Clarias fuscus. Next base: position 10,297,143 of record CM059222.1, on the reverse strand, counting down.
GTATCAACATCAGAATCCTCAAGGCTGTCCCTAGTGGTAACCAACGATCACAGACAGATGCTGAATCAAATGAAATGAGAAGTAATAACCATAAAAAAATTCAACTGGGCTGTCTAACCCTGCTCATTAGTAGGTAATGAAAATTATACAGTATTTTAGTGTTGACTGTATGATATCAGCAGCTGAACATTCAAAGGAGAAAGCTATATTAGCTTACCCCCAAATTTGGGTAGGGTTACAGATGCATGCAGAGAAAGTCGTTATTTTACCAACTTGTGCTAGCTGCTTTTCATGAGGACTGGGCAAAGAGACATATCTGGTCAATCCTGGAATTAATGGATGAGAGTGGTAATATTCTAGACTACAACTCCTAGTCTTTAAAACACGAATTTGCCTGTCATCCAAAACAGTTCTTTACTGTTATTAATGCAATACCCTCAGGTATAAAACTGTTAATGAGATATTCCTTAGTTTATTCCACAATGAATGCAGTCTTTCCCTCCTTATATATTGGTAATATTGAAATAGAAAGTGAACGTTTGTGTGTAAACAAGTCAGTAGTACTATTTTGAAAGCTGTGGGCAAATCTGTTACTGAAAAGCAGAGGGGGCAAATTATGTGATAGCATTAATTCTAGGCATCAGGATGTGTTTCTTCGGTTATAATGAAGATATTTAGAATGATGAAACTTAGCTAATTCTCTTTTGTTGTGTAAACAAGTGACCAGTAACATTTTGACAGATGTGGGAACACCTGTACTTAGAACATGAACACATAAACATACTGTACTTAGTGTTAGAATGATGAAACTCAGAGAGCTGCAGTAACAGTGTGATACATGTGGGAATTTATTTATATAGAAAGCAGAGTGGGAACAGTATCTGACAGTGACAATTCTATTCATCAGGATGTGTTTCCCTGGCTATAATCAACATACTTAGAAGGATAAAACTCAGCAAATCAGAAACAAATCAGAAGCAACAGTCAGATAGGTGTAGGAACCTCTTTACTTAGAAAATATAAGAAATTATCCTGCGCTATGGGCTTATGGGTGATTGTCTCCCATGCTCAGTCTCAGTGTGCGTGCATCACTTGTATAGTCAACATCCGTGAGCATGCATACTGATTATTACAACATTGTGATCACGTGTGTGTGCGCGCAAAAGCAAGTGTCATTAGAGAGACTCCTTGTTTAAGATTCAGAGTCTTCCTCTCTGTCAGAGAGCAGAGATTCCATTAGTGTGTGAGTGCAAGCAAGTGTCATTGGAGAGGTTAATTAGAGAGGTTCCGCGAACACACAAACGGATTCACAGTGGTAAAGTATAAATAAGACAAATTAACCTGAACTTCACCATTGAAAAGAATTTCGACAGAGCAGTGTTTCTGTTAGTGTGTGTGTGTGAAAGTCGTCCTACACAGTAGCTCCCTCCCTCCTCCTCTCCTCTCACCTTCACTCACTCACTCTCACACGTACACACACACACACTAACAAAAGCAATGCTCTGTCGGGATTAAGTTGAGGTCAGAAGAGCTTTATTGGCATGAATGTTTACAAAAATATTACATTGTTGCCAAAGCAATTATAAAACATTAAATATAGTTGCAAGCAACGATGACGGGCCCAAGCACCCTGCGCCATTGCCACCCCGGGCGCACCGCACAACCTGTGTGTTATTTGAGTGTGTTAAGACCTCGAAAAGCCATCGTTTGCACCCGCACAATGTGCACACCTCACACAATATATATGGCTGATGTCAGTTTGGTCTATAAAAACATTTGTTCAGTGTGTGTGTGTGTGAGGGTTAATGTGTGTAAGAGGGAGGGACAGAGGTGTGTGATTTGTGGATGTGTCAGTCTATGTGACAAGTAAATGTTTGTGCATGTTTGTGTGTGTGGTGTGTGAGTCTGTGTGTTAACATTAGTGATGTGTGTGTTAGTAGGTGTGTAATGTGTGTGTGAAACATTTGACTTGTGTGTGAGTGCTAAAATTTGTGATGTGTGATATACATGAGTACGAGTGTGTTTGTGTATACGTGCGTGTGTGTGTGTGTGAGATTACATTAACATTTGTAATGTGCATGCGTGTGTGTGCATGCATGTATGTGTGTGTACGTGTGAGTGTTAACATTTGTGTGTGTATGTATGTGTGCATGTGTGTGATGTATGAGTGTGTTTGTGTGTAGGTGCATGCGTGTGTGTGTGCGCGTTTGTGAGATGTGTTTGTGTGTGAATGTTCACACTTGTGATGTGTATGTGTGATCAATAGGCTGCAGATGTTGGAAAATAAGCATCACACTATGATGATTTGACTCAATGTTATGTCACTGAATGGGATGTCACTGAACGTGTAACTGAATATAATGTCACTCAATATAATGCCACACAGAAAGTTATTCATAATTTTTCAGCGTATGTTTCACGGCTGACCTGTTTGAGATATCAAAAATCCCTCCGCAATTTTGCATCCAAATTGTCTTTAGATCACATCGGCCCGGGTTGGTGACAATCGTATTGCGAACGACCCAAAATAACCGGCCTCCTGTTGAGTTGAGCCCATGACATGCAGTGTGAAAGTTGTTCGGCTCCATGAGCTCTAAATGTGTACCGAGTTTTGTGTGCCTACATTAAAGTGTGTATGAGCTATCCAGCAAAATCCCGTGTGGGGGCCCCTGGGGGCTTCGGGCCAAACGACTCTCAGGCATCCGAATGGCAGCAGATTCCAACTTGTCTGCCAAGTTTCAGGAGTTTCTAAGCATGTTAAGACCCCCGAAAAGTCCAAAAGGGTGGGAAAAAAAATATAGTTGCAAGCAACGATGATGGGCCCAAGCACCCTGTGTCATCATCACCCCGGGGGCACAGCACAACCTGTGTGTTATTTGAGTGTGTTAAGACCACGAAAAAGCCATTGCCACCGGGTTGCAACGCACAACTAGCACACATCGTGCAAACGACCCAAAATAACCGGCCTCCTGTTGAGTTGAGCCCAGGACATGCAGCGCGAAAGTTGTTCGGCTCAATTTTCGGCTTAACTGGTGTGTGTGTGGGTGAAACTGTCAGACTCGGTAGGGGGCGTGATGGATCCAAGTGCAGATTTTGAGAGTCGGTCCTGGGTAGAAATGATGCGTTGGTGAGTACTTGTGGAAGACTGAGTCGGCAGAGTGGTGGTTTAAAGGCCAAGCGTGAATTAAGCTCTGCGCTGCGGTGTGAGCAGGAGAAGTCTCGCTGGAATGCAGAAGCAAATCAATGCGCGCCTTGCGAAAATGCGGAAGCGGCAGTGACGGCGTGAGGGAGGGATGTATACCGGCGTGTGAAACCTATGCCTTGCGGTGACGCGGGAGGGTGCAGAGCCGGCGTGGGAAGGGAGAGAGCTCGGTAAGCCGGTTGTAAAAAGCAGCGTGAGCTCCGCGGGGAGCGAAGATGTGTGAAGAGCGGAGAGTGAGGCAGTGAGATGAAAGGAGTGGTTGGGAGCATGGAACGGGTGTTCTCAGGTGATCAATGCGGGGCTGTGGCTTGACGTGTCATGACAGAAACCTCCACCCCTAGTCTGCAAGCTAGTGTGTGTGTGTGTGTGTTTGTCTGTCTATCTCCATGTGTCTATGTGTCCATGTGTTTGTGTGTGTGCATGCGCTTGGATGAGTGAGAGCCTTTATTGGTAAACTGGTATGTGCTCGTGTGTATGTGTGTGTGTGCACGTGGGTGGGTGTGAAAGTCATCCTACACAGCAGCCCTCTTCCCCTCCTTCCTTATCTCCTCTCTCTGATCTCAATCACTACAGCCATGATTCTTTTCAAAGGTAAAGTGCAAATTAATTTATTTTATTAGGAGCACTATAAGGTGCGCAGGACCCTTTTGTTTTGATTATTATTTTTTCCCCACCCTTTTGGACTTTTCGGGGGTCTTAACTAGGGTTGGGTATCGTTTGGGGTTTTTTCGGTGCCGGTGCCAAAACGGTGCTTGAACCGATACTTTGCAAAAGCCACAAAATGATGGTGGATGACTCAAGAATACATTTTTATTAAAGGAAAAATTTAATGCTTAAATTGAACAATATATTAAAAGTTTAAGTACTAGCTGGAAGGCCATAATTAGAAACAGAACCCATGTTACCCTGCGTTCACACCGAATGCGGTGAGAGCGTCAAAGTTCGCTCTCGCCGCCCTGCCACCGACGCCTGTCGCCGCTCATCGCCGCGCTTCGCCGCTCTGACGTAGACTGAATGCTTTTCTTGTATTTAAAGGGGCCGCAAAGCAATCAAGCTTGTTGATCTTATGGAGACTGACCAAAATGTGCAAGAAAACAAGAAATTGATTGATCGAAAGAACTGTATTGTAGAAATAAACAAATTATAAGGCATTTGTATGGTGTGGCTTCTGTTCATTGTGAATTGCTAGTCTAAATTAATATTTTTTTATTATTATATTATATTTCTTTTTATCTTTGTCCAAGCATCATTTTTTTTGTACACAAACAGGGACATGTCATAAATAACCGGGAAACCCGCTACCGCAATAATTAACTTCTCCTCCATTTTGCTTGGGAACTAAAGTCGCCGGAACAAATGTTTACAGGACTGCGTTCCGCGGAATCCGCTCATGCGGAGGACCTCTACTTTTTTATTGGTTGCCGCTCAACCGCGTCATAGCTAGGGTTGGGTACCGAAAACCGGTGCCAATACAGCACCGGTACCTATAGAACCAGTATGTACCGGACCGAAACAGAACGCGAATTTTGGTGCCTCATTTCGGTGCCACTTAAATGCCTGAACTGTCGATTAATATATTTGTTCTCTGTGATGACACAGTTGTAATAAGCATTAGATTCATCAACACACATGATCGCTAGTAAAATTTAAATACTGCATTCATGGGGTGTCAGAAATGATCGGAAAAATTAATTATTTCCTTAATTAGAAAAATCTTGAAGACTTCGGAAAGCTTTGATAATACAAATCCAAAACATTGTTGCAGTAATGTTACTGTCCATTTTATTTTTGTAGATTAAAAGTTTATTAGATTAGATTAAAAAAAATTAAAAGCACAAATCATCGGGAAATGAGACCATCTGACATGCGCGTGAACGCAGCAACTAACGTTACACTTGCTCTGACGTGAGCAGGTGATCTACCGCTGTCTTAACTTGCTAAATTAACTTTCGTTAAAATGCCTAAAACTAAACGGTCGAAAGTGTGGCTATATTTCACAAGAAAGGATTCCGACCCCGCGACGTGCAGTAAATGTTTTACAGCAGTTGCGTGTAAAGGGGGAAACACGTCAAATCTAATGAAATATTTGAGGGCACACGGAATAAACTTAGAGGGCTGCACCGTGTTTGACAGCTTGCGGAGAACAGCTGGCACTATTGGTGTGGATGAGCCCAGTCCCAGTCATACCAACCGTAGCAAAAAGGAGTCCAGCGATTATGATGACGTCAGCAGCCTTTATGGTAATGTAATGTTTACTGCAAAATGCAAATCTTGCATTCATGCTAACAAATGGTCAAACGATTTGTAAAATACTAATGTAACATGGATTCTGTTTATAATTATGGCTTTCCAGCTAGTACTTAAACTTTTAATTATTAATATTATTAAATTTTAAGCATTAAATTTTTTTGTTAAATAAAAATGTATTCTTGAGTCCACCATCATTTTGTGGCTTTTGCAAAGTATCGGTTCAGGCACCGCTTTGGCACCAGTACCGATTTAAAAGTATAGATTTGGCACCGGTATCGAAAAAAACTCAAACGATACCCAACCCTAGTCATAGCTCATTACCATAAAGTTGAGCTGATTTCAACTCCCTTCGCCACTCTCACCGCGCCGCGCCGCTCTTCGCCGCCGGCTCCCATTGAAAATAAATGACTTCCAGCCGTTTTGACGCTCTCGCCGCATTCGGTGTGAACGCGGGATTACAGTACATTAGTATTTTACAAATCGTTTGACCATTTGCTAACATGAATGCTAAATTTTTGCTACGGTTGGTATGATTGTTTATGTTTGATTAGTAAGTTTATTCTTTGTGCTCTCAAATGTTTCATTAGATTTGATGTGTTTCCCCCTTTAAACGCAACTACTGTAAAACATTTGCTGCACGTCGCGGTGTCGGAATCCTTTCTTGTGAAATATAGCCACACTTTCGATCATTTAGTTTTTGCCATTTTAACGAAAGTTGTTTAATTTAGCAAGTTAAGATAGTGGTAGACCACCTGCTGCCGTCAGAGCAAGTGTAACGTTATTTGCTGCGTTCACACGCATCTCAGATGGTCTCATGTTTTGATGATTTGTGCTTTTAATTTTTTAATCTAATCTAATAAACTTTTAATCTACAAAAATGGACCGTAATATTACTGCAACAATGTTTTGGATTTGTATTATCAAAGCTTTCGAAGTGCTCAAGATTTTTCTAATTAAGGAAATAATTTATTTTTCCGATCATTTCTTAAACTCCATGAATGCAGTATTTAAATTTTACTAGCCATCATGTGTGTTGATTAATCTAATGCTTATTACAACTGAGTCATAATCATAGCCCCAGAGAAAAATTATTTCAATCGACAGTTCAGGCATTTAAGTGGCACCGAAATGAGGCACCGAAATTCGCGTTCTGTTTCAGTCTGGTACATACCGGTTATATAGGTACCGGCAGGGGCGCAACTGCACATTTGCTGAGGGGTATGCAAGATCATGTTTTGCGCCCCCCCCCCCCCCCCCCATTTAATGTCATTTGCATATAAAATGGCATCAGTCAATGTCCAAATCCTTAGAATGGCAAGCTGCAAAAATAACTTAGATTTTCAAATAACCTGCAGTACTCAGGAAAAGTGTGTACAGTACGTATGCTTAGACCCTGATGTGGTGCAAAGCACTTTTCTACATCAATGCCATTTTTTAAAATGTGACCGTTGCTGAGGATTTTGGCGTATCTTCATATTCACAACTGAGTAAACAAAATAGATGTTTCACAAACTTTGTTTCTTAAGGCTACAATAACTTATTCTGCATGTTTCTTAATACTGTGTAAGTCATAAAATCCTGTCTGGCCTTTACCTACCTGTTTTCTTTACCTGCTCTGAACTCATTTTCTATCATTGCTTCATTGTCCTCCTCATCTTCATAGCTAAGTAAATGAACCAGATATTTCACAAAATATATACCTTAAATCATCAATCCCAAATTTTTGTTTTTTTAAATATTGTTTAAAGTGGTCATGACAAGATGAATTAAATTTTACTTGATTTTTTTGACAAATAAGAGGTCACTGCACTATAAAAAACATTTTGTAATTCTGGTGCACAAAAACTATAACTTACTGTAAGTGTACACCAGAAAACACATTAAAATGGTAAATGTATATCATGACTCCTTTAAGTCATAGTATCCTGTGTGGTAGCTCCTACCTGTTCTCTTCACCTGCTCTTGACTTATTTGCTTTCTCTCTGTACTCTTCATCTTTTTCGTCTTTTTTATGAACGCTCATGTACAAAGCATTAAAATGATTGTATTTGCTAAACAGTGATGTAATTTCATTAGCACTGTTATTACAACAGAAACAGAAAAAAGCTCATGCATTAATAAATTTAAACTGCATAATTTTTAGAAACTTTTTAAAAAGGTTTTTCAAGCTGTTTTTGAGAATCCTTTGCGCCCTGGACTAAACATAACGAACTGAGAGGATAAGGTAAGAGCCCAATAACTTGGTTGTGCTTGGTGATGAGAACCTCAGTTAACATTTTTAACAATAAGTTTTTTTTAAACCAAACAATTTTTTAAAACCAAACGCCTATTTTTTCAGGAATAATGTTTTGATATTAACGGACGGTAACTATGTCCAGCTTCGCTGGCAGTGGCAATAACGTTAAATATTCATGAACTTAAAGACTTAGAGTAATACAAAATGATAGGTCAAGCTTACCAATCTCTTTTTATCCATATTGACACTGCTGTCCTCATTTTAAGACATTGTTTTTCATTTTCTTTTTTTCTTTTTCTGTTCTGCGCGTCAGTTCTGTTCTTCCCTCTTCTGTCCATTTTGCATACGTGACTGGCAACTATTGGGGGGGGGGGCTCAATTGATATATATATATATATATATATATATATATATATATATATATATATATTTTTTTTTATGTTAAACAAAAATAGTCTCTTAACAAATATAATTTAAAAAATATTTTAAAAGCTTTATTAAAGTGTCACAGCACGCCAGGTCATGCCCATATCTCAGTCAAGATCATGATCACCTGCACACTCCTGCTCCACGATCCATCCCGTTCCTTGCTTTTCACCACCTCATTCACCGCTCCAAACACACCTGTTCTCAATTCCTGATCATCACAGCTCTCTATTTAACACACCTTCAGACAACAGCTCCCTGCCAGATTATTGTGTGCTATCCATGCCCAGTATTCCAGCGTTTCTCTCTGCTTTGAACTCCCGGATCTCGACCACGCTCTGTTTTCACGACCTCGTCTTTGTCTCACGCTACGGATCTTTCGTCTACACGGATTTACTGTTGCTGACCCTTGGATTTGTTTATCGACCACGAGCTCTGATCACGGACTTTCTCGGTTTCACGTTTCTGACCTCTGCCTGTTCATCGACCACGAGCTACTGGTTCGGATCTAGCAGCCTGCGCGATTCGTCTGCCTCGCTTCGCGGGATTGTCATCACCTGCAAACAGCGTATGCACTTTCTATACGCGCCGGCTCGGCACTTCCGCATTCCTGCCACGGAGTCCATTCAGAAAAACAGTGAGCGCGCTCTCGGCACTTCCGCATTCCAGCCACTGAGCTCATTGACTCTAAGCGCTGCACTCGCTGTCTACATACACCGGCTCTACTCTGCATTCGCGCTGCAGAGCCCGTGCGGAGAAATAGTAAAAGCTCACTCTGCGCTTGGATCCTTCACCCCCACGCACGCCCGTGACAGTATAATCTGGCCATTAATGGATCCAGCAGAGGCTGTACAATTAAGAGGGGCACTAGAGAAACAGGGGGCGCTCTTGGACACTCACCAGCAGAATATCCAGCAGATAACTTGCTCCCTCCATAACGTTACAGAGGCTTTAGCTGCTCTCATCTTGCAAATAAAGCAAACACAAGCACATCCAGCTCCCATTCTCCAGCCTGCTCTTCCTGGGCACTCTATCAATCATGAACCATGCCTCCCTGCACCGCCCACTTACGATGGAAACCCGTCCACCTGCCGCTCATTTTTATCTCAGTGCTCCCTTGTGCTTGAGCTGCAGGCGTCATCTTTTCCCACTGAACGCTCCAAGGTTGCCTACATTATCACTCTCCTTTCTGGTAAAGCGAGAGAATGGGGGACAGCCTTATGGGATGCCCAGGTGCCCTGCTGCTACACGTACAAGACTTTCACGGATGAAATGAGAGAGGTTTTCGATCGTTCATTCACGGGGCGTCAGGCAGCAGCTCAGTTACTTGAACTACGTCAGGGATCTCGATCTGTCTCTGATTATGCTATTGATTTTCGGACTCTGGCTCCCTCTTGTGGTTGGAAAAATCGGGCACTCTTCGACACATTCCTTCGCGGACTCTCTGACCCAGTCAAGGATGAGTTAGCAGCCCGAGAGCTCCCTTCCAACCTTCAGGGGCTCATTGACCTGGCTACAAGTATTGACGCCCGCAAACGAACACGATAAAGGGAGTCTCGTCAGTTCCTCAACGTACCCGCTCCTAACACAGACAAACCTAAGCCCCCCCCAGAACCTATGCAGGTCGACTGCGCGCACATCTCGTCCAAGGAACGTCAACGTCGGAAGGATGATGGTGCTTGCTTCTACTGTGGTCAGGTTGGCCACATCGTACGAACCTGTCCATTAAAAGGCCGGGACACCCCGGTAGTTCTGGGGGTACGGGGGAGTTCTACACAACACCCATCTCCTAACCTTTGCTCTCGCTTCCCAGTGACCCTGATCTATGACAATCGGCCTCACGCCACACACGCCCTAGTAGACTCTGGAGCTGACCAGAATTTAATCTCCTCAGCTACGGTTTCTCAACTCAAGATTCCACACACCCCACTTAACCAACCATTTAGCGTACAGGCCCTTGATGGCAGCAAGCTCTCCTCAATCACCCACCGCACTGCTCCAGTCACATTGCAGTTTTCTGGTAATCATGTTGAGACCACCACGTTCCTCATCATTAAGAGTGCTCATGCACCGATAGTTCTGGGACTTCCATGGTTAAAACTACATAACCCTCACATTGACTGGGCAAGGAGAAGCATCCTGGATTGGAGCCCTACTTGCCACTCCTCATGCCTCCGTTCTGCTGCCACCAGAAGCGTCTTGCCCACCTCTCTGGAGGAGATCCCTGACCTTTCTAAGGTCCCTGTCGAGTACCACGACCTTCGCCAGGTGTTCAGTAAGTCACGTGCCATCTCATTACCTCCTCACCGTCCTTATGACTGTGCCATCGACCTACTTCCAGGCACCACTCCACCTAAGGGGCGACTCTACTCTCTCTCACGTCCCGAGAGAGAAGCCATGGAACAATACATCTCTGAGTCACTTTCAGCTGGCATCATCCGCCCTTCCTCCTCCCCTGCAGGGGCGGGCTTTTTCTTTGTGGAAAAAAAGGACAAGTCCCTCAGACCCTGCATCGATTATAGAGGCCTTAATGAGATTACAGTCAAGAACCGCTACCCGCTTCCCCTCATGTCAACCGCGTTTGAATTACTCCAGGATGCCCGTCTGTTTTCCAAGTTAGACCTAAGAAACGCTTACCACCTGGTCAGGATAAGAGAGGGTGATGAGTGGAAGACTGCATTCAACACCCCTACGGGTCATTATGAGTACCTGGTTGTTCCATTTGGTCTGACCAATGCACCGGCAGTTTTTCAGGCACTCATTAATGATGTCCTTAGAGACTTCCTCAACGTTTTTGTGTTCGCTTACCTTGACGACATTCTAATCTTCTCTCACTCCTTAGAGGAACATAAGCTCCACGTGCGTCAGGTCCTTCAACGTCTGCTGGAAAATAAACTTTATGTCAAGGCTGAGAAGTGTGAGTTTCACCGTGAGTCCACCTCCTTCCTGGGGTATGCCATTTCACCATCAGGTATCCAGATGGACCCAGTCAAGGTAAAGGCCGTCACGGATTGGCCCACACCATCGTCAAGGCGGGAGCTTCAACGCTTTTTGGGCTTCGCCAATTTCTATCGGCGTTTTATCCGTGACTACAGCACGGTGGCAGCCCCACTCACTTCTCTCACATCCACCAAGATCCCCTTTCGATGGAACCCCCTAGCAGAGAAGGCCTTCAATGAGCTCAAGCAGCGCTTTACCACAGCACCCATCCTCACCTTTCCTGATCCATCTCTCCAGTTCATTGTCGAAGTTGATGCTTCCGAGACAGGAGTGGGAGCCGTGCTTTCTCAGAGAACACCAAAGGACAACAAACTTCATCCATGCTCTTTCTTTTCCCGTCGGCTCACGCCCCCTGAACGGAACTATGACATTGGGGATCGTGAGTTGCTAGCAGTCAAGGTTGCCCTCGAAGAATGGAGACATTGGTTGGAAGGAGCTGAACACCCGTTTCTTGTTTGGACTGATCACAAGAACCTAGAGTACCTTAAGTCAGCCAAAAGACTCAATTCACGTCAGGCACGCTGGTCTCTGTTCTTTTCACGGTTTAACTTCATGCTGTCATATCGCCCAGGAACCAAGAATACTAAGCCCGACGCCCTCTCCCGACAGTTTCCCGCCCCCCAGGACATATCCAGAAGGGAAACCATTCTTCCCCCCCAGTGTCTTATAGCTGTAACCCGGTTAGATGTGGAAAACCTGGTCTTGCAATCTCTAGAACAGGAGCCAGGCCCCAGTAATGTCCCACCTGGGCTACTTTTCGTCCCGCTCTCTGTTCGCTCCCAAGTCTTAGAATGGGGCCACAGCTCCAGGCTAGCCTGTCACCCAGGGGCGAATCGCACCTTCTCAATGCTCAATCAACGCTTCTGGTGGCCGACCATCAAGGAGGATGTCAAAAGCTTTGTGGCGTCTTGTGATATCTGCACCAGGAATAAGACAACAAATCGTCCACCTGAGGGACTCCTAAGACCCCTTCCCATTCCCCATCGCCCTTGGTCTCACATTTCACTGGATTTCATAACCGGATTGCCACCTTCCAACAATAATACCTGCATTTTAACAGTTGTTGACCGGTTTTCCAAGTCAGCCCACTTCATCCCTCTACCAAAGCTTCCATCTGCCAAGGAAACGGCTGAACTCCTTATCTCCCACGTTTTCAGAATCCACGGCCTCCCATCGGATATAGTCTCGGACAGGGGCCCGCAGTTCTCTGCACAATTTTGGAAAGCCTTCTGTGGCCTTATTGGCGCCACACCCAGCCTCTCGTCAGGATTTCACCCTCAGAGCAATGGTCAAACCGAGCGCATGAATCAAGAATTGGAGAAGTCTCTGAGATGCATGACCTCACAGGATGCAGCTTCTTGGAGTCGTTTTTTCCCCTGGATTGAGTATGCGCATAACTCGCTCCCCACCTCCTCCACAGGCATGTCACCTTTTCAGTGTTGCCTCGGCTATCAACCACCACTGTTTCCAACCCAGGAGGAAGAAACTGCTGTCCCTTCAGCTCAAGCCTTCATCCGTCGTTGTAAAAGGACATGGCAACGAGCTCGTGCTCAATTACAACGTTCCGTGGCCATTTTTCAGCGCAAGGCCAATCTCCACCGCTCAGCTGCTCCAGTTTACAGAGTTGGACAAAGAGTTATGCTCTCCACACGTAACCTACCACTCAAGACTACATCCCAGAAACTCTCGCCTAAGTTCATTGGCCCATTCACAATCTCTCGTGTCATTAATCCATGCTCCATCAGACTGGCCCTGCCATTATCCATGCGCCGAATTAACCCCACGTTCCACGTCTCCCATGTCCGCCGTTTGGTCCCGTGCCCTTTGTCACCAACCCCGCGCCCTCCTCCTCCACCTCGACTTATAGACGGGGGTGAAGCCTTTACCGTCCGCAGACTCCTTACGTCCCGCCGCCGTGGGCGCGGCCTCCAGTACCTGGTGGATTGGGAGGGCTACGGACCTGAGGAAAGAAGTTGGGTACCAGCCAGGTTCATCTTGGACCGCTCTCTGATCACAGAGTTTCACAATCTTCACCCCGAGGCACCCTCAAGAACGCCAGGTGTCGTTCGTAGAGGGGGGGGGTACTGTCACAGCACGCCAGGTCATGCCCATATCTCAGTCAAGATCATGATCACCTGCACACTCCTGCTCCACGATCCATCCCGTTCCTTGCTTTTCACCACCTCATTCACCGCTCCAAACACACCTGTTCTCAATTCCTGATCATCACAGCTCTCTATTTAACACACCTTCAGACAACAGCTCCCTGCCAGATTATTGTGTGCTATCCATGCCCAGTATTCCAGCGTTTCTCTCTGCTTTGAACTCCCGGATCTCGACCACGCTCTGTTTTCACGACCTCGTCTTTGTCTCACGCTACGGATCTTTCGTCTACACGGATTTACTGTTGCTGACCCTTGGATTTGTTTATCGACCACGAGCTCTGATCACGGACTTTCTCGGTTTCACGTTTCTGACCTCTGCCTGTTCATCGACCACGAGCTACTGGTTCGGATCTAGCAGCCTGCGCGATTCGTCTGCCTCGCTTCGCGGGATTGTCATCACCTGCAAACAGCGTATGCACTTTCTATACGCGCCGGCTCGGCACTTCCGCATTCCTGCCACGGAGTCCATTCAGAAAAACAGTGAGCGCGCTCTCGGCACTTCCGCATTCCAGCCACTGAGCTCATTGACTCTAAGCGCTGCACTCGCTGTCTACATACACCGGCTCTACTCTGCATTCGCGCTGCAGAGCCCGTGCGGAGAAATAGTAAAAGCTCACTCTGCGCTTGGATCCTTCACCCCCACGCACGCCCGTGACATAAAGACAATTTTCAAATATGTTTTTTTTACAATGACGCCCCCTCCGTGTGGCGCCCCCATGCACTGCATATACTGCATACCCCATTTTTGCGCCCCTGTTGATATATATAATATATATATATATATATTTTAATGTTAAACAAAAATAGTCTCTTAACAAATATAATTTAAAAAATATTTTTAAAGCTTTATTAAAGACAATTTTCAAATATATTTTTTTCACAATGGCGCCCCCCTCCGTGTGGCACCCCCATGCACTGCATATACTGCATACCCCATTTTTGCGCCCCTGGGTACCGGTGCCGTATTGGCACCGTTTTTCGGTACCCAACCCTAGTCTTAACATGCTCAAAAACTCATGAAACCTGGCAGACAGGTTGGAATCTGCTGCCATTCGGATGCCTGGGAGTCTGGGTTAGACCCTAAGGGGCCCTCACAACAGATTTTGCTGCATACAGATGTGTGACGAGCGGTTTTTTAATTTTGTCGCTGCACCTCACGGCGACGGTATGCAGTTGCTGGCTTTTTACCACTGAGTGGCGCTATATAACTATAGACGCGTCAAACCTTAGTTCATTCTCTCAAGGATTAATGAGCCGCAGCTCCTTTAGAGTTGCACGTACAGTAGCTCATACAGACTTTCATGTAGGCACACGAAACTCGGTACACATTTAGAGCTCATTGAGCCGAACAACTTTCGCACTGCATGTCCTGGGCTCAACTCAACAGGAGGCCGGTTATTTTGGGTCATTCGCAAAAACACACCTGATGGATTTTGATATACTCCTCCTAGGGAATTTATAATCTAAAGACATTGAGGATGCAAAATTGGCGAGGGATTTTTGATATCTCATGATATCATGTGATAATGTCTTAAACTTACACAGAAAAGGAGTCACGTGGGTACCCCAAGCAAGATGGTGGGCTCCTGCCCACTCATTAATAATTATATAATTAATGAGTTATAATAGTTGATATTCCGTTTGAAACATGTTTTAAAATTGTCCATGATCCGGATTTTAGAGACCTAACCACGTTTTTGATGGCATTACAATGGCGACGACATCCAAATATTTCAAGGAGGCAAACCGCATGGTGACCAGACAAACTACATCGCTGACGACAGCTTCGAAATCACCCGAAAAGCAGAGTGACGAAAACGTGAGCCTGGAAAAAAATTTTGCTGAAGTAACTAAAATGAGCAAGACCCATAGTTAAGAATCATAGTAAAAGGAACAATGTAAGGTGTAGGGCTGAAAGAAAAGTATGGGACGAACGGCACCTTGGAGAGATGTTTAAAAAGACTTCTGAGCGAAGGCCTGGGGATCGACATGGAAGGGGAATTCGAAATTGAGAGAGTTCATACAGTAGAATACCAGCACCCATGCCGAGTGAGGATCAACCACCGAGGCCAGTGCTGATTAGGTTTTTGAGACAGTCAGCGCGGGAGAAAGTACTGCGAGTCGCGCGGGAGCGCCATGGAACTGAATGGGAGGATGCGAGATTATCCATATTTCCCGATATGACGCGGGAGCTGGCTGAAAAACGAAAGAAGTTTCTGCCTGCCAAGAAATTGCTACAAGAGCTAAACGTGAGATACACGCTTGCATTCCCTGCTACCCTGAGATTTACGTGGAAAGGTAAAAATCATAGTTTTACCAGCACTGAGGAAGCGGAGCGATTTATTAGCACATTGTGCAATGACAGTACATAAACAGGTATGCTCGTATAAGACAGTATTGCTTATGGACGGTGAGGAATATATAAGTCAACCAGGGGTAGATAAACGCGAGTGGGTTTTGGGCTTTGGATGGTGGGCTGCCCGAGCAGCGTGCAGCTGGATAGTGACGTAATCAGCTGCACAAGCGGTGCACCACGGACCAATAGGAGTTATTTTTTGTTGTTGCGTGTTCTGTTTGCAACTTTTTGTTTTTTCTTGTTTTCATGCTACGGCTTTAAGACTGGAGATTGGTCTAAGCTCCCAGTGTGTGTTTTGAGGGAGCATTTTATGTTACTTTATTGTGTTTGTTTTGTTTCTTATAAATCATTCTTTAAAAAAAATGGTTCAGTCATGACAAGGTTTACTATTAAGAGTTTATTCTTACACAGGTCAGATTACTATGTTCATACAGGTCTATATACACAGCATTGGCTTTCATAGTCCCTAATTTCTCTTTCTTGGTATCACATAATGCTCTTGATATCACGTAACACACTACGGTGAGGAATTATATAACATGCATGTCCTGGAATATAAAAGGCTGTGGGAATGCTAGAAAAAGAGGCAAAGTTATGACGTACTTAAAACACCATAAAGTAGATATTGCATTTATCCAGGAAACACACTTCAAAGGGGAAGAGGCGCTAAAATTGAAATATGGGTGGGTTGGACACGTGTTCCACAGCTCTTTTCCAGTAAGCGGAATGGGGTCGCTATATTAGTTAACAAGAATCTAAACTTTGTGTTGACTGGAGAGACTAAAGACAAGGAAGGAAGAATGGTGTGCCTACAGACCACGATAAATGGCACCGTAATGGTTCTATGTAATATTTACGCCCCAAATACAGGGGATCCTAATTTTTTTATGATTTAAATAAGACGGGTGGCCAAATAATACTAGCTGGAGATTTTAACCAAGTGTGGGATGCTTTTATAGATAAAAGTAAATTTAGTGGCCAAACATTTCCCAAAGACAGAGCAGCAATTCATACTCATTTTACTCACATTGTCATAAATCCCACTCCAGAATTGATATGTTTCTGATATCCAACACCTTGGCAAACCAAGTTACCCACTGGAAAATAAACGCTATCGCTTTGTCAGACCACGCAGCCGTGATGTTAGGTATTGACATTAATACATGTGATGAAGAGAGAAAAGGCAGGTGGAGATTAAACACTTCATTGTTGTCCCATGAGGCCTTCAGTTTGTTATTAAAAGAAGATTTGAAGTCCTTTTTCGAGATTGATACTGGTAGCACTGAAAAAAGGTCAACTGAATGGGAAGCCTCTAAGGCGTATGTTAGAGGAAAGATAATAGGCTATAAAGGAAAAGGAAAGATTGGGCCAGAATACAAGAATTAGATAATAAAATTAAAAATGTTGAAAAAGAATTATCCCAATGTTTCTCAAATCAATTACATCAAAAGATTTGTAAACTCAAATTTAAACTGCAGGAAATTTATAATAAAAAGGTGGAATATGCTCTATTTAGATTGGGAACTACTTTTTATGAGGAGGGGGAGAAGACTCATCATAAATTGCTTGCGAGACAGTTGGAGCAAAAACATACATGTAATTTAATAACAGCTATTATGAAAGGAAATACAATAGTAACATCAACAAAGGAGATAAACAACGTAGTACAGAAATTTTTATAAAGAATTGTATACTGCTGACATTGGTCTTAAACAGGAGGAACTGCGCAGTTTTTTCTCCAAGGTTAAAATGCCTAAATTATCCCCAGAGGAAATGAATATGTTAGAAGGTCACATTACAGAACTTGAAGTTAGAAAAAGCTGTATCTATTATGCGGAATGGTAAGTCAGCAGGGTTGGATGGGTTCCCGGTCGAGTATTATAAACAGTATATAGACTTACTTGCACCCAAATTAACAGAAGTATATAATGAGGCATTTGAAAGTGGATCTCTTCCCTCTTCTTTTAATGATGCTCTTATATCGGTGATCCTTAAGAAAGATAGAGATCCCACTGAACCCTCAAATTATCGATCAATAAGTTTAATTAATGTGGACTGCAAGATCCTTAGCAAAATTATTGCGTTGCGATTGGAGAAGGTTTTACCCAATATTATAAACCCTGATCAAGTTGGATTCATGATGAATAGGTCATCAACAGATAACATGAGAAGGTTACTCCACTTAATTTGGCTAAACAGAGATAAAGCTGATCCAATGGTCGCGCTTTCACTTAATGCAGAGAAGGCGTTTGATCGGGTTCATTGGGAATTTTTGTTCACAACTTTGTCAGGTTTTGGGTTTGGGCCTTGTTTCATCAAGCACTGCATGAAAAGAGCTGTATCCGGACAAATATGGTATGGGAAATCTCCGCTAAACTTTAAGTTTGCCAGACGTATGAGGCAGAGTGCTTGGAAAGAGTAGAATGCAAAAGGAAATTTTGTGAAACGACCAGATACCGCATGTATGTGGATGTATACGGGAATCGGTGAAACTTTCTAGAAGTCCTCACAGCTAGCAGTGAGAGGTGATGGCTGTGAGGTGTAAAGGCCTTTTGTATGTTAATGACTAGCAGAAAGAGGTGCTGTCCTTCTTATCATAGCCGGGTGGGGGGATTGGCCACGGTGTGCCTTTGTCTCTTCAATTTGAGAGTTTGAAGGAGAAGCAAGCTGCACACACTGCTCTTCTCAAAGAGGGTATCCAGCGTCTTGATGCACTTGAGCGTAAGTTTGATGAGAGAAGACCGCAGGAAGAGTCAAGCCATGTGCATAGAAGAGCTAAGAGCACGCATAACGAGGGCACTGCGGTAAGTTGAACTTTATGTTAGCTGACAAAATAGTAGTAAATTATACCTTGCCAAGTTAGCCTAAGCATTTGGCTACACATCTACTTAGTGGATTAGAACATTATACAAAACACCTAGGGCATGTGTGATCACCAACGGCAAAGTCTCTCCATCTTTTGATCTCACCAGGGGGACGCGACAGGGATGTCCGCTGTCACCATTATTGTTCAATATCGTACTAGAACCATTGGCCATTGCTATTAGGGCTAACGAAAACATCCTAGGTGCATGGGGGGGAGACAACGAGCATAAATTGTTTTTATATGCTGATGACATCCTGGCCTTGGTAAAAAATCCAGATAAGTCCTTATCTCACTTAATGGAGACAGTTCAATGCTACTCAAACGTTTCTGGATATAAAATTAATTGGACGAAGTCGGAAGCCATGCCTATATCCGGAATATGCAATGCAAATATGGTAGCTAGATTTGGCTTTAGGTGGAGCCCAAGAGGGATAAAATATTTCATGTTATAAAATATATCATGATAAGCAGGGAATTAGAAGAGACCCCCACACTAAATTTAGGACCACTTCTACAAACCATAAGAAATAACTTGGAGAAATGGGGGAAAATTCAGCTAACCTTATGGGGGAAGGTGAATATAATTAAGATGGTGGTTGCACCTCAGCGTAATTACATGCTTATGATGCTACCACTCATCATACCACAGTTGATCTTTAATCAATATGGTTAAACATTTCCTATGGAATGGGAAAAGGCCCCGTATAAAGTTTAAAACACTACATGCACCTCGGGATAAGGGAGGGCTGGGATTATCAGATCCTTGCCTCTATCAGATATCCTTCAAAATGGCCAAATTGGCCAAACACTGGAAGGATGATATTCAAGACTGGTTTATTATTGAGAAAACCTTGTCATGGCCATATAGCCCTATTGAGTATATGTCTCAATGTTCAGATATAACCACAAACTCTATCATGAAGCACTTAAGAGAGGTGTGGGTGAAGATTCACAAGATACATAAATTATCACAATGTAAACAACCATACTCTTCCCTATGGTATAATTCTATTATTTGTATTGGGAAGTCACCCATATATTGGAAGAAATGGCATATGAATGGCTTGTGTACTGTGTCAGATTTGTTTGAACAGGGTGCATTTATGTCTTATAATAATCTTGTACAGAAGTATAATTTAAATGGAAAAGAACATTTCTGGAAATATCTTCAAATTAGAAACTGTGTCTCCACAAAAATTCAGCAAATAGACGAAAATCATGTCCTGGACATTCTAAAACTGCCTCACCCCCAACAAAAAGCCTCCGTATTCTACAGGATGACCAACCATGTGCTCAGCAGTGACTGCATCAACTTAAAGAAAATATGGGAAAAGGACAAAAAGGATTGTAATAGGGGATGAAGAGTGGAAAGGAATTTTGTCAAACACAGGTAAATTTATAAGAGAAGCCAGAGGGCAATTTACACAGTATAAAATCACACATAGGTTTTATTTGACACCTCTTAGACTTAACAGAATGGGTTTGACACACAATGATGTCTGTTGGAAATGTTAAAAGAATAGGGGTACGTTTATTCATTGTATCTGGGAGTGTCCACTTATTCAGCCTTTATGGCGCCAAACCTTAAATATTTTGAGTAGATGGCTTGAAACAACAGTACCATTATCGCCAAGGTTGTGTTTGCTGGGAGATAGGGCGTTGATGCCAAATATCACAAAGGGAAAGTTTGCAGTGATCATGACGGGGGTCTCTGTGACGGCCAGAGTCATCTTGAAACACTGGAAAACTCCCCAAATCCCACAATTTAAAGATTGGCTCAATATAATGATTAAGGCAACTTAGTACGAACGTCTACTTAACGAACTTCATAATAAGAACAGTGGGGGGGTTCCTAGGGAAACTCCGATTTGGGAAGACTTTTGGAACTTTGTTACGTTGTTTTTTCATGTAACACAATAACTCAGAAATGTAATTTTTTTGGTCCTTGGTTAATATTTGTCTATCTTTATTTACCGTGGCCACTGTGTATATTTTGACCTAACATACAGTATTTGTTGTCACGCGGCGTCGACTATGTCGCGCAGGCTTGGGGAACCCAAAAGCGGACACAACAGATAGGACTTAGTTTAACTGATTTTAATGAAAAAATGAGAAGGATAGAAAAGAGGGAGAGGCAAAAGCAGAGAAGCAATACTTGGGGTGCTGTCTGAGGTGGGCAGTGGCGTAGCTTGGCGGTGGCCGTAGAGGGGGGTTAAGGGATGGGTGATGTAGAGTGAGTGCCGTGGCCAACCCGCAGAGTGAGCGTGGCTGTGCGGGGAGGTCAGACCTGCAGCGCGCATGCAATGTTTAACGCACAGAAAGAGCGTGGTAGTGTGATGGATCAGTGCTGTGGCGCGTGTGCTGAATCCAACGCGCAGATTGAGAGAGAGAGAGCAACTGTGTCAGGAGATCGGGGTTGTGGATTGAGGAGCTGGTCTGAAATCATGTGATCAGCATTGCAGGAATCCTGGGGGGATAAGGCAGAGTCAAAGTCAGAAATGAAAACAAAGGGTCAAAACCAGGTAATCAGTCAACGTAGCAGACAACTCCAAATCGTAAGGCAAAGAGACGTAACAGGGGCTCAAAAATGGGTCAGCACCATGAAACACAACAAAGTATTCTAGGCAAGCAAAGTATACTAGGCGAGAAAAACACAGAGCTTGGGGCACGCAATAATTCGGCAATGAGTGGTTGCTTGGACAAGACATATAGAGCGAGGTGATGAAATGAAAATATGGAGCAGGTGTGCTTGAGCTGATGAATGAGGAGGCAAAACCAAAGCTGCGGACGGAATGTGGAGAGGAGTCACGGGTGATCAAAGTTTGGCTCGAGGCGTGGGCGTGACCTGGCGTACCGTGACAATACGCCACAATTGAGTTGTAACCTGTGTTTTGTATGATATTGTCATGTACCGAATAAATACAATAAAAACTTAAATTATAAAACTTACACAGAAAAATGATTAATAACTTTGTGGCATTATATTGAGTGGCATTATATTCAGTGACATCACATTGAGGAACATCATCATAGTGTGAGGCTTTTTCTCCAGCATCTGCAGCCTATTGTACACATAAATATCAAAAATGTTAATACTCTTATACTCACATCACACACACACAAACACACTTATATCACACACACATCTCTCTCACACACACACTCACACACACATCTCTCACACACGCATGCACAGACTCACACACACACACCTCTCTCTCTCACTCTCTCTCTCACACACACACACACACAGCAAAAATTTAGGGCCCAAACTGACATTAGCCCTGTATAGTGTGTGATGTGTGCAAGTTGTGCGATGCAACCGGGTGGCGATGGCTTTTTCGAGGTCTTAACACATTTAAATAACACACGGGTTGTGCGGTGTGCCCGGGGTGGCGGTAGCGCAGGGTGCTTGGGCCCATCATCATTGCTTGCAACTATATTTTTTTACTTTATATTTTGTTTTAATTGTTTTTATATTAATATTTTTGGGTTGTGGAACGAAACGTCAGCATTATTTCTTATGGGGGATATACGATTCAATTCAATTAAATTTTATTTCTGTAGCGCTTTTAACAATGGTCATTGTCTCAAAGCAGCTTCACATTTATTTTTTATTTTATTTACCTTTATTTAACCAGGCAAGACAGATTAAGAACAGGTTTCTTATTTACAAAAATGAAAAGAAAATTTATGGAAGTGTGTATGTGTGAGAAAAATGTGTCTAGATAATGAGATGAGCCTGATGTCCCTGATGACCAAGCCAAGGGTGACGGCGACAGTGGCAAGGAAAAACTCCCTGAGATGACAATAGGAAGAAACCTTGAGAGGAACCAGACTAAACAGGGAACCCATCCTCATTTGGGTGATAACGGATAACAGAAATTATATAACATCATGTGTGTTATGCAGCTGAAAGTTCGATATAACAGAAGTTATTTAAATTAACAGGAAGTCCAGTTCAGCACAGGCATGAGTCAGCAGGTGCAGAGGGGATCTGGATCACTGGGAGCTCAGTAGCAGCATGTGTAGCTCCAAACCATCATGAAGCAGAATCCAGCTGGAGCTGGTCCTTCTCTGGATGCCTCAGGGTCCTCGGAGGATTGGCCTCTGTCTACTGAAGCTGGCAAAACCTCCAGATGCCTCGGGATGGATAGAAAAATAAAGAGCAGGGGAAAGAATTAGCGTGGAATATATACGAGTGTTTTGATATACAGTACAAGCATGCTTCCGGAACAGATTATGCTTGCAATCGAAGGTTCCACTGTAGCTTCCCCCAAAAAAATCTTTTGAAGACCCATACCTTTTCACAAGAAACACCTTTTTAATTAGTTGCATAAACACCATTATACTTCCTAGACTGGAACACTGCTGAGAAGTGAGGATTTGTGCCCATAAACTTGCCAAGCTGGTCAGCCTAGAGAGCGTAAACATAATCCAATGCTGCTTCCCTGGCCAAGCTCTTCCTATAAAACCAACACTGCAGAAAAAACCTAGCTGGGTCAAAGTTTAACCTGCCATAGGCACTTGGTACATCCATAAGTCTCAAGAGCTCGTTCTGGGGGAAAGAGATGCCAAACACTGGCATGCTTAGCCTAGTGTAAGCCCTCATCAAAATCAGCTGCATCATTAGGTAAAGGTCTTGTATTCTGTCCAGTATGGAGGAGAGACAGGAGGCAAGGGAAGTTGGACTTTTATTTAGGTGGAGTGGGAACATTAAAACAAATAAACACAAATGCTAAATACAAACAGCAAACTGAGAACTAAGACTTAAGCTAATCACAACTATGGCAAAGACAACAAGGTAACATTAACAAGGACACTAAATAGGAAAACCGACAGTAAACTGAATAGTTAATAACTGAATAGTTAACAGTGAACTACATAGAACAGGTGCAAGACAAGACCTAACTGAAACACTGACTACATATACAGAATACAGGCTAATCAAATTTAACAATTTGAATACATGTGAATACAGTTGAGACGATGTGGCCGTGGTAAAGTGGAATGGATGGCATTTGAATGGCAGCATACACTGCTGCATAATTTTTACATTTGTTTAACATCAACCGTGGCCTCAAGATATGCAATTTACTCATGCCATGACACATGGGCACAGACACACCTCTATGCCATGACTGACATGGACTTTTTTATTTGTCACATCTAACAGCATGGAACATTTCCTCTTCGGTCCAGAGATCATGATGGCTGTTGGTTCCAAAAATTTTTTAAATGTTGACTCATCAGATCACAAAACATATTTCCAGTGTGCCACCGTCCATCTCAGAGGAGACCGAATCCTTAAAAAAAATCTTTCCAAGTTTTCTTATGGGAACGCCATGCTGATTGTATTTCTTAATTCGTTGGTGCATCAGTTGGCAACTGGTGAGCCTTCACCCATTTTTGCTCTAGAAGGACAAGGACCTTCTTGGAAACTCCTTATATACTGTAACATAATTGGTTTACCTGTTTAACAGCATCTGTTTCTCATCACCTTGTAATTTAATCTTGTGTAATTTAATCTTGTTATTAGACTTAAATTGGCCCTGACCCAACTTTTTACACAATGTTGCAGCCACCATACAGTGGCATTTACATGGCATCAGCAAATAATGTGTCTGTGTTATCAGTTAAAACTAATACAATAAATCCCATTTAGGACTGAGCATGCTTTGGGCGTTTTCACACTGGGGTCCCGGATCCGTTTCCGAGTACACTTGGCCCCGGGACCAGTTGATTTTTGTCTGTGAGAATGTAATCGTTCCGAATCGTTCCGCGCTCGGGAACGAGTCCCTGGACCGATTGCAGAGGTGGTTTCGGGAACGATTCACACCTTCCCGAGAACGGAAGGCGGGACATAAGTACGCGCTCGTGCTCAAAAGAGGAAGTGACGTAATTCCAGTTCGACTCCGTACACAAACAAACGTGGCTACTGAAGAATCTCTGTGAAGTAATGCCGAAGTATAGCATTTGCTAGAAATTTAGACAGACGAAAATATCCGGAGATAATCGGACACTACACATAAAAACTCCGATATTTACGGAAGTATTTAGACGCGCGCGCGTACAGCAGCACTGAGCAATGCCGCGCGGAGTTAAACACACTGCGGCTCGTGCAGCACACAGCGCGCGTGCGATACTGAAGTGAGGAAAAGATAAATAATAGGATAAAAACCATCCAGTGTGATCGAGTCGGAACCCCTCAAACCCACAACAACATCTACCTTCATCATCGGAACCGGACAGCGTGGAGCCTGGTCCAGCAGAGAGCCTGCGCGTGAGCGGTGAGTTCATATTAAATACTGTTAACTCCTGTTATTAACACTGTTAAAGAGAGTCTCATATTATCACCACATCTCCAGGTAATTGTCTGTGGATCTCGTGGTGACATTTAAATGCATATAATAAGGTATACAGGATGATCCTTTCACATTAGCTCACAGTAAAGTTCACTCTGAAGGCTCCTCATGTCTGCTCACTGTAAGGCCTCAGATCATTTCACTGTTCAGAAGAGCAGAATGTGATGAACTCCAGTGTTGTGCTTATGTAGCTATTAGAGTTACAGCTACTTTACTCTTTACTCATATGTTATGTAGAACCTTCATGTATATTCTTCAACACATCTCAGAGACACTTATAAACACTGAGATGCTGATGAGCCACATAAGCTCCACACACAATTTCAGGTTATCTGTGAGTGCTGTGACAAAATGTAAATGTTGGAAAAATGTAATTTGTACAAGCTGTTATGGTTGCAACTTTCAGCTAATTTTTTGCGTTTATACTTTCTTGCAGACAGGCACTGGAGGAAACACAGACTGAGACCTCTGACAGTAGCACAAGACCAGCTAACAACAGAAGAAAGAGACAAAACCTGACGTGCAGAGCAGGAGACTCATAATGACT
This sequence comes from Clarias fuscus, assembly GCA_030347435.1. Lineage (NCBI taxonomy): Eukaryota > Metazoa > Chordata > Actinopteri > Siluriformes > Clariidae > Clarias > Clarias fuscus. The sequence goes on along the minus strand of CM059222.1, from coordinate 10,271,730 downwards.
GCATGAAATCTCAGATTTAGATGGAGGAGTTCTGACTACAGATACAGAGGAAGAAACAGCAAGAGATCGAATAGGATGTTGATGCAGACTATGGACCAACTGTTGTCTTAATTTCATTAACACACACCCTCTTGCTATGCAAGTACAAGTAAATATAAAATATGCTACATTTTAATGTTTATATTTTTTGTCCTATTTGACAGCTACTTTTGTTACAAAATTTACTTTTATTATATTTTTATTTAATAAATGTTTAATAAAACATTTTGCACTCTATCCAGTACTTTGTCTCTATTCCAAATCCCCCACACTCAACTTGGATTTTACAGAATACATTTATTTTTACATTTACAAAAATACAATATAAACACACAGCACACAAAACATGTTAAACACTAAACATTGATGCATGGTGAGGTTTTAAATTAAATAGTTTCAGCATCTCGGCTAAGTTTGAAAATCTACACATAGCAAGGTAAGAAAAAAGAGCACAAGCATCTCTCTTGTAGGACTGTTGTCTTCTTAATAGGAGTATTTAGTGTCCATTCCTGGTCTCTCCTGGTCACAGGGACATCCTGCCATCACACACCACCCCTCTCTAAACCCAGATGATCCTGAGAACAGAAAAATGCATGATTAGATATTTATCATTTATTGTATGTATCTATGCTATTTGTTGAACTTTATTCTAGCAGGGATTATATTTATTTGTAGCATTTATTGCATTGATTCATTGTTCACATCTGTGATTAATTTACAGTGTACATAAACACTTTCTGTTTATGATAAAAAAAAGTAAACATTTTAAATGTGCTATGACTAAAGAAAGTAATGTTTAATGAGCACTTTATTTCTATTTGACTGGGAATCAGAAGAGAATGTAGACACACCTGATTCCTCACCTTACAGAGTAGAGATGTAAAGTCATTCCTCAGTGCCTCGTGCTGTGTCCGTGCAGCGCGCGCTCATTTCACCCTCTGAGTCGCGCGACAGATGTGTCAGTAGGCATGTTGTTTACAGTGCCGTTGTTTTTGTCATAAAAACATCCACACGGAGCATTAACAGGTGTCTCACAGTTCATGACCCGAGTAGCGTTTCTTCTTCTTTCTTAGTTTTTTTTTCCCGCGAAAAACAAACCAACTACCTCTCTACCGCCACCTACTGTTTCCGGTTGTGTAAATACGCAAGTGTCCCCGGGATCACAATCGCTATTACAGTGTGAACGCAGACCTGCGGGGGGATTGGGGAGGGGGAGAAATCGTGCTCGGGTACAGAACGGAACAGAACGTTACCAGTGTGAAAACGCCCTTTGTGTAATGTTTATTATCATACAACATTTTAAACATACAAGTGTTATTTACTCATCCTAATTAGTGGTGCTTGCGAAGCGAAGCACTACTATTATAATCTCACAGGCTTATTATTTTTTTTCTTATTCTTCTTCCGTACAAAAGTTTGGCGCGTAACTAGTCCTGCACCGTTTGTCGTAGACCCATGAATGAGGTGTCAAAACGTGCGGCTTGGTCGGGAATGGGGTGCTATGACTTCCCATTGACTTAACATTGAGACCACTTTGACAGATTCTAGCGCAGAGACGGAATTTTCTAGAAAGGTCAAATTCACCACATTTGAAGAGGTTTGCAACCTGTGTTTGTGGGGGCAGGCAGTAAATTGCAATTAATCTCCGCACATAATCCCATAGACTGAACATTGAGAAATTGACTGAAATTTGCCCCATTGACTTATAATGGGGAATTTGGTGCATGACTCATCACTTTCCATTTGTTGTACACCCATGAAACAGGTGGCAAATTGTGTGGTTTATTTGGGAATGTATTTTATGTGGGTTTATTCGGGGAAAGGGGGCTTGACATGACTTTTCTAAGGGGTGAGTGGTAAACAGCCCCAGAAGGGGGCAATTAACATACAATTGTAAATTCCATAGGAACTTTTAAACTGAATTAACTGTGGATCCCACTGTCGTAGAGACATGGGGGTGGGCTAATTTTACTCAGGCAATGCTGATTATCATGATGCTCATAAGCCACGCCCCCTAGCAAAATCATTATCATGCAGCTGGCATGTTGCTAGCATTAGACTAACAATATTAGCATTTCGCTAGCATTATGCTAATTTTATTAGCATGTTGCCAGCATGATGCTAACAATATTAGCATGTCGCTAGCATTATGATAACTATATTAGCATTTCGCTAATAACATGTTTAGCATGTTGCTAGCATGATGCTAATGTGATTAGCATGTTGCTAGGATGACGTCTAGCTCATTAGCATGTTGCTAGCATTATGCTAACGATATTAGCATGTTGCTAGCAATATCAGTAGAATTTTGATATCATGATGCTAGGGTGCTTAGCATGTTGCTAGCATGGTGTTTAGCTAATTAGCATGTAGCTGGCATTATGCTAATAATATTAGCATGTTGCTAGCTACATCATTACACTCCTGCTAGCATTTTTTTTTTCTCTAAGGTGATATAAGCAGGATCTTGCCAGCTACAGAGACAAGTTTTAAACTAGACTTGCAGCACTGTATTCATCCAGCCTGCTGCTCCTCCAGCATGAGTTGTATCTCAGTGAGCCACTTCTAACTACTTGTTGCTTTTTGAATTTTGACACCTACTGTACTGTACTTGCAATATGGTGCGTGCTCCTTGGAGCAATACAGAGATCAGTGGTGCACTTAGTGTGATATCCATGAATCCTATTTACAATTTATGAAGGATTTTGAAAATGTTCACAGGGTTCATTTTAACCTTAGGGAATTGAGGATGATTAAAAGAATGTGGATTAAATACAATCATTTACTGTTATAAGATTTGTGCGTGTGTGTGTGTGCGTGTGTATTACTGCTGACCCCAAAGAAAACAAAGGCTTATCTCTCATTTGCCACAAAAATCTTATTTATCCCCAAGACTTTTTCGAAAATATTCTGTGGACTGATGAGGCAAAAGTTTAACTTTATGGAAGGTGTGTGTCCCGTTACATCTGCTGTTAAAAAAGAATATCATACCAACAGTCTAACATGGTGTGTGATGGCCTGGGGCTAGACTTGGAAGATGGAACCATGAATTCTGCCCTCTACCAGAAAATCCTGAAGGAGAATGTTCGTCAGAATGTTAACAGAATGTTACTCTCCAGGAAGTCCACCTCTGGATGGCAAAAAAAATAAATTAAGGTTCTGGAGTGGCATAGCAAAGTCTGGAATTGAATCCAATTAAGATAATGTGGAATGACTTTAAACATGCGATTCATGCTTAAAAACCCTCCAATGTGGCCGAATTAAAACTATACTGAAAAGAAGACTGGTCCAAAATTCATCCACAGCAATGTGAAAGGCTATACCAGTTATTGCAAATGCTTGCTTTCAGTTCGTCCCACCAAGGGTGGCACAACCAGTTATTAGCTTTAGGGGCAAAAAATAGGAAAAAGGTGAAAAATTAAATCATTATCTTTTCCAGAGGATGGTCCCATTTTCTTATCTGTCTATTAACTTTCTTCTGCCTTCCAATGTATTGCCAATATTCTCTTAAACTTGCAGTACATTTCTCAAAGATAAAAAATTATGTTCTCGCTTTAATTACCAAATTATTGTCTAAAACACTTTAATTACAAAATTATTGTAGACTATTGTAGAATAAAAAAAACATTTTTGAATTGCATGTAGAGTGCAGTGGTGTTTTCCCCAGAAGCCAAGGGAACCCAGTCATTAAAATAATAATAAAAAAAAAACACACACACAAATTTTGTTTAACAGGTTTGTTTCAGTAGTAAACTCTTTTGTGTCGTAGCTGACTCCTCTCCTCTGTTTTTTCACTATTAAATTATAAATGTGTGGTGAAACATGGCTTTTACTGTCACTCCGAAGGGAAACCAGGCCAAGTTAGCTTTGCTTTCTAGAAACACTATTCTACCTATTTAATAAATGCAAACCAGGATGAAGTCGTAGCCGATCAGATGAGGCCACTATCATAATGGAAACAAACTGTCAGCCAGACCATTAGCAATTTTTTTTTAAGGATTTAGATTTTTCATAAGAACGACTTTAAATTAAATTACCACTAGAGCAGCAACGCATATGGACAGAAAAGAAGGAGGGATTCAGACTTCAGTTTAAACTTCAGTTTTTGTTTTGATGGCTCTGAATTTTGTGCATTTATTGTCTGGATTAGCTGAATGTGTTAATTTTATTGGTCATTATGATTATTTTATTTGCGACTGTTTTAACGCTGAACACAAGAATTTGGGAATTTTTGTCAAGTTTATATGATGGAGCTTATAAGACATGTGTTTAATACATGTAGCCTATTGATTATTTTGATACGAATGTATATTAAACGTTCCCTGATTGAGTTTGTAATAAATTATTCTTTCAGTTATTATTTAATCATAATGGCACATTAAGAATCTGGTTATGCATTTGGGACGTAATTGCATTAATTGAATGTTGAGAACAGAGTGAGAGTATGTTTGTCATTAAATGCAATCATCGGCTGAATATAATGCAGTTTTGTGTAAAATCATACAATTCTAGAAGTTTGTATGTTTACATTTCATTGGCTCTAAAAGCAACTTAGAGGTTGCTCAGTTGGCTTCCTCAAAGATTTTACCATGCCATGTCACCTGTAGAGAGAAAAGAGTTTCTGAGTATAGACCATAGCATATTAAGTCCCAATGCTCAGTTCTACCCTACTTCTATTCTGCTTGAGTGAGTATTAGACTAACAGTATGATTATATTAATAACAGTGGTATATAATATACACTGTACATGCGGTCTTTGGATTAAATTTAATCAACTGTGATCAAATGAGTTCCCGTTTGAGTCTGGTTCCTCTCAAGATTTCTTCCTATTGTCATCAGGGACAAGGTGATAGTAATAAGATACATCTTTTGCTTTTTACATTTTTATAATTCACATTTCAAAAATTCCAATAGAAAATAGATAATTTTCTATTGTTTGTTAAAGTATTTTGTGACAATTGCATTGTTAAAAGAACTATAGAAAAATAATTAATTCCAATTATATTTAATCCTTAATTATTATAACTCAAGTTTAGTTCAAATAAATTAGATTTATTTCAGTAATAACAGAATTTATAGATAGAATAGTACAGTATTGTTTAGTATACTATAAACTGTATGCTATAAGTCAAACAGTTAAAACATCAAGACATGTTCATTATGATTATGATACTGTTTTTTTTATCTACAGTATACATGTATATTAACTTAAAAACTGGACTGTACACATTTTTGGTCTCTGGAGATGCCAAATAAACAGCCAGTTTTACAATTCCAAGCACATTTATTTATTTTGCCACTTGGACATTCACATGGTACTGCACTTTTATTCACTTCTCAATAAACATTGGCTACACATTTAAACACAGGCAAATAATCCTCTAAAGTGAAGTAAGCATTTAAAAAAGAGTTGTCTCTTCAAAATGCCCGAAATGAATAGAAAAAAATTTACTTATACGACAATTAAGTGAACATTTTAGAAGACACATTAAATTCATGTGGAAATTATTATAAGCAGAGATACTTTACTATGAAAATGTCTTTAAAGACACTAAGTAGAAACGTATATGTGCCCCAATAAAGTTTTCTATAACTAAACATGCAAAGTGATCTTCCCAAAATAGAATATGACATGAGAAAGATCCAAGTCTAGTCAAGAGTCTACAAATAAAATCAATACCTTTGAAAACAAACAGAATGTTGTTACCATGAGCTGATGTGGTCATTTACTTTTTATAGACATTTTGTTTGCAAAACCACAACTTTCTACATTACATACAAAACTGCCAACAAGATTGTGATTTTGTGTGTGTGTGTGTGTGTGTGTGTGTGTGTGTGTGTTTTTTTTTTTTACATATTGTGAATTCAGTTTATACTGAATGCATCAGTCTCATATTTTTGTATATGAGCTTTATTTTTCCCACAGGATTATAATTTTTTCTTTCCAGACTCATAACAGATAATTAATGTAGTGTCCAAAACAGACAACGTTATCAAAATATCCCCACCCCTGGCGTTTTTACCAATGAAAAAGAAATGCTTAAAAATTCAGTTACTGCATGTCTCCTCAAAATCTGAGACCTGTGACAGGAGTAGGAGTTGTTTCCCCAGCTCCTGTGCTACCAATATTGCCATGTGACACTGATCACTATTTTCTTTCTCAGTTTCGTCGGTATCTGTTCTTTGGCTTCTCTCCGCAGCCAGTGGCCTCACAGGATGACAGGGTAGGGTTTTTATTAGAGTGGATACTGCTCAGGAGTCCTGGCAAATCAGTGGTAATGGCCCGTTCAATCTTATCAAGCAGGCAGCCACCTATATAAGAACACTGGGTAGAGAGCTGCTTGAAAGTATTTACTGGGTTGATGCCGAAGAAGTCACGGTATGCATCACGATTGGGCAGGTCAAACTTGCTGACGTTGGTCTTGGCCAAGATGGACTTAAAGATGTAGAACTTATCTGGGTCATCCACAATCTCCTTGAACACCAATTCAGGGTCACTGAAGAAGCTCATCTTCTCCTTGAATGTTTGCACATAACGATCCACCAGCAGAGCATGGATGCGTACACGGATGCCATGTTGACGAATGAAGGCAATCTTATTCTCTAGCCGATTCTCAATCACCTGGTTTAAATCTTCCAGGAGAGAAATTTCCTCGCGCTTAAATAACTCATGACTGGTCTCGGGGGCATAGTCGTAGGGCCAGAAGGAGCTGACGTACACACGTGGGGGCTCAGTCACATTAATAAGGGGTGCAAGGCTCCAGAACAAAGCACCATAAACACGCATGAGATCCTGAGTGGCCAGGCTGTCAGCTTTGTTGAGGATGATGCGTATCTGTGACTCTCGACCTTTCAGTTGCCTGAAGAGCATCTCTAACTCAAGGCCAACATCCAACTTGGTGGGGTCAAATACCACAAATATCAGGTCAGCACGGTCAATAAACCACTGGCACACATCATTAAAGGGATACCCTGTGGAAAAGTTTGTAATGAAATGTTAAAATTATATGAAAATATAATTCCATAGGACACAGCTGCTCTTGAATGGCCTATTTAGTTCTACCATTCACAATTGTGGATCAGCATGGGAAAATGTGATTAAGGGAACTTACCTCTGATATTAAAATGTGACATGAAAATTATTAACAAAAATGTTTAAGAAAATCCAATTAACTTCATTAAATATGATTTTTTTAACCTTCTGCATCACTTTTTTTTCAGTAACCTGCTTATAATTGTCAGGTTTTCTGAGCCTATCTCAGGGGCACTAGGTATGATACGGAAACACACCCTAAATTCAGATGGCAGTTGATGGCAAAGTACATTGCCAATCCACTTACTATAGTGCTTTTGAGAAGTGGGAGAAAACTGGATGCAAAACTCCACATAGACACACAACTACATAATTTTTTATACAGTAGCTGTAAACTATGCTATAAGAAAATAATTACATCAAGCATGGTGCACTGTATTCATATTATGTGCTTTTGGAAACTGATGTCATGTGACTACTTATCATGATTTTACCTCTCTCCTGTTGTTTGCGGTTCTCAATGATTCCTGGTGTATCCACAAATGTTACACGCTCTAGGAGCTTGTGAGGCATTTCAATGCCAATAAGCTTCTCCAGGAAATTCTGGCCAAATTTCTCAAGGGGGGAGAAAGAGCGAGAACTATCAGCAGCCATTACAATGCCCTCTACGGACCGAACTTTGTCACCATGCATGATCACAGTGAACTCTGAGGTAGTGGGCTCAGCTCCTGTAGAAAAAATATAAAGATATGGAATTTAATGAGAAATATGCGGGGCCCTTGTCTAGACTGACCGGGCGGTAGTAGCTTGATTCTTTATCTGTGATAAAAAAATGTCCCAAGTTACAGGGTTCTTTTGCCTATAGAATAAATTACCTCAAGAACTAGGCTCCACCCTCATGGAATATGTGGACATCCCTTAACATAAGTTAAGTTAAGTTCAGCCTTTATTCGTCACATATACATTACTGCACAGGGCCCCAATTGTGGCAACAATAACCTGACAGAACTCGGGCTTGAACTGCCGTTTCGATCCAAGTCAGAGCTTTAACACATTGAGCCACCATATAAATTAAGGATAATCTGCACATCATGTCTAGTTTGACAGAAGCAATAGAAAGCATTTTATTGAAGCTGAGTACTTCACCAGGTCATAGTAATAATAAAGAATCTATCAGGATATTTCCATACCAACAGCTAGGCAAGTTATCAATAGTACAGTGTGTGCTCAGTCTATACTGCCAATCCCAGCAGGGACCATAGAGTTTTTTTTCTCTGATACAATATAATAGAAATTATTCTAAAAGGGGAGATCAAAATCACTAACATTAGCTGGGATAGTGGTTGATTTATCTCACTTAGTAATGTGAATAATGTAATCATACAAATATAGGAATTTACCAGTGTATAACTGATAAGGAGTGTCTTGCAGGCCCAGTAAATAGTTTATCATAGAGGATTTCCCAACACTCCAGGGGCCAAGGAACAGGACCATGGGTTTGGAGGTGATCTCTCCATCTGCAGTGCGACAGAGGTGGATTAAAAAAGAAATCTGATAAACCAGAGGGCCATGTCCCTCTGGAAATCTTCAACTCATATTGTTAAGAACAGATACACCTTTTAGAATCCTTTAAATATTGTAAAAGGTCATAAACTACTCATTCTTTAAAACTACATATTTTCAAAAAGGCATACTGTAGTTATATAGTATCTAGATGTTGACTCTTTATGGGCAATTAATACCCACACTAAAAGGTAGGGCAACACATATGCAGACAAATCAGGCAGTATGCACAAGACACCAAATAACACAGATCATGCAGTGCTACAGTCTACAAAAATCAGTGCAAAAGGAGAGAAAAAGCAGTAAATATTTTGTATGCTCTCAGTTGTGTTAAAATGCTAGGTGTATTTGGACTTAACCTTGAGCCCCTCCAAACACACAACGATAGCAATGCAGCATTACAGCAAGCCAGATAACATAAATCTTTTTTTCTATTAGCCTTTAGTTTAATATAAATAAAACACATCTATATGTTGTATAGTATTTTGTCATTAATTTCCTTTTCTATCTTAGGTGCAATACTATTTTTATACAACCATTCAATCAACAATAAATAAATATAGAGTAAGTGACATTTCAGACACAATATTTAATAAACGTTTAGAAATTGTCACAAAGAAGCTTTATAGAATTAAATACTTATGGAAATAAATTAGAAAATGCATAGAAAAATTATAGACTATAGCTATCAGTTAGGGTACGCCAAGGGTCATTTTGGCAAGGAAAAACTCCCCGAGATGCAATTAGAATAAACTGACTCAACAGGGAACCCATTAGATAGATCATGAAATGGTTGCTGTAGTAACATTTAAGGTTGATTGATTCACGATGCACAAAAAGTTGCACATATGGCTTTCAGCAGCACAGAGAATATACAGAGAATACACTGAGCCACATCGGGCTTCACCAGAGCCACACCCTACCCATACACTCTCTGTCACTAAGGATATACTGTTGTTCCCACCAGCTGGGTTCAAGAGCAATGCACTTCTTCCATCAGCTGGCTGCAAAGACATGCATACTCTGCTGCTAGGATTTGAGAACTTGGATACATGCAACATTCTGGCACCCATGTCCATCAGTTCGTCTTGCATTTATTTTCATATTTTGTGTGTTTCTTAAATCTTCACCTGCATTTATCATGGGATTTACCATCCTTACTTGACACTCTGATTCAAACGGTGTCTCCTCCATGTGCAAAAATAAAAATTAATTTATTAAAAACTACTACAGTACATATCAACATATTTAACTATACAGTATATCTCTTAGTAAAATATTGCCCTACAGTGGCAAAAAGTGTATTTTATTTACTAGAGTTATATCATGATTGGCAGTTATTGGAAAAATGCACTAGACTTACTAAACTTAACTAACTTATCACTTAAGAAAAATGTGTATTATTTTACAAAATGTGTCAATTTGTTGTTTTATATTATTTGGTCACGTCATTGTTTGACAAACCCCACTCCCAACCCAATCCCAACTCATGCATACAACTGTCTAATATATTTTTTCACAACACAGGATTACCTCTAGATACTGCCCAAGATGAATAAAATAATGTTTCAATAATATAATAAGAAATAGTTTAGAAAGGGATCATGCTCACTGAATGAAACAATGTGATGCAGTGGTACAACTTGTTGGTATTAGTTTTGTGGTACGTATTTCTTTTTTTTATTTTGTATTTTCTTTTATTTCAAGTTATACATAACTGTCTGCCTATCATACATATTCTGTCTTACAATGAATATAAAAAGACCATTCCAATGTACTGTAGTTAGAAGCATACCAATCTAAGAATAAGTCTAAATATTAAGAAAAATCACTAATTAAATATTTAATTAAATAGATTAGAATAATATTAAATAAGTGTTAATAAATCAAGACCATCAATGTAATATGCAAATATTTGTAGGATTTTTGTAAGTCAGGATAGAGACAAAAATTATCATCCTAAGCTGCTGTGAGCAAAAAGAAGAAAAGTGAGAGAACCCAGAGAACATCTGGCTGTAGTTGGAAGCTACCTAATCTAACTTACTTGCAGATCTGGCAAATTTAAAAGCCTAAATGCTTTTATGAATTCGGAGAGGCTGTAGTTGATTAGAATCTGTTTATGTTAAAGTGGAAGAACTTCATGAAATAATTTTTTATTTGAGAAGTTATTTTGCTCCGAAATGTGTTTATTATTATTATTATTATTATTATTATTATTATTATTATTAACATCAACAGCAGCAGAACAGCAGTAGCAGTAATAGTGGGCTAAGGAAGGCAAATTTGCATAGCAGTTTAGGAAATTGTATTCATGCAACAGACATTCAAGGGAAAATGTGTTATTTGAATAACGGTGCCTTAGTAGAGCGTTATGTCTAATAATGCCCCTGACCAACATCAAGCAGTTTTACATTCCTACATTCATAAACCTCTACATAATCTACTCAAATACCATAAATAACCAATTACACACTACACATGAAGAAGGACAATTTCTTTAAATGAGAAATTAGAAATTTGTTTTGAGAGGACTCAAAGTTATGCAAATCTTTACTATACACCTCACAATAAATGATCAAATGTCACGTGACCTCTTTGGTACTCCAAAGGTCAAGAAAAGCATCATAAAACTATGACTGTAATATTCATACAGTATGAATGGCTGCAGTTGGTAATAGCATGGGGTCAGACTCTCAGACAGGGGCCATGCAGCAGAATGCCCCATCATACCCACCTGTGGCTGAATCCCCCAGGGTGCGTCCAGGGTATGCTGTTTAGTGAAAGTAAGGGAGGTGAGCAAAAGACAAAGTGAGCAACCTTGGAGAGGTCCAGTGCAGTGAAAATGTGTTTGGGATTAACAGGGGAATTAGGAAAAATGAGGGACAAAATAAAGATACAGAAATACAAAGCATAAAAAAGAGAAAGAAAGAAAGGGAGCCTTCCCTGTTAAGCAGGAGGTAGAAGAATATAGGAGGTAGAATGAATTTTAGAAGATGATGGATCATGGATCACAGATGGATTGTGTCAAGGTGAGACCATAGAGGAGTTACATTTGTAGATTATTTGCATTACCAAATTACATATTTGCCTGGAGTGTTAAAAAATGTTTTGTTTTGTTTTTCTTTTACCTGTAAAATTATTTTAACAGTTTAATCACAGACAGTGTTATCCTCTCAAAATTTCAAGTCATTTATGCAGATGCTTGTTCTCTGATATTAATCCTGTTCTACAGTCACGGTTTTCAAGCTATATGAACCCCTGCCCTATAAAAACCCACCAAATGAACCCCCTGCTATCTTGCATCTGTTTGATTAACTGGTTTGTCAGTATTTGAAATAAAGTAAGTGTGTTTCATTTGAAGCAACACCCTACCAAGAGTGCTACTCAAACTTTAATGTTGCTACACTGTCATGATATTGGATCAATCTCTATTATTCTGGTCAGTTAAGTTAGGAACCATGCTGAACCAAGCAGGGGCAAGCTTTATATCATCCTATTAACTGGTTGTCATTTATTTACTAACACTAGTAAGGTTAGTATGAAAACAAAATCAGTGGACAGTCCACAGTGTTCAGTGATTTGCAAATAACTTTTTGCAAAGCGAATGCAATTTACATTACACAGGTTAAAAGTAATTTTAAATGTAAATCCCATTTAATCATAAAGTTTTTTTAGGAAATGATCATTTTATACCGTTCCATTTCTGTTGAGGAGGAAGAAATTTGTCATTTGAGTCACAGTCAAGTGATCGTGTGATAGATCTCAAAGTACAGAAAGCTATTCCTTAACTATACACTAGTGATGGTGTAGGTGATAAAAATTGAAAATGATGAAACCAATTTAACATTTGACTTAATGACTGCATCTAGTGAACAGAAGTGAGGCCAGACACCAGGCCTGAGATTACCTGAGATTTCATGTTGTCTGAGCTCATTGTATTTGTATGCATGTTCCATAGGCTTGATGGAATTGTGGTAGATTGTTCTCAGTTTCTGCAAAGCAGCTAAAAATGAAAAACAAAAGATAGAAAGCATAGGACATGTTGAAATTAAGGAGAAATTGAGCACTGAATGTATGAAAGGAAGTAACCAGAGAACTTCTTAATTGCCAAATGTACTAGTCATATATTTCATGAATTCTGTGTACAAATCTAAGAAAGAGAACTATTTAATAAATGACATAATTTTATTTCTACGAATACCATCATTCAAGATCATTAGATTGGGTTTGAGAGTCTATATGTTTAAAGTAGTCACTAATCTGCAACATAGAAGCCTTCTCCGGACCTGCATAGTTTCCTGCATTCTCCTCTGTTGCCAATCTTAATGTCTCATCGATGTGAGATCTGTCTCTCAGAACAGAATCCAATACCTTCTCCTCCTCCTCTGCTGAGCACAAAAAGAGGAAATGTTTTAGAATAGCACATGTGATCTACACATCAACATTTTAACAGCAAAATGAGTTAACTATTTACAAAATTTTGAGACGCCCTTTTTTCAAATGAACAAGAAGTACTGCAAACAGATAGATACTATTTTGTGTATGCTTTCTTTCATGCTACAAAGGTGTCAAAAATCACAAATGGAAAATATTGTTTCAAAATTATTTAGGTTATATATGAAGGAATTTTGTGTGATTTTTTTCCAAAAAAGCTACAACTCCATATCCCATAGTTTTGGCACAATGGATAAATCCTTCCATCTTTATTTGCAGTCATTTAAGTATGGCATCAATACCATTTTCGTTGATTTTTAACAAAAAGTAGAGCAAACTCTATGATGGTTTGATTGTAATTTTGAACCACACGAAAGGTAGTGGCAGCAAATTAGATCAAGGAAAAAAGTGTTGTTTTGTTGCAGAAATATGATAATGAGAAATAGCAATACAAAAACTTCACCAGTTTTTGTATTCAGTTTTAGTTTCACTTATGGACATGACAACAGCTCCGTAAAATAGAACAGGTATGCACAGTTTAAACAACAGTTTCCCAACACAGCACATGCATCAGATTTTCACACAAAGGATCTCACAAAGCATCTAAGGTCTCTTGTACCCAAGTTGCTTGTGAATTTTTTTAATAAGAGTATTTTATTTATAAGATAAAGACATAAGATGATAAGATTTATAAGATTCACCCTAGTGCTCACATGCAGTATCCCACAGTTGTGTTTATAGAACTTCCAAATCACATAATGCCTTATATCACAGAACATACAGTATAGTGAGTTAAGCAAAACATACTTATAATATGTTACTTCTAGTTTTAATATTCTCCAAAAACCTTTTGTACACAACACTCACAGAAGTGTCTGTTTCACAAACAGTATCTTTGCATGACTTGTCACAACGAGTCAGCTTTTGCTAAAATGAGTGTCATGCTCATATCATGGAAGTTTAAAGCTTCTAAATGCACAAGAATTCACTGTCTGCATAGAAGGTAACATGAGATATTATATTATATTTAATATTCGTAAATGCAAAAATAGAACCAATCAGCAAACTAGCCATGATTGCACTCTTCTGTAAACTCTGAATATGGATGTGAATGTGGGGGACTCCCTAGATTTATAACAGCCCCAGAGCTTCTGGAACAGCTTCTCTGCCAAATCACCAGGCTTTACAGTGGATGAAGATAATAGCAGTCAATCCACTGCTTTCCCCACAGACTCTAAATATATCCAGCAACGAAGACCCATCACCCTTTTAAGAATGCCTATATGTGACTATGAACATAGAGGACATTTGGGCACTGTATAATTTGTCTGGAATCATGTTTCACACAGGCTTTATGGACAGGGCTAAATATGGGGATAACTGTTCTGTCCTCCCAATTCACACTTCCACGTTTGGCGGACTGTGCTATCTTTGTTTAGGCTGGGTGATGGTTACATTTCCAAATATATGATACATATAAATATATTATATATTGTTTTGGAATTTATGAATGCTGTTTTAGAATTTATGAATCTTTTAATTCTAAAACAATAGTTTTTTAATAGTTTAAAATACTGTACAATTTAATATATAATTTATGTACAGTGTGCAAATTAAAATTTATAGACTTTAGGCATCCCAATTGCTGAACTGCATGAAGACAAAATAAAAGTAAAATATAATATATAAAATATAAATAAGTAAAATAAAAATACCCTATATTTGGTTAACGTTAATTTAAAACAAAATAAAGCACCACAAGTAAAGATAATTCTAGTAAGGTTCCATACATATTCATGTAGCAGAATTTTGTCATGAGAGATAATGCTGAAAATGTCATTCCAAACAGGAGAAAGGGTACATACACATTACATTGTGAAATGAATACATTAATACAAATACATTACACTCACTCACATACTATTCATCTATACCGCTTTATCCTGTATTCAGGGTCGCGCGGGGGGGTTGGGGGGGCTGGAGCCTATCCCAGGAGACTAAGGGCACGATGCGGGGGAAAATACATTACAAATACAAAAAAAAGAAGAAAAAAAATACACCAAATAATTTAGCATTATTGTGTTAGCATTTATAGGCTATAGCTTTTTTTTTTTTTTTTTGGATTTTTCCCCGATTTTCTCCCTAATTTAGTCGTGTCCAATTCCTCCCCGTCACTAGGGGGCTCCCACATTAAGGCAACTACTACCACTCAGCCGGGAGGGCCCGTGAGGGACTATCACGTGTTTCCTCCGAACCACGTGACGCCAGCCGACCGCATCTTTTCGAACTGCTCGCTCGCGCACCGTTGGGGGCGGCGTAACACACTCGGAGGACAGCGCTATCCGCTCCCTCCGTTGCGCGAGCTCACAGACGCCCCTGATTGGCTGTAGAGCACTAAGTACTCTCATCCCTCCCCTCTGAGAGAGCTCGGCCAATCAGCTCTCTCTAGACCTCCGGCTGCGAGAGGTTACAGCACCACCCGGGATTCGAACTAGCGATCTCCGGATGATAGGGCGAGCGCTTTAACCACTGCGCCACTCGGAGGCCCAGGCTATAGCTTTATTAAAATTTAATAAGCACTGACTGAACAATAATGCTACCTAGACAAATCCTAGAGAAAATGTGCAAAGCATTGAAAATAGCACATTTCTAGCCTATACAGTTGCAAAGATATGAGTATGTACAATTGTGCCTAAAAGTTAGTATTTCCTCTTTTAATTCAATGTTTCTGTTTGCAGAAACATAATAGTATTTGGCTAATAAAAAGGCAAATACAACCTCAGACAAACACTTTTCCCAGTGCCATTATTTATTTAACAAAAACGAAGCCAAAAAGAAAAAAAAGGTATGTACAGGCTGGGCCAAAAGTAGGGTTACAGTTACTTCATTATCTGCTTCACCTTCACAATCACGTTTTAAATTATGATCAAGAAGGTGGACTCTTTGAGCACTTGAGAGATTAAATGTTCAATGTAAAATGTCTACTATGTAATTATAATATATGTAAATAAACCTCTAAATTTCTAATAAAGGAAAAATGTTTAAGTGTTAACTGTAACCCTACTTTTGGTCCACCCTGTATATCCAAAATTCAATAGTTTGTAGATCCACTTTTAGTAGCAATAACTTGAAGTGATCAATTTCCGCATGACTTTATAAGTCTCTCGCAACATTGTGGAAGAATTTAGGCCCAATCAGCTCATTGAGGTTTTTGTCCATTCACTTATGCAGAGCTCTATTAAGCATTTCAGTTGGGTTGAGGTCTGGACTTTAAGTCATAACTAAACACTGATTCTTTTTTTTTTCAGCCATTCTGATGTAAATTTACTCGTGTGCTTCAGATCATTGTTGTGTTGCTTGACCCAATTTTGACCAAGCTTTAGCTGATGACCTCACATTTGCCTCAAGAAATGCTGGTATAAGGTCCATGTCCCATGGCTGCAAAAACAATCCCAAATTATCACCCATATGAGACAATGTTGCTTGGTTTGGGCCAAATATGCTCCTGGGAATTCATTTTACAAAACCTCACTTTGGTCTCGTGTTCATAGAACATTGTTCTTGAAGCCTTGTTCAGATGAAGTTTTGCACACTTCAGTCTTGCTTCCATGTTTGTTATAGACAGAAGAAGCTTTCTTCTGAACATGCTCAATGAGGCCTGTAGGGTCTGAGATGCTTTTGTGTTTTATTTATTTATTTATTTTTGCCCTTTTTTTTGGCATTTTTGTCATTTGTCATTTTTGTTTTTGTTGTATTTTCCTAACACTAAGACATACTACAATCTGATTACTGTTTTTTCACAAAAACACACTGAATTAAGATTGGAAAATGTAGTAGGAATTAGGGGATTGACCCTCTCCTGGCTCAGATTCTATTTGACTGATCGTTATATCAGTTTGTCGATTTAAATGATGAATACTCTGCATGTTCTCAAATGGAGTTTGGTGTTCCACAGGGTTCAGTTTTAGTTTTTTTCTCTTTACATGCTTCCTCTGGACAACATAATTTATAAGCATTTATAATTTATAAGTTGCTTCCTCTGGGCAACATAATTTATATGTAAATTTATATAAATTTTCATTGTTATGCTGATGACACACAGTTATATGACGCAGCAAAACAAGAAAAGAAAAAACAGCTTACTAAAGTTGAGCAATGTGTGAAGGACATAAGACAATGGATGTTAATTAACTTCCTTCTGCTTAATCCTGATAAGACAGAAGTTTTAGTCATAGGGCCACATGTAGCTAGAAGCAAGCTTTTTGATCACACTATAACTTTAGATGGTCTTTCTGTTTCAGCAAGTGCAACAGTAAAAGACCTTGGTGTGATTATAGATTCCATTTAAAGCACATGTAGATAATATTACCAGGATAGCATTGTTTCACCTCAGAAATATTGCCAAGATACTGTAAGGAATATATTGTTTATTAACGATGCAGAAAACTTATTTAGTTCATGCTTTTATCCCCTCTACGTTGTACTATTGTAATGCCTTACTGTCTGGTTGTTCAACTGTTCTGGTTGGAGATCTTGTCGCATGGATGCCCTGTGTGGTCTGTTTGGGATGCTTGGCTGACTAAGAATGGATCCACTTTTCCACAAAGACAGTCCTGGCCTCAGCTGATGTTGACAGCTGCTCTCAGAGGACTCGGGACTGCAGTCACTCGATAGCTTAGAACTCGAATTTCCTACAGTCTACCTGAGCCTCCAATAACGAACTTGACTCCATATTAACTTAAACACATCTCATGTTATACTGAACTTCCAGTCTCCTAACACACAGTATGACTGCAGATCAATCCCTGCTATTCATTATCACCCAAATGAGGATGGGTTCCCTGTTGAGTCTGGTTCCTTTCAAGGTTTTTCCTACTGCCATCTCAGGGAGTTTTCCCTTGCCACTGCTCAGTTTGCTCATCAGGGACAATCTTACCATTTTGATTGATACACATTCACATTTCATACAAACTTCAGTAATTCTTTTGATTGTGTAAAACTATCAAAAGATAATGATAATGTCAATTGTTAAAAGCTCTATACAAATAAAATTGAATTGAATTGAACTAGGTGCATAAACAAGCTTAAGTTAGTTCAGAATGGAGGAGCGAGAGTTCTCACTAGAACCAGAAGATAGAAGCACATCACCCCTATAATTAATCAATGCATAGGCTCCCTGTGAACTTTTGCATAGATTTTTAAGTATTACTTTTGACATATAAAGCATTAAATGGTATCGTGCCCGCAGTATCTGAGTGAACTGCTAGTGTCTTATGATCTGCCATGCCTACATTAATCAAAGGATGCAGGCTGCTTGTCAGTATCACGTATTATAATAACTACAGCAGGGGGCAGAGCTTTTTCTTACAAAGCCCCAAAGTTATGGAATAGTCTTCCTATTAATGTTCGGGACTCAGACACAGTCTCAGTGTTTAAGTCTAGGACAAAACCCTATCTATTTAGCCAAGCATTTTTGTAAATAGATCTGCCTTAGGTAAAGAAGCAGATCTGGGGGACTCATGGACGTTGCGTATTCTGGTGAACTGGTATGTTTAGATGATGTCTTCCCCACTCTCATTGATCACTCAGGTTTGTTGACAGTGAAGTGATTTGTCGCTTTACATCTCAGGAAGCCCTCTCATGTCTGTGTTTCCTTCTGGGTCTCCCTTTTAGTTATGCAGTCATAGTTAGCCCTCCCGGAGTCCCTGCTTGCACTCTGAACTAAATATACATCCACCTTGTGCATTATGTGACTGTGATCATGCCTTACTGTTATCTCTCCTTCTCCTCTGCTCTCTCCTCTGCTCTCTCTCCTCCTCTTTCTCTCTCCCTCTCTCTCTTTCCCTCTCCCTGTCCCTCTGTTGAGCCCTCTGGACCTGTCTAACTCATCCTGGTGCCCCTCCTCTGGTTGGAGATCTCGTCGCATTTATGTCCCGTGTGGTCTATGTGGGATGCGTGTGGTGACTGGGGACAGTCCACATTAACATGAAGATTGTCCTGGCCTCAGCTGGTGCAGACAGCTGTTCTCTGAGGACTCGTGACTGCAGTTGCTCGATAGTTCAGAACTGAAATTTCCTACAGTCTACCTGAGCCTTCAGTAACAAACTGGATTCCATTTTAACCTAAAGACATTAACTGTTACATTGAACTTCCAGCCGCCTAACACGACTGCAGATCAATCCATGTTATCTTTTATCACCCAAATGAGGATGGGTTCTCTGTTGAGACTGGTTCCTCTCAAGGTTTCTTCCTACTGCCATCTCAGGGAGTTTTTCCTTGCCACCGTCGCCCTCTGCTTGCTGATCAGGGACAATGTGATCATTTTGATTCATACACATTCACATTTCACACAAACTTCCATAATTTTGATTGTGTAAAGCTCCTTTGCAACAATGACAATTGTTAAAAGCGCTATACAAACAAAATTTTATTGAATTTAATTGAATTTCATACTAACTTTCATAATTTTGATTGTATAATATGCTGCTTTGCTACAATAACAATGGTTAAAAGCGCTATACAACAAATAAATGTAATTAAATTTAATTGAATTTAAAATACGACCTTTTACACATGACTGTATACTGCCTGTGATTTCAGTGTGTGTGTGTGTGTGTGTGTGTGTTTGAGAGAGAGAGAGAGAAAAAGTTGAGGGGGGTAGCCCCCTACTCCTGCACACAAAACAGAATGTATTCAGCATAAACGTTAAAGCCAACAGCACGCCTGTGTTACTTATGTGTTACTTATATCAGAGGAACAGTGGATGCTAAATCCCATTATAGTTTATGTCTCATTTTCTGATTGGACCAAAAAAACAAGTGAGCTAGGAATCAGGGGATCAATTCACAGGTACAGGTAGCAAACAGTTCCTCATAATCCAAAAATGGTGCGCTCGGGAGAAGCAAACGAATATTTTGATGTACGTTTTTTGGATGTGCATACAAAATCCAAAGTGATACGCCCGTCCTGCCCCAAATCGAAAAAATTGGAATTTTGGGAAAATCGTCGATCGGATTTCTTAAATTATAGCTTTTACAGAAGTCAGGTGTACTTCAGTCTCTTCCTAATCTATCTGTATCAGTTTAAACTGACATCAGGTTCGCTCTGGGTCAAACTCATTATCCACAAGTTAGCAGAGTATTTACACTTAATTTTTCAACCAAAGCTTAAAAAAAAAAAAAAAACTAATTTTAACCATACTGAATTAGTGAGAAAGGTTGCAAGTTTCTGTGCAACTTTTATGTAAATGTTATGCTGCCACCTACTGCAGTATATTGGATGGTAAAGTAACACCATCATAAATACTTGGCATTAGACCATTAGCTGAACCTACAATCAATTACTTTGTTGCTAGATTTAGTGACTTTTGATACCCATTTAGGGACAATTATTAAACAAGCTAACAACAAATCTAGCAAATTTTTGGACAGTGTTTAGATAATTTCAATAAAGGAAAGTCACCAGGACTGTGACAAGCTGTTTTAATGAATAGTCTGGATATGTATAACAGATATCCATAGTCCAATTCTTCCTAGTCAAAATTAGTGCACCATGTTCAGTCAACTGCATTGCCGTTGGCACAGTCATGAATGAATTATTTTACCAGAGCTCCCATGAACAGTGGACTAAAATGCTTTTAATTTTTGCAAAATATTCATTAATTATTATTCTCATTGTCTTTAGGGGGCTAAGATTAAGTTTAGGGATGCTTGAGCTGTGCTTGTGTTGTATTGCAATATTTTAGTAACCTCTAAGGTGGGTTGCATATATTCATATGGCCTAATGACACCAAAATTACATACAATGTTAAGATGGGCAAAAACCACTCTGAAGGTGTGCCCAGATATTAGCACATTTACCAAGTAGATGGTTCTGTTATAGCCAGATGAGACTGCAAATTGTATGCATTATTGGTAAACATGGCTTGTCTACATAGCAGATTGGGGTTGAAAGTTGGTACACTGCAGCCAAATCAAGCAATTCTGACAGAAAGATACTGATGCTAAATGTTATGCTAGATACTGATGTTATTAAAGTTAATATTAACAATACTATCAACCAGCTTGTACACATGAGAATGTGTACCAATTGCTATGCGGAAATGATTGCCAGTTGACAAGTCACTGAGCAGCTGTTTGTGTGCTCTGGGGAACACCATAAAGGGGCCCCACTGTCTAAAGATAGTGATTGAGCAAGTATAAAATGCCAGTCTATCACAGGGCACACAAGCACACATTCAGACACTATGGGCAATTTGGTTCCCCTTGATGATTATGCCCTTGGATTTAAACAATCAATCCTTGTGCTTTGTGGTGAGGTTGAGAGATTGTCATCTTTAGTATAGAACAGTATTAGACATTTGAGCATTTCTAAATGCTATCAGTTAAATATATCTATAATTATATTTTTCAGATATCTTCTTTTATCTTATTTTTATCTGATTTTGAGTGGTGCTTATTCATACACCCCACCCCTACCCAAAAAGAAATCATTTAGCGAATAGACAGTGGTGTCATGGCACGTTGCATTTTGGGCAGTGGTCGATATGTTTTAGGATGTTTCTTCAAAACAAATCGGCATAGAAAGAAACTGTAGTTCTATATGTGAAATTTAAATGCAACATCAAGACCATAATAAATAAATGAGCTGTATAACACAGAGTATTATGGGATTGTAAACATAAAATCGAATAATATTTACAGAAGACTTCAAGCACGGTACAGTGATTATACTATCAGGCGCAGAAAAACATTTCAATGGGTCAAACAGGGCCATATGTTCGTGAATGACAATCCCACCTCAGAGCCTCCAATCCTGGAATGGTGTGCTATTACTTTTCCAAGAAATCTGATTGACCATCTTCTCCAAATTCCTATTTTTCCAAATTGGGACAATCTCCATATTCTGCTCAATTTGGCACGCAATTTGGTAAACTTTATATCAAAATGTCTGTCCAAGTCTCTCAAGCACAATGGAATTATCAAAATGCAAAGCTTTTGAGTTTATGAGTATCTGATTGGTAGCCGTGCCAAATGATGTTGATCCCCTGACTCCTAGTTTGGTACGATTGGAAGAGACATTTTGTTTTTACAAAATTACAAACATGATGAAATGGTTAAAAACAAGACACATCAGGTCAAAGTACTAGAAAAACTAGAGAACTCGGTCTCCTGCTTATATAAACTTAAAATGGAAAAGAGTGGTCTTTTTTGGGAAGGCCTACCATGTGGCCCTTATCAAAAAGAATATTTACTGATTTAGTAAAGTCTCCTGGTTGCCATTAGTCATTTCATCACATGATGACCTGATAATTTTTTTAAAGAAATAATAAGCAGGAACTACAATCTACAATAAACAATTTGCTGCAGTGTGTAATCAAAGTGAGGTTTGCAGCAGTATTACATGCACATTGTTTGGTGTATTGTTTTCTGTATATTAAATTCTCAATATTTCTCTATTAATTACAATATTTATGTAATTAATATATGTAATATTTATGTCATTTATATTAACATCATGAAAAATAAAAAAAGAAGCTGTGTGAGGCCACAGGCCAGACAGGTTATAAATAACACAACAGGTTAGAATAGTGCATGTACCAGTTGTTTACATGGTAAATATATTTAGTCATAGACAGTAGCAACAAGAAACACTGCACTGCAATCTGTTCATTTTTTAAAAACATTTTCTAACATTACTTGGTTCATTATTGATTAGGTGCAAGATATGTTAATTAGTTAATCAAAGAATTGGTTAAAAAGCAAAGTGTGCCTTCTTCCTCGTGTGACAAGTGAAAAGTGCCTTCACGTGAAAAGGTCACATGAGGAGATGACGACAGAGATAGACAGAGTAAAAGAGAGAGACACTGAGCTGCAGGCAGCAAGTGTGCAGGGAATATCAACCCAGGAGAACGAGACGGAGGCTGTAGCGAAAGATAAATGTAGAGTGAGAAAGTAAGTCTCAATTACATTTAGTCTCAATATTTGTGGCTATAATTCAGGTTATACTGTAAATTATGTTGGTGTATGGTTATTTATTTATTTAATTATTTCCTTTGGTTCCATGTGCTCCTTTCTAAATCTGAGCATCTGCCTAGGATTCTACTAGGATTCTGCTACCATGCCTGTGAGAGCTTGCTGTTGTCCTCCCCCTGAATCGCACAGTGCACTGTAAATCCTAATGCTCAAAGTAATTAAACATATTGAGTACTGTTAACTGAAATAATTACAATTAGTTCAAATTAATAGACCTTGATGAGTATTTAGAACTTTTTGATATTTATGAGTTTGTAGAAATTACATTTTCAAGTCCCCTCCCCCAATCCTCCTCCCCCAATCCCCCCCTGTAGTAACTGTAAGTACTTAAGTAACAGTAACTCCACCAAGTTCTACCAACTTAAAATCTTTCAGACTAGTTATTTTGTGTCTGACGCCATCAGGGCAATAGGGCACTGGTGGCTTAGTAGTAGGTGCCATGCGAAAGGCCCAGGTTCGATTCCCAACAATTGGATGAAGCCCAGATAAAATAGGAGGGTTGCGTCAGGAAGGGCATCTGGCTAAAACCTGTGCCTAGCTTGTGTGTCGGAGCAGCCGAAAGACCAACAATAATTTATTTTATTTGCAACAACTAAAAAAAAAAGATATTTGCTATTAAATAGTATGAGTTAGGCTACTTAATAATGCAAGTAAAGAACAATTAAGATGAATGAGTACAACAAACTCAAAAACTGATTCTCAAAAAAAGTTCTGTTTACTTAAAATTAGTAACATCATTCCTTTAAAAAAATATGTACTGTAACTGATTACCTCAAATTTTTTTAGTTTTGCCAACTTATTCGGGTTTACAGTGTGTGTGTTGCTTCGACATCTGTCTGCCTGAAGTGTAATGATGAGGCCCAGACAGGATGACACAGCTGACCCAGCAGAAGCACACAAAGTAAAACAAAAGCTTCCCACACAGCACATACATCTACAACATCTGCATGTCTGTTGTACACAAATCACTAATGCAACTTTTAATTGTAATAACAATATTTCTTTCAAAAGTTTCTTTCAATGAATGCAGCAAACCAGGTGCTAGTGGTAACAGGAGGAATAAAGGCATAAAAAAAGGCATATTGATTGTAAAATGAAACAGAAGGTTACGCTACAATCTAACTGTCCACAGTCAATGGTGGGCAAAGTACACAATTCCTATAATTGAGTATAAGCAGAGATATCCCAGATAAAATATTACTCAAGTAAAAGTCCTCCATAGCACATTTGTACAAAAATCCTTACCAAAAGTATCTTTAAAAATGTTGCGGGACATTACTTACTTAAAGTAATTACATTACAAAATTACTGTCTTCAAAAAGTAATCCGTTACATTACTGCGTTATTTTCTGATCAAAGTAACTAATTAGAGTACTTTTCCATTGCAGAAAATGAAAACTCCTTTGTGCTTCCTCATGCATGTTGTTTTAGTTAAGACCTTTATAATTATTCTAGCATCATCACTCAGCGCAGTTTGGCCCATAATCTGTTAACTACTAATACCCCTATCTCACCTACGCGGTTTCGTGGGGTGGCCATACGTACGGTTCATCATGATTCACCGCGAGTTTCGGCGCTGTGATTAGGTTTATATCTTTTCGCACGTCAGTCAAACCACATAGGTGAGATAGGGGTATAAGACCAGGAACAACAGGGAGGTGGGATATCGGGGGCGGGCTTTGTAGGACAACTTTCTCTCTCACACACACACACACACACACACACACACACACACACACACACACACACACACACACACACACACACACACACACACACACTAATGGAATGGGAATGACTGCTTTCTGGCTCACGGATTACATAAATTGTCTGAATAATGGATTGCATTTTTGAAAAAGTAACTAAGTAACTGAGTACTTGAATGGTGGAACTAATGCGTTAGATTACTCGTTACATCAAAAAAGTAATCCGAGTACTCTAACGCGTTACTTAGTAACGTGTTACACCCAACACTGATCTTTAAATATAAAATGTACTGAAGTTAAAATGATAGTAAAAGTATCTCTCTCTCTCTCTCTCTCTCTCTCTCTCTCTCTCTGTGCTTCCAAACTATGAAGTGAATGTGCTGTTTTTTGTCGCAGTCTGAAACAATCTTCACTTTTGATTTTAAACACCTCCTATATGAAGCGTTTCAAGAAGGGAAGGCAAATCACACAAATACACATCATAGTCAGCAGGTGGCAATATCACCCCATCAAATACTACACACCATTGTGGATATGTAACGCAAAGCCATGCACAATTGTAATGAAAAAGAAAGTACAAATATTTGTTGTATGATTTAGTTGAGTAAATGTAAAACATATCCACTAATATTGTATTCACTGGAGGGTCAGTGACTCAAATAATTCACTGATCAGAAGCCCTGGGGTTCAAGCCCCAGCACAGACAAGCTGCTACTGTTAGGCCCTATCTATACAGGTACAAGTGACAAATAATTTAATTTTAATCTTAAAGACAATAACAAAGTAGATGCACAGTATTTAGTTACCTGTGTAACTAACCTTACAAGTAGTAAGCATGCGCTTTGTCTGTCGAGTGACACATGATCACAACTGAGCCAATGGTTCTTCTCTCGCACGCGCTGCGGGATTATGGGTAATCATCTCCCATGCTCAGTGCGCGTCTCACTCGTCTAGTCAACATGTATGCGCGTGTACTGTTTATTATAACATTGTGTCCAAGGGTGGATGTGTGTGTTTGTGTGCGCATTTTTTTATTTTGTATCCAAGTGTAGTGACCGTTCGGCCCCCATGAAGAATAAGCTTAAAAAGGCTGTAGCAGTGTGGGAAACTAATTTGTTTAATGACAACGCAATATCACATTACTGTGAAATCGTCAAAAGGCAAAACCAAGTGTCATTAGAGAGGTTCATTGTTAAAGAAGTTTCCTGACAGAGCAGTGTTTCTGTTAGTGTGTGTGTGTGTGTGTGTGTGTGTGTGTGTGTGTGTGTGTGTGTGTGTGTGTGTGTGTGTGTACAGTATGTGAAAGTCATCCTACACAGTAGCCTCCTCCCCTCTCCTCTCCTCTTTTGTCTTTCTCATGAAGAAATCTGCTTTGATATACAAGTGCTTTGATATGCAAGCATGCTTCAGGAACAAATTATGCTCACAGTCCAATGTTTAACTCATGGTTTAACACATCTAAGGTTTAGCCCATTGGAAAACCATGGACAATTAACCATAAACCATGGACGGGGTGGTCTTCCATCAAGTTTTTCACTAAATTTTGGAACATGGCTGTGGGGATTTGTGCTCATTCAGCCAAATGAGCATTATTAAGGCCATTTACTGATGTCAAAGTGTGAAGGGCTGGTGTGCCTACGGTATTCCATATCATTCATAATGGTATTCTTTTTTGGGATCTGGGCTCTGTCCATATGGTTTCAATATCATGTCAACTTCCTTTGTCTTGATGACATGGACCTTACTTTGTGCAAAATTGCAATATCTTGCATTTTAAAAACAAGCAAAGAAAACAGGAATGCTACTGCACACAAAGACAATTGTGTGCTTTTCTTAAAGTAGTCTAGTCATTGTGTGGACAGGTGCAGAAGTTTCAAATGCTGGTTTCTTCCAGGGTAGGAAAAAAGTATCAAACCATGAAACCTGTGGGCCTGGAGATTTGCTATCCTTTTATGTGGATCAGAGTTTTGTAGCCAGAGATAATTAGCCTCTTACAAAGCTCTTGCATATATCTAATCAATAATTCAATTATTCACTAAATAAGTAATTCAGTATTTCTTTCCACATTTATGAAATCAGATTGAGTGAATAGATCAGAGTTAAAAGAACTGACATATGTTATAAATA
The DNA here is from genome assembly GCA_030347435.1 of Clarias fuscus. Taxonomy (NCBI): domain Eukaryota; kingdom Metazoa; phylum Chordata; class Actinopteri; order Siluriformes; family Clariidae; genus Clarias; species Clarias fuscus. The sequence goes on along the minus strand of CM059222.1, from coordinate 10,244,794 downwards.
AAAAGTTCACAGACGTCAGAGAAAGAAATCATATTGCAATTCCACATGTATGTAGAAGTATATGGGTTATTATGAAGTTGGAATAGGTAATTAATGTGCATACATAAAATGAACAGAATTTAATCTCCTAAAGGATACCAAACTATCGTTCGGATATCAGGAGCCATCATTGAGATGGATGGATGGATGGATGGATGGATGGATGGATAGATAGATAGATAGATAGATAGATAGATAGATAGATAGATAGATAGATTTTGTGAGGGAGAGGAATATGTGCAAATATAGGCAATGAGGATGAATAATCAATGGACCGACTACTGTAAATTGAGATGTGCATGTGAGTTAGGCAACTGCTGTTGACAAAGTAACAGCAACGCAGAAAGTGAGTCATGCAAGACTGAGGTATTGAAAGTCAATGCAGATTATGGTACACTGTGAACAGTGAGTCTGTTGTCCTCCTTTCCAGCAAGTCAAGTCTCAGCTCTCCTAAATACCTTGTTCAATTGTGTGGGATCTCTGCTTTAGAGGTTCCCACCTCAACACATTGCTCTAGTCAGCTTTGAAAAATGTGAGTTCATTTAAGCAAATCAAGGCAGATAATAAAGCCATAGTAAACTATTTTAAAATGGATTAAAAGGCTCCTAACACAAAATTAGCTATAACCGATATAACTTATACATCTTACAGTCTTATATATTTTAGTTTTTTAGTTTTTTACCTCAGTTAAGTTAATGTCTCACAGTAAAAACATAAACAAGATATGATATAACAAGAAATGACACCAGAAAAACATTTATCATTAAAAAATATTTTAGAATGTTATCTTTAAGCATAGCTGATGAAATAAAGCCCTACATGGGCAGCTGCTGAGAATAAATTGTGATTGTGACAGTGCAGGGTGACAGCAGCTGTGTTGTGTATAAATTGGGGAGTGGGAGGTAGGGAAAAGGGAAGAGAGGTAAAGGGAACAGGAAGGGAAGAGGGTGAGAGGACAGAGGTCTATAGTGGATGGTATCCAGTTACAGGCAGATTTCCAATCTTAGATACCTGATTGGAGCCTGGGCACAAGGAATCCAAGGACAGAACAAGGGTAAAGACTCCTGTCAGGACTAACCAAAAAGCTCATGTATAGCTCATCTAAAAAAAAGTTATCAGACAAACTCCTAAAATGGCAGGTTAAATAACATATGTAAAAAATTTTTAACCAAAAGCCAACAGTCATGCAAGAATTATAAGCACTATATGAATCATGAAACTACTTAGTCTATTAAAACTACTTAGTCTATTAAAAATCTCTTTATAATGTTTTTAATTGTTCTATGAAGAAGAAAAGAACAAGGAACACAAATAGGTCATGCTGTCAGGCTGGTCAACTATTGTTTCTAAACTTTCAGTTTGCCAAGCTCTAGGCTTTTCCATCAGCTGGCGCCATGACTCAAGCCAGCTGACACACAAAACAGGCACTGCTATACCTTAATAAACGCTTTCAGGATTAGATTTTAGACCTATCTACTTTTCTTAAAATGTATTTGTAGACATTTTATTTAATTATTAAATAAAGTATGGTCAACAACAAATCTCTCTCTCTCTCTGTATGTATGTATGTATGTATGTATGTATGTATGTATGAATGTATGTATAGATAGATAGATAGATAGATAGATAGATAGATAGATAGATAGATAGATAGATAAGTTGAAATGAAAAAAAAACACATTTAATTCTAAACAATGCTCCAGAGAGTGACAGTAGCGATTAAGTGGCTAAACACTTTCACATTGCAAAACTAACCTTGTATTATTATAATCCTCATCAACTCTAGCCTTATTATTTTGAATTAACAATTCACAGTCTGTTTGGTCAGCTACAGAAGTTTACATGAAAAAAATAACATCTAAACTGAAAGATCTTTAGGTCTTTTCTAAGATTTCAGATGAAATTTTGCAATATTTGAACTATCACGCACATGTAGGAATAACAAAACTTTTTAAAAAAGTATTAAACATTTTACCTGTTGTGGCCAGGGCCAGTGGAAGGATGAAACACAAGATATAAACTAAGACCTTCATGTTGGCTGCCAGGAGAACTGTGAAAACCTAGATGACTATATATACCATCCTCAGAAGGTCAAGGGGCACGCAGCACTGAGGCCATCACTCAGAAAGAAGTGCTAGGTGGAGCATGTGTGCATCACAGTGTGGAAGGGGGTTGGTCCTCAAATACGTCACTGCAAAATGACATGCCACTGAGGACTGTACGTACTGGAGCAGCTGAATCTCTTTTTTAGAAATTGTGCCTGTAGTGCTAAATAAGAGGTGTACAGCCAACCCAGCCCCCATTTTACATTAAATGGAGACATAACACTTTTGTTGGCTAGACTAAGTGGAGCTGAGGTTAGATAATAGATAATAATACTAGCTGTAATTATCACAATTTCAGCACATTTTCTATAAAATTATTCATACATTTTTGTAAAATGTGTTTATTTTCTTATTTTAAGTCAGGGTTCATACACTTTTTAATGAACAAAATGTTCATGATTTCCCCAGAACGAAATTTGAAAAATATATATTTTTGCACTTCTGCATGAGATCAATACAGTCATGTACCTTGTATAGAGACAATGGCCTTTATAGTCTTGCAGTCATCCTTTGGATCATAATGGAACCTTCAAGTTTGTAGCTCACTAAGATATATCAGGGATTGATTTCTGGTAACACCGAAATGAGGATGGGTTCCCATTTGAGTCTGGTTGTAGATTAGGAGAAGTTGAAATGAAATATGTGGGTTTAAGGATTGAAATGTCGCTCTTTCTTTTTACCATTAAGAACATGAAGATAAAGTTAAATGTGAATATTTTGGTGTTAGAGACCTCCTGTTTAAATTAAAACTTATATGGGTCTTTGACATGAAATGGCCTATTTGCAAAGATGATCATAAAATAAGCATAGCTATTGGTAATAAAATACAATAATAAATTGTTCAAATATAGAAATTTATTCTTATCATACGGGATGACAAATGGATCTCACTTAGCGACAGGCAAAATCTGTCACACCATATGCTGTTGTGTCACACCATATGAATAGTTCAAAATTGAATAGTTTCTTTATTTAAACCCCAGTTCATTCTAGTGTATTTGTCTCCAATCTTAATATCTGGACATATGCCCTGCTTGCATCCCATCATCCTTGACGATTTATGCAAATTTATGTGATTTATGCGATTTATGCACAAATGGAACCATGGGAGACGTGGTGAAGGGTTTGAGCTGTTAAGTATGGAATACCGGGTGGATCCAGAGCACCACAGGCAGCTGGAGCCAGTAGGTGACAGGGTTAATTCTGAGGGCTATGGGGTAGGGTCCGATGAATCTAGGTGATTTCCCGGTGGGTGTCGACGGTGATGCTGATTGGTGTAGCGGGTGTTAGTGCATTGGATGGCGTGGTTTACTTGGTTCCATACAGTAGCCATCGACACCGGAGGACCAATTGGTGGGCAGACGGTACTTCAAGGTCCGTTTCCTGGTGGTCGAACATCGGAGGCTGGAAACCGTAGCATGCCTCAAATGGGCTTAAGTTGGTGGCGGAGGATATATGGAGATTATATGAGATCGTCAATGAGGAGCATTGACGATCGGCGACAAAGCACCTTAGGTAGCACTCCAGTTGTTGGTTGGTCCGCTCCGTCTGACCGTTAGTCTGAGGGTGGTAACCGGAAGACAGACTATAGGTGGAATTGATTTATTTATTTATTTATTTATTTGGAATTGGGGACATCTTCCTCATGCTGTCGAGAGAGGGTGTTGGCCTTGGTGTAATTGGACCCCAGGCGGTATGACAGGTGGAAGTTGTAGTTCTCAAAAAATAATGCCCACCGCGCCTGTCTAGGGTTAAGCTGTTTCAAATTGCGTATGGTGATTAGATTCTGGTGGTTGGTCTAGACGATGAATGGCTCTCTGGCGCCGTGGAGCCAGTGTCGCCATTCCTCCAAGGCCCACTTTATGGCCAACAGCTTGCGGTCCCTATCGCTGCTGAGTGGGTTCAAATTTCTTGGAGAAGAAGCTGCAAGGGTGCAGCTTCTGGTCTGGACCTCGCTGGGAGAGAACAGCCCCGGTGCCCACATCTGAAGCGTCCACCTCCACAACATCCTCCACAATGGCTTGTCTGCATCAGGATGGAGAAGGATAGGAGAGGTGGTGAAACGACGACAGAGTTCGTGAAATGCGGAGAACTGGAAGTTCGCAAACCCCAGAAACTGTTGGAGTTGTTTGAGGGTCTTGGGTAGGGGCCAATGAGGCACAACTTCCAGTTTCTGCAGGTTTATGGCCACACCCTGGGACGAGATGACAAAACCCACAAACGTGGTGGAAAGTGCACTTCTCCAACTTACAGTACAGCTGATGGGCGAGCAATCTTTTGAGGACTGCTCTGACATGTTGGATGTGTTCATCAATGATTCGGGAGTAGATGAGGATGTCGTCTAAGTAGACAAACACCCAGCGGCCCAGCATGTCTCTGAAAATGTCATTGATGAATTGTTGAAATACGACAGGTGCATTGCGAAGTCTGAAGTGCGTTGCATACATCGCCTGCGTTGCATACATCGTCTGCATCTGGGTGGAGAATAGTGGGTAGAGATGGCCGCGGGGCGGGACGGAACCTGGCTGAAGGTCGATAGCCAAGTCGTAGGGGTGAGGAGGAGGGAGATGGGTAGCGCGTCGTTTACAGAACACTTCAGCCAGATCCAGATAGGCCGTTGGGATGTTGTTGGTGTCGACTTCGGGGGCCTGGGACTCCCTAGAACACGTCTCAGCCCGGGCCTGTAGGAGTTCGGTGCACGTCGGCCCCCATTGTAGAATCCGATTCTGAGCCCATGATATGAGTGGGTCGTGTTGCCATGGCCAAGGGTTCCCGAGGATGATGGCCGGAGATAAAATAGAGGTGAGGTAGAATTGGATTCGTTCTTCATGTTGGTCAATGATGAAGGTGATAGGCTGGGTCTGGGAGGTGATGAGGCTGGAGGAGAGGGGCCGACAGTCAACAGATGTGATACATACGGGCTGGGATAACGCCTCAATCTTTACCCCCAGTTTCTTGGCATAAGAAGAGTCAATGAAGTTACCTGCGGCACGGGAATCAATGAACGCGGTACTTCCGACCCGTTTGTGGCCAAACTGGAAGCGTACTCATACCATGAGATGGGAAACGTTGGTCAGGGTAGTGTAGAGGTAGATGGAACCCGGTGAGCCGCTCTCACTCCATACCGGACCTGCGCATTTCCCGGACGCAGAGGGCAGATGGCTCTGTGGTGCACCGCTGATCCGCAATATGCGCAGAGTCCCTCTCTGAAATGGCGTTCCCGTTCTGCAGCGGTTAAGGAGGCGCGCCCTAATTGCATGGGTTCCTTGGCTCCGGTGTCAACCACGGCAGGAGGTGGAGAACCAACGGGTCTGGTGGGCGCAGTGGAGAAGGAATGGCGAGCTTCAGAAACTGGTGTGTGGGAGAAGAAAGAGGAAGGTCGCGGCGTGAAATACGGCAGTGATGGCGTGGTGGGCGGCAGGGTACGGGGAGCTGGCTTAGGATGGGTGAGCAGGCGTTGGTTGATTCGGAGGGTGAGTTGGATTAATCCCTCCAATGTCGCAGGGAGCTCTCGTCCTGCAAGCTCGTCCTTGATGCGAGATGCCAGTCCCTCGTAGTAGGTTGTCCGGAGGACGGTGTCTCCCCAGCACGGCAAGGGTCCGAAAATCACCCGCGTAGCGGCTTGGAATCGGTCTCCTCCTCAGCAGCAGGATGTTCGAAGGTGAGTTTCAGCTGGCGGGTGAATCCATTGTAGGAGTGGGCTACATCTGAATCTGAGCGAAGAACCGCCGTGGCCCACTCAGCTGCCTGTCCAGATACCAACGAGATGAGGAGAGCAATGCGCAACCGGTCCGTGGAGTATCTGGTGGAATTAAACTCAAACACGAACAAAGCACTGAACATTTCAGTGCGGTTAGAAAAACACTACACTTCTCATCCGTGCCATCTCACTTATCCGATAAAACCAGGTAAACATCAGAAGGGGGGGGGGTGGCAGCAGCCACTGCAGAGGGCGGTGGCCATAACGTCTTGGACACCAATGCGGAGAGTCGCAACTTTACCAACGCAGCTGCTCGATCAGCTCGGCATGTGGAGGATAGTGGGTAGAGATGGCCGCGGGACGGAACATGGGTGAAGGTCGATAGCCAAGTCGCTTCAGTGGTTACATTGCAGAGGTGAGCATCATCCGCTGGGTTTACTGAAGCAAAACAGAAGACTAGCAGTTAGCCCTGTAGCATGGATGGTAAACCCAAGTAGCACGATTAGGCAGGATAACCACATAGGTTATTTTTAGAACTCTCTCTCTAATAACACACACTTGGGTTTATTTCTTGGGTTTATTTATCAGGAAATAAACCCAAGAAGGTGAGTACTCACGAAAAGGTAGTAGCATGAGCAGACTCAATGACTGGCGCTGCACATCACTCATCTTGTTTCCTTTTATGCTTCCTGAATCACGGCCGTATTACTTCCGGGTCCTAGTGCCAGTTGCATTCGGAGTGCGCATGACAGTTGGTTGCTATGCTACTGAAATTGGTAGTTAAAAAGGTGTTAACTATGTCTTGACTGTACTAAACCCTACTCTGCTTTAAAGCATGTAACAGTACCATTAACAATTTAACACTATTTTTAATTGATTTATTAAAATGATTTTTAACTTGAGTACCTGTTTTCATTCTCATTTGGTTAATTTGAAAATGTTTTTGTCCACATTGTACACACACTTGGACTAATCACCCTCCCCCATCCTCCAAAAAAACCCTTAACAGCTGTGTTTGACTGATGTCACTTAGTTAGTAACCTAGTACTAGAACTAGAACCTAAAACCCAGTGTAAATATCCATCCAGTGATGAAAACTTCAAAGCACTTTTTGTAAGTCGCTCTGGATAAGAGTGTCTGCCAAATGCCTAAATGTAAATGTAAATGTCCATTTACAACATCCATTGCATACTTAGTTTACTGGGTGTGGCGGAGCGCTGAGAAATTGTAAGATTTAAATATCCGATTAAGCCCCCCTGGGTAAGGCCCAGGGACCTTAACTAATGAACTCTCATTGTAGGCCACACAGGTCAGTTCACAAGGAACAAGGCGGGAGACATGGATATCAGAAAATCTTAATTTTATTACAATATATATATATATATATATAAAAAGACTTTTACATAAAAAGACAATAAGCGATCATTGGGAGCTACAATGCACATATGACACTTTAGCTACCGGAAACAAGGCCTAACAGCAGGGCATAAGGGCACAATCGGCCTACACAGCAAAGCACCCTCCACTTCAACCAGTGACACACAAAACACAGACACCAGGAATTCACCCCTGCCTTAGGCACTCGGCTTCTGTACCAACAGAAATCAAATTCTGCACTTAAACATAAACACAACTAGGAAAAAGACAACAAATATGGACCCACACACAAGCACACCATTATCCCAGCATGCACACATTCACAACTCGAATCACACACACACGTTAGAAAACAGAAATACACAAAACAAAATAAAGCTTTGATGCAACCAGTGCAACACTTAGCATTAAAGCTAAACAAAAAAAAACAACAAAACAACAAAATGAAATGAAAAAACAACTAAATGAAATGAAAAGTAAAAAAACTAAGACAAACATTAAAACACAACTTTAAGGTAAAACTTGAAAGCAAAACAACTTCAAGCAAAACAGCAGCGTCTTGAAGTAGATCCCCCGTAGCACAGTCACAGGGAAGCTAAGTGCATGTAGCAATGCCGCCAATTTATCCTACTAGTCAGTGGGGCAGACAAACCATGAACCGGAAGCTTAAACCTCTTTCCATCCAGCTGGGAGACAAGGAATTGAGTGGTAGCGCCAGGTGAACACCAGTATCAGTCAGGCTGAATCAGTCTTGCTTGACGCACAGACTGCACAGGAACAACCTCAGCCAAGTGCCAGTCACGAGGCTACTTCAATAGGCCGTCCTGGTTGACGATCAACTATGAAGCCAGACACAAAAGAAAAGGGGCAGGACTCGTGACCCAACCTACCTTACTAGCCACTTTATATAGGCCTCCCTTGCCCAATGATAGGACAAACACTGAGCAGTCAGCCAATCGAATGCTAGTAAGAAAAGTTTCACTCATCCTGCCACATGGGCATTGTAAAAATGGAGGATTGGAAGCTTATTTATGAAGTCATGTTAATGTATACAACAATGTTTAAGAGGAGCAAACAGCAAAAAATATGCAAAAATTAAAATTAAGGTATATAGTAAGTAATGGAAAATTTGTAAATTATTACGGGAAAATAACATGGATATAACAGTCATGTTAGAAAATAACACTGGGTAAATGAAACGAATAGTTAAAACCTTTACTTAATAAACATAATATGCTTATATTTTACTTTGGAAAAATCCAATTAGGTTATTGCAAAATTGAAAAGTATGACTTTGAGGGAATCACAATGATGTAATATAAAATAGCTATGCTTTATTTTAGACAATTTTACAATAGTTTAGTGTAATATAGCTAGGTTTAAGTTAACAAAATCAAATTGGTTCAATAACCAATAGTTTAAACATTTTATCAAACATCCAAGAAACATGAAGTAAAGTGGCTATAACAATGTAGTATTTTCCTGGAAAATGAGGTCTGGGTATGTCCAACCCTTTTTGGACCCTTTCAAATTTAGTAGGTATAACTTGCTAGTACTGGGTTTGACACACTTTTGTCTTCAAAACTACTTAAATTCTTCATGGTATTGATTTAACAAGCTGCATGAAGGCAACAAACAGTTAATGCAAATTTGTCAGCTGCACGTCCATAAAAATTTTCTGTTCCATCACATCCCAATGGTGTTCTATTGCAAAATATTTTTACCATGACTTTTTCAAAACATTCTTTTTTTCCATACGTTTTCCAGGTCTGGAAAATGTTATTTCCGTGACCATATACTGCAAACCTGAAAACTAACTTCACTAACTAACTATTTTATTTTATTTTCACAGATAAACAGTTTTTAACAGCAGACATTTTGATACGTTGCCAGAATTGACAAAAAGGAGTCATGAAAACCTAAAGCATGGGAAGGTAAAAGTATTGTTGAATATGGACAAGAGTTAGATATAATTTAATCAATTTAATCAATATTTATTTCATCTTTTTTATATCAGTTCAGTTCATTGGATTGATGGGCCAGTTTTTGATTCAGAATCCATTCACAATTCAAATTATTTAGGTCAATTGACAAATTTCTAAATTGACAAATTCCTTAAAAATATATTACAGCTTTTGACAAAAATACAAACTGCCTCCACTATCCACAAATTGGTTGCACAATACTGTCATTTTGATAGAATAACACTTTTTTTTCTTCTTTTTGCTTCTTATGAGGTTATAAGCAGATGGTGCATTACCACCACCTTCTGGAGTAGTCTGTGAAGCAAAAGATGTCAGAAAATTTGTTTGCCACTTTGTATAAGACATGACATTAACTCAGTCAGCAACATAAGTTACAAAAGATTTCAGTGTTTACTGGATATATTAAGACTTTTTAAATACTTCAAAACATTTAAGAAATATAGCTGCTTGAGAAAAATCAGATAGGAAACTTCAGTCCTATTGAAACGATTGAAACAGTCACAGTCATACTTTTGATACAACTTGTAAAACATACTAAAATTCGAGAAGGTTAGTATTACCATTTCATGTTGTAATTATCGGTAAAACCGTAGTTGATTATTGTGCTTTAAGAAAGTCCCAGCTAAAGGATTGAATACTGTCCAGCATCAACCATGGTTTGAAGCACAGGCACACACAAACCCCACACCAAATTATTTTATTCATGTAAAAAATTAATACAAAATATAATCGGGGGGGGGGGGGGGGGGCGGGGGGGGGGGGGGCGAGAGATACACTAATGGAAACACAGCTCTGTCGGCAAGCTTCTTTAACAAGGAACCTAATTAATGACACTTCCTTTTGCCTCCTTTTGAGGATTTCGTGGAAATGTGTCATTAAACATTAAATCGCATTGTCATTAAACAGATTCATCTTCCTTCACAGGAACCGTTATTGCAGTACACTAACAGAACAATCTTTATACTTGTACACAATATACACTCACCTAAAGGATTATTAGGAACACCTGTTCAATTTCTCATTAATGCAATTATCTAATCAACCAATCACATGGCAGTTGCTTCAATGCATTTAGGGGTGTGGTCCTGGTCAAGACAATCTCCTGAACTCCAAACTGAATGACAGAATGGGAAAGAAAGGTGATTTAAGCAATTTTGAGCGTACATGGTTGTTGGTGCCAGATGGGCCGGTCTGAGTATTTCACAATCTGCTCAGTTACTGGGATTTTCACGCACAATCATTTCTAGGGTTTACAAAGAATGGTGTGAAAAGGGAAAAACATCCAGTATGTGGCAGTCCTGTGGGCGAAAATGCCTTGTTGATGCTAGAGGTCAGAGGAGAACGGGCCGACTGATTCAAGCTGATAGAAGAGCAACTTTGACTGAAATAATCACTTGTTACAACCGAGGTATGCAGCAAAGCATTTGTGAAGCCACAACACGCACAACCTTGAGGCGGATGGGCTACAACAGCAGAAGACCCACCGGGTACCACTCATCTCCACTACAAATAGGAAAAAGAGGCTACAATTTGCACGAGCTCACCAAAATTGGACAGTTAAAGACTGGAAAAATGTTGCCTGGTCTGATGAGTCTTGATTTCTGTTGAGACATTCAAATGGTAGAGTCAGAATTTGCCGTAAACAGAATGAGAACATGGATCCATCATGTCTTGTTACCACTGTGCAGGTTGGTGGTGGTGGTGTAATGGTGTGAGGGATCTTTTCTTGGCATACTTTAGGCCACTTAGTGCCAATTGGGCATCATTTAAATGCCACGGCCTACCTGAGCATTGTTTCTGACCATGTAAATCCCTTTATGAGCAGGATAATGCACCATGTCACAAAGCTCGAATCATTTCAAATTGGTTTCTTGAACATGACAATGAGTTCACTGTACTAAAATGGCCCCCACAGTCACCAGATCTCAACCCAATAGAGCATCTTTGGGATGTGGTGGAACGGGAGCTTCGTGCCCTGGATGTGCATCCCACAAATCTCCATCAACTGCAAGATGCTATCCTATCAATATGGGCCAACGTTTCTAAAGAATGCTTTCAGCACATTGCCACATAGAATTAAGGCAGTTCTGAAGGCAAAAGGGGATCAAACACCGTATTAGTATGGTGTTCCTAATAATCCTTTAGGTAAGTGTATATTTGTACACAATATATATGTAAGATTTGTCATAATGTATACATATTATGGCATGCAGTTTAGGAATTGCCATTTTTTAAGAAAGCTACTCCTCCCAGAGCATCTAATCTTTTCTAGTTTTAGAAAGAACATGGTATCTATAAGCCATTGAGATGCACTAGGAGGCTTGGCAGATTTCCAGTGGATCAAAATACGGCGCCTGTCACGATCTCGGGTACGAGGCATAAACGCAGAGGTCCAGGTGTTTTTAAGGAAACGATGTTTATTTAAATAAAACAAGAAATGAAACAAACAAAGAGACTTTATATGAAAAACGAAACTAAAACACGTACAAAGGTAATGGGAGACATGACTAAACTTACAAACATTACGGGGTAGAAATCAACAGATGCAAGACAGCTAACTAAACTCAAAACAACCTATTTATAACGAAACTAATAATCAACTCGGTTCAGGTGAGCGTCCATGGTCACCTGACCGAGTTGCCTAAAGGGAAATGAAGTTTAAACAAAAAGAACTACAAACAAAAATCACAGGGCGCCCTCTAGGGGTTATCCCTGACATAACCCCCCCTCAAAGGGCGCAATTCCGGGGTGCCACAGGGGGTCCAGGGCATCCCCCCCCAGGGTCCAATGTCCGCCCCTCTCACCCAGAGGCTGGCACCTATGGCCAGTGGTTCAGGTGGCCTGATGCCCCTGTTGAAGCAGGGCGGCGGAGACAGAAGACTTTCGCCGTCCTCACTGATGCAAGGCGGTGGTGGTAGAGGGAGCTCGCCGTCCTCCGTGATGCAGGGCGGCGGATGCAGAAGACGTTCGCCGTCCTCTATAATGCCAGGTGGCGTTGGCAGCAGAGGAAGAGGATGCTCGCTGTCCTCGGCGGCGCATGAAGGCGGCGGCGGAGGAAGAGGAAGCTCGTTATCCTCGGCGGCGCATGAAGGCGGTGGCGGAGGAAGATTAAGCTCGCTGTCCTCAACGGCGCATGAAGGCGGCGGCGAAGGAAGAGGAAGCTCGTTATCCTCGGCGGCGCATGAAGGCGGCGGCGGAGGAAGATGATGCTCGCTGTCCTCGGCATCACTGGACATCACTGTAAAGCAGTTAACCCAGTAATTTTGCAGTTTAGAACAAGTGAAAAACATGTGACTTAAAGTACACTGAGATGATTGACATCTATCACATCTGTCCTCTACAGCAGAATATATTGCAGATAGGCGGGCCTTAGAAAAATGAATTCTGTGTAGTACTTTAAATTGTATAAGGCTCAGACGAGCACATATTGTACTAGAACGTATTCTGTCCAATGCAGCGGCCCACTATTCCTCTTCAAACTCCTCTCCAAGCTCCCCCTCCCAGGCTCTTCGAATTTTATCAATAACACTCCCATCTAAAGATAATAACCGACCATAAATTCTTGAAATTTGTGACTTATGGTGAGGGTTAAACTTCAAAAATTATTCCCATTCTTGCATAGGAGGTAAAGAGGGGTAGCCAGGAAACAGAGTGGCTAACCTGTAAAAACCTAAACAGATGGGAATCAGGCAGCCCCAGTTCTGAAGACAACTGTAGATAATTGCAAAAGGTACCTTCTTTATATAGGTCTTGAAAGCATCTAATGCCTTTTCCGTATCATTGCTTAAAAACAGGATCAGTAATAGATGGTGGAAACATGTGATTGTCCTGTAACGGCATTAATGATGAGGCAGAGATCAATTTTAAATGTTGCCTGAATTGACCGTAGATCCGAAGGGTGGATATGACTACCGGGCTATGTGTTAAGGAAGTAACTTTACAAGATAGGGGTGAAGTAAGCAATGCCAATAATGAGGTAGATACACATGAACTTGCCTCCAATCTGCACCACAGTGCACTGGATGGATTGAGCCAAAATGTTAATTTATGAACATTTGCTGACCACTAGTAAAACATAAAATTGGGAAGAGCTAGCCCACCACTAAACCGACATCTCTGAAGTACTGATTTATGAATTCTGGGCACTTTACCACCCCACAGAAAGGGGGTAACTATCTGGTCGATAAATTTAAAGAAGCGCTTAGGAAGAAATAAAGGAATGCACTGAAAAACAAAAAGAAATTTACGTAAGATATTCATTTTAACTGCATTAATTCGACCCGTCAATGATAAATATAGACTTTTCCATCTCTGAAAGTCAGACTTAGTTTGCTCTAACAAAGGAGAAAAATTAGCGGATAACAGAGAGGGCAGGGATCTGGTAATATTAATGCCAAGGTACATAAATCCTGTTTTACTAATTTTAACTGGAATGTCTGTCTGTAGGAGTCCCAAAGCCAATGTATTAATGGGGAAGCATTCACTCTTCTGAAGATTCACCTTATACCCAGAAAATGATCCAAATTTTTCTATAATGGATAGAATATTTGGCAGACTCAATATTGGATTAGAGATATATAATAGCAAATCATCAGCATAAAGTGACAATTTTATTTCAATACCCGCACGGACCACGCCCCGAAACAGAGATGACGACCTCAAAGCAATCGACAATGGTTCAATGGCCAATGCAAACAACAGCGGGGAAAGTGGACACCCCTGCCTTGTTCCCGGTCTCAGATTAAAATAGCTGGATCTTACGTTATTGGTGTGTATGCTAGCCTGGGGAGAAGCATATAAAAGGCGTATTCAAGAGATAAAATCATTCCTGAACCCAAATTTTTGAAGCACAGCAAAAAGATATTCCTACTCCACTCGGTCAAATGCTTTCTCAGCATCAAATGTAATCACAACCTCAGGTGTTACAGCAGAATGTTTGGAGTGAATTACATTTAGAAGAGTGCGAACATTAAAATATAACTGTCTCCCCCTAATGAAACCTGTTTGTTCCTCAGATATGATCTTTGGAAGTATGGTTTCCAGGCGAAAAGCCAACACTTTGGCCAAGATCTTGGCATCTACATTCTGTAAAGACAGAGGTCTGTAGGAGCTACACGACTTCCTTATCCTTATCCTTATCCTTCTTTAAGAGCAGAATTATGGATGCTTGTGTTAGTGTCTCTGGTAGGAAACCCTTCTCTAAGGATTCCACATACACATTTAAAAGTAATGGGACCAATTTACTTTGAAATTTCTTGAAAAACTCAACTGGAAAACCATCAGGCTCAGGTGCTTTATTACACTGCATCATTTTAATTGCTTGTTTAATTTCTTCCACATCCAAAGGAGCATCAAGATCTGCAGCAGCAGCTGTATATATTGGGATGACATTAAAATCCTTTAAAAATGAAATCAAATTGTGGGAGTCTAATGGAGATTCAGATGAATATAAGGTAGAATAATATGATTTAAATACAGCATTGATACCTTCCAGATCAGATATCAAATTACCTGATGAGTCCTGGATCTGTGGAATCAAGCGACTACATGCCTGTCGTCTTAACTGATGTGCCATGAGCCGACTAGCTTTATCACCGTATTCATAATAAGAACTACGAGTATGCAACAGGAGCCGTTCAGCATCAGTTGTTAAAATGATATCAAGTTCAGCCTGCAGATCCAGACGCTGTTTAAACTGGACTTGAGAAGGGAAACTAGCCAATTGTTGGTCAAGGTGGAGAATAGCAGAAGTAAGCTCACGTACTCTTGCATTACGACATCTATTTAAATTTGCAGAATAAGAAATAATCTGCCCTCAGAGGTATGCCTTAAGTGTCTCCCACAGTAAGGAATAAGAAACTGTGCCGTCCTGGTTTGTAGCCATAAAGTCATCAATTGATGTTGCAATAAAATCTATAAATTTTTCATCAGACAAAAGCAGAGAATTAAACCTCCACGATGAAGAATATGGAGGTTGTACAGACAACTGCATATCAACGCTGAGAGGAGCATGATCAGAAATAACAAGAGCGTGGTATGAAACTGATGTTACTTTAGAAAGTAATAAGCTATCTATAAAAAAATAATCAATGCGGGAATATGACTGATGCACTTGGGGAAAAAAAGGAAAATGCCTTAGCTTGAGGATTATAGAATCTCCAAGGGAGGCAACACATCCATTGCTAGACATAAACTCTGCAACTGACCTTGACATCGATGACACAGCCCTTACCTGAGAGCTAGAGCGGTCCATAACCGGATCCATTACACAGTTCAGATCCCCAGCGAATATCAATGAGTGGCTATTCAGTGAGGGCAGAATCCCAAATAATCTATTCATGAAGCCAGGATCTTCAAAGTTTGGTGCATAGACATTAACAAGAAGTACAGGTTTCCATAACAGCAAGCCAACAACGATCAAGTATCTTCCATTTTTGTCAGCTATTACCTTATCACAAATAAACTGAACCCTCTTGTTAATTAGTATTGCAACCCCTCTAGCTCTGGAATTGAAATGTGAGTGAAAAACTTCGCTGACCCAGGGGCATTTCAGTTTAATCTGATCCTGACTTCTTAAGTGTGTCTCCTGCAAAAATACTATATCAGCACTAGGGTTGGGTACCAAAAACCGGTGCCAATACGGCACCGGTACCGGTACCTATAGAACCCGAAACAGAACGCGAATTTCGGTGCCTCATTTTGGTGCCACTTAAATGCCTGAACTGTCGATTAATATATTTGTTCTCTGGGGCTATGATGACACAGTTGTAAGAAGCATTAGATTCATCAACATGATCGCTAGTAAAATTTAAATAATGCATTCATGGGGTGTCAGAAATGATCGGGAAAAAATATATTTCCTTAATTAGAAAAATCTTGAGGACTTTGGAAAGCTTTGATAATACAAATCCAAAACATTGTTGCAGTAATTTTATTTTTGTAGATTAAACGTTTATTAGATCAGGTTTTAAAAAAATTAAAAGTGCAAATCATCGAGAAATGAGACCGTCCGAGATGCGCGTGAACACATCTTACGTTACACTCGCTCTGATGTCAGCAGGTGACCTACCGCCATCTTAACTTGCTAAATTAACTTTTGTTAAAAATGCCTAAAACTAAACGGTCGAAAGTGTGGCTATATTTCACAAGAAAGGATTCCGACACCGCGACGTGCAGTAAATGTTTTACAGCAGTTGCGTGTAAAGGGGGAAACACGTCAAATCTAATGAAACATTTGAGGGCACACGGAATAAAGTTAAAAACATAGGGATGCGCCGTGTTTGACAGCTTACAGACAACAGCTGGCACTATTGGTGTGGATGAGCCCAGCCCCAGTCATACCAACCGTAGCAAAAAGCAGTCCACCGATTATAATGACATCAGCAGCCTTTCCGCAGGTTAGTAGTAGGCTAATGTAATGTTAATTACAAAATGCAAATCTTGCATTCATGCTAACAAATGGTCAAACGATTTGTAAAATCGTAATGTAACATGGATTCGGTTTATAATTATGGCTTTCCAGCTAGTACTTAAACTTTTAATATATTGTTCAATTTTAAGCATTACATTTTTTGTTCAATAAAAATGTATTCTTGAGCCATCATTTTTTGGCTTTTGGAAAGTATCGGTTCAGGCACCATTTTGGCACCGGTACCTGTTTAAAAGTATTTTTTTAAAAACCCAAACGATACCCAGCCCTAATCAGCACTTAGCCTCTTCAAATGAGAAAAGATCTTTGACCTTTTAATTGGATTTCCCATGCCTTTAACATTCCATGTTAAAAATCTAATTGTCGAATAGGCTGGATTGGACAAAGAACCAGAAAATTTTGCCATCTACTCCACTAATCCACTGAAAAATAAAATCAAAGACATATTCATACCTTCTGCGAAACAAAACAAAAGAAACAAAAAACAAGCAAAAAACCAAACACCCAACCCCTGCAAACAATCCGACCCATAAGCACAACCAATATTCACATCACTAGTTGATGTTAAACTATGTGCAGACTCCAGTTGGAGCCAATCCATACTCCTCACTCTCACGATTAGAAACCAAAGAAAAAAGATGGAACCCTGCAGATTGTCCCACTAATTACTAATAACAAAATGCACAATATCTCAATCATTGCAACATTAAGCCCATTTTACTTCAACTTAGCCACCAACACCATACATACACATATACTTCAATCAAGAAACTGTGACAAAGATTATGAAGAGTCCAGACTCTTCATAATATCTTCTGTAAAACACTGGAAAACCCTTTAAACAGAGTCTGAGCCATAATAAGTTATCATACAACACAATAGTATCAAGAAACTACTTCACCCCATTCATATGCTCAGATACTCGTGAAACATTTGGTTCTGTTCGTTGAGATAATAAACTACTGACATATTCTTTAGCCAAGTCTGGTGAGTTAAACTGTTTCTCCACTCCATCGTAAGTAACACGCAGCTTGGCTGGATGAAGAAATCCAAATTTCACCCCCGGAATCTTCCGCAGCTGCTGACGGACATCATTGAAGGCAGATCGAGCACGAACAGTTTTTACAGTGAGATCCGAAAAGATGCTAATTTTCATATCGTCAAATATAAACTGCCTCACTTCCCACTCACGCTGCAGAACCGCAGTACAGTATGAGTGGTAATGCAACCTCGCCACAACCGCTCGTGGACGCTCTCCCGGCTTGGGCTTGGGCCCAATGCGATGTGATCTGTCAACAATAACGTCCCTGTCAGTATTAAGGAATTTTTTTAGCAATTCTGAGACAGCTAGGGTGGTACAGGGTTTGTCTTCTGGAATTCCTATAATCCTTATATTGTTGCGTCGAGATCTGGCTTCCAGGTCTTCACACATATCTTCCAATTTTGCCACAGTGGCCATGAGAGAGTCCACCTTGTCCTCCAGCACGGTGATGTCATCAAAACAGGTAGAGAGTGACTGTTCCATATCCTTCACTGTACTTTTCAGCGCAAACATGTCAGTTTGCACCGAAACAAGACTCCGCTTTCACTGCCTGAAGTTCACTCTTAATAGTCGATAAATCATCACCGAGCATGGACCGTAACTCCGAACGAAAGATTTCTGCCAGTTCGTTACGTAGCGATGACAAAATTTCAACTTTTAGTCGCTGAGTGTCGTCTGAAGTCATCTCGAGTCCGGTCCGCTCCTCGGCGCTAGCTGTGTCACTCTCTACCATGGATGGACTAACGGTAGCAGGCCGCTGTTGCGTTGTCTGTTCGTTACCAAGTTTATTGGCTCCAGTTTTCATTTTAATTTATCCAAAGTAAGGAAAAGTAAACCGGGCCAACTAAACTTTATTACAGATACTCGGTAATACAAAAAACTTTGCTTTAATATCGATTTTAGTGGAATTCTGTAGGACCCTCCGTAAACACGCTCTACTCCATGTAACGCCTAACCGGAAGTCCAATGAATTCTAAACATACAGAACTGTTTTAAATTTTCCATTTCTAAAAATGGCATCCGCAGAAATACTTCATTACTTTGTTGAACTGGATGTTTTTTTTGCCATAGCTGATTGTAATTGAAATGTGCTGGCCAGTGTCAGAAAGCTGGGTCGCAGTCGCAGGTCATGGGACTTGCAACAGGACAATGACCCAAAACACAGCTAAAAACACCCAAGAATGGTACACAAACAGGGACATATCATAAATAACCGGGAAACCCGCTACTGCAATAATTAACTTCTCCTCCATTTTGCTTGGGAACTAAAGTCGCCGGAACAAAAGTTTACAGGACTGCGTTCCGCGGAATCCGCTCAAGCGGAGGACCTCTACTTTTTTATTGGTTGCAGCTAAACCGCGTCATAGCTCATTGCTAGAGCTGATTTCAACTCCCTTCGCCGCGCCGCGCCGCCCTTCGCCGCGCCGCCCTTCGCCACCAGCTCCCATTGAAAATGAATGACTTCCGGCCGTTTTGACGCTCTCGCCGCGTTCGGTGTGAACGCAGGATGAGTGACGACTCTATGCAGCTAGCAGATGGTTGGTTTAGCCTGTCTGTCTGCTCCCTGGCCTGGGCTCTGGATTGTCACCGATTAACTAGGCCTCTTCTGAGACTATGCGCTATACTGCAAGAAATTAGAGCAGCACCTTCCCACGTGGTATGGACACCATCCCGCCCTAACAGGCCAGCTTTGCCCTCAAAAGTCTTCCAGTTGTCTATGAAGCCCACATTGTTTTCGGAGCACCACCTGGACATCCAGCGGTTCGGCGACCATAACCTGCTGTAAGCTATGTCGCCACGTCTCATTGGGATGGGGCCAGAGCAAACTACTTCATCAGACATCGCCTTCGCTAGTTTAAACACCTCTGTAAAGTTATGCTTGCTAACCTCTGACTGACGAAGGTGTATATCGTTAGCTCTAGCATGTACGACTATCTTAGAGAACCTATGCTGTTCTAGAGCTCTACGATTACCTGCTATGTCCGGTGCTCTGGCTCCCAGGATACACCTGACCACTGCCGCTGGCGCCCCTAAAGGCCTAGCTAATTTCACGTGCCTCAGTATAGAGTCTCCTATAACCAGAGCTGTTTCGGGTTTCTCAGCGGGTAAATCACTAAGGAGAGGAAATCTGTTGGACACGCAGAAGAGATATGCTCCGGTAGGCTAACGAGTATGCCGCAGAGTCGTCACCCACTCGCCCCGCTGTGAGGGCTCTACTGCCGGAGTCGGGGGCTGGTTATCTCCGCCTGCGGCACCCAGACTTTCTGCTACGGGAATAACGCTGCTCTCGCGCTCACTAACCCTCTCTAAAGTCTGGATGCGCTCCTCTAATGCTGATATCTTCTCCGTCAGGGTGCTAACACACACCTATCACAAATAAAGTTACCGCTAACAACGGAGGAAGAATGTCTAAACATCCTGCACTCCACACACTGCAAAAGCTGAATAGTAGCCATATATACCTGAGTCGGAGTTTAGTCGTTTGGAGCTGGATTCTGTTTAGACAAAGAAACTCGCGGGTTCTCCAAAAAGCACAAAAACGGAAAAAAGGCGAAGCCCAGTAGTATGAAAATTAAAAAATTAGTTGCAATTAATGTTAATATTGTATGAACAAAAAGCTATATAATTTAAAAGCTGATACGAACGGGAAACTTTCGCAGCAATGATACAAAAACAGGAAGCCAATTAATCTCATGAACCACATGAATCTCTTACCAATTTGTTCATTTAAATTCAGGTGTTTTCTGCCTGGTCAGTTTATGATGTCATGATTATCGCAATTAAATAATTAACTAATAAATAATTTAATAATTTAACAATTAAACGAGTTATTTCATTTCTATCATTTTTATATATTCTATATATTCAATTAATTTTGGTCTTTAAGAAAAAGATCTCTGAAGTTTTATAACATTCACTGCATTTTAAGAGATCCTTAAAAAATACTTGATTTACAATAAACTCTCCCAAAAAACAATTAAAAACATTGATAAAGTTTGTAATTTGTGCCCATGTACTATATAGTGAAAAAGCAAGTACAGCAGCATTGACAAAGGAGTCAAAACTTGATGTAAGCTGGTTTAAAAGTTGACACAAAAAATTCTTCTTATTCCAGGCATACCGACACAAATCGCAAGTTAAATCCATGGGGATTTGTTTTTCATGGTGGAGTGGATGGATACAGTCGTTGCATTACCTACCTGAGATATTGTACAGACAACAGAGCTTCAACTGCCCTGCAACTTTTCCAGGATGCTGTCAATAATTTTGGACTTCCATATCATGTCAGGGGTGATTCTGGTGGTGAGAACATCAATATTGCACAATTTATGATTGAGAATCGTGGTGGAAACCGGGGTTGTTTCATGGTTGGACGTAGTGTACCTAACCATAGAAGTGAAAGACTATGGAGAGAATTGAACAGGGTTGTGTCAGCATACTTTAAGGACCTTTTCCTCTTTATGGAAAATGTTGGACTTTTACATAGCACAGACCCACTTCACATTAGGGCTCTCCATCATGTTTATCTTCCAAGATAAACTTTCCAATGGAAAATAGGACCCCGCTGCAACTGTGGACAATTGGAATGTTAAATCTTCCTCAAAGCCAACTACATCTTGTACAAATCCAGCACCATCAAGATCAACACCAGCAGAATGTGGAGCTAAGACCAATAAATCAATTGACTGATGATGGAAACCATGGAATAGAACTTTTTGTTGCAGCTTGTAATTTGCTTCAAGTAAGGGCATAAGATTAGCATAAAGTATTTTTGTCAATAGTGTACGCCCTCAGGCAGGTTCATCGTTTACTGGTGTATGGCCCTCTTCAAAACGTTTGTGCCATTCAAATATTTTACCATAATGCTTGAAGTCCTCTATACATGTCTATTGGTTTTATGCTTTAATTCAACCTGAATGCTTGTACAAAAATTTGTAAATAATGAGGTAAATAAATGGTTAGCAGTAAACAAATTGTTAAAATATTAATGTCTACCATTAGGCAATGAATTAAAATATATCCTTATCAAGTGGGGACTGATAGCAGCTTCCATTTCTTTGGATTGACTCTTTTGGGTAGTGAACAAGTGAATCGCCCCCAGTGAAAAAGACTCACAGAGAACAATAGATGAACATGTTCAAAATAGGAACAAGCTATTTATTTGCAGGGCCTTATTCTGCCATTATATAACATTTATCAAGATACACTTCTAAACATGTCTGTTATCCAAAAATAAAAGTCAGCTGCTATAAAACCCTGCCAAATTAGTAGACGTGAACTTGTACTGTAAATCAGATGTTGCTGAGCAATTAACACCACAAACAATTAAAAAATTAAACATGCAAAAAGCTTAGCATGTAAACCACTAAAAGGTTGCTTATGATTTTGAACTTTGAAACATTTGACGTAATAAAATAAAATTTAACATAAACTGCAGTCCATCTTTTACACTGCAGATTTGGGGAGCAAAATAAAAAAAAATTAACAAATAAAATACAAATAAATAAATAAATAAATAAAAAATAAAAGCCTTTGAAGATAAAAGCCCTCATGCCCTTCCAAAACCTGGGGAGTTGCGTATAGCAAAATCCATATCAGATTTGAAATTAGCATATTCTACATGTATTGGAATGCGAAGAATATTTTCACAAGTGTTGGCCACTGGAAATCGTGAATGGGTGATTAACTCGAGGGATGGCTTTGGAGAGAAACCTAGTGCAGGAATGCGGTCACATCCAGTGAAGAAAACAAGAATGTCAAAATTTTTTAAGTTCAACAAAATTGCCAATTTACAACCAAATCTACCATTACAAACCCATATATTACTCAACCTACCTAGCATCTGTTACGGAAAACAGACTCAAACAGGCAGAGATTGTGAGAAAACCCGAGCGGGCGATTTATTAACAGTTTGTGAGAAAAATGAAACAGTGAATTTTGAGACCAGAGTGTCTTAACTGAAATGGCGGTGAAGGAGCTGGTGGAGGTTTGCAGTAGCACAGAGAACACAGAACACAGGGGAATGACGAACCAGGAGACGAGACGTGGCGAAGTGTGCTGCAGGTATGTAGCGTAGTCTGTAGTCCATTGACAAAGTCAGACAGCGAGTGAGGGGAAGTGAGGTGTATTTATTGTGAGTTGTTAATGAGGATCAGGTGTGCGTGTGATTAGAACTCTGGTCACTGTGAATGTAGATTGGAGGTGGAGCCTGGCGTTTCCGTGACAGAACCCCCCTCTTCACGGACCGCTCCTGAGGGCCGCAAGACACGCCGAAGGGGTGGACGACCTCTTCCCCTGGGAGCTGGCATTTGTGGATGTTGCTGGCGGAAGTCCCTGAGGAGGTTTGGGTCGAGGATGTCTTGGCGAGGGACCCAACTCCTTTCCTCAGGGCCATACCCCTCCCAGTCCATAAGGTATTCGAGCCGACCACCTCGACGACGGGAAATCAGGATTTCCTGTACGGCATAGATCATACCCTCTTCCATGTCTAGCGCCGGGGGAGGCTCGTCATCGGGACCAGGCTCTGTGGAAATAGGGAAAACGGGTGAGTGATAGGGTTTTAGGAGTGAAACGTGAAAGTTAGGGTGGATCTTGTATGTGCGTGGAAGACTTAGCTTGTAAGTGACGGGGTTGATCTGAGAGAGGATGGTGAAGGGGCCAATGAATCTAGGACTCAGCTTCTTGCAGGGCAGTCGGAGACGGATGTCGCGTGTGGAGAGCCAAACTCGTTGTCCTGGATGGAAGGTTGGGGTATCTGCTCTCCTTGCGTCGGCGGCGATGCGTTGCCTCCGAACTGCCCGTTGTAGTTGTCGATGAGCTGAGTTCCAAACTCTCTCACTTTGTGAGCGGCGCAGTCCCGGCATCCTCTCACATACCTTCTGACCGATTCGGCCATATTGGGCCACCAGAAGCGCTCTTCCAATAGTGAGAGGGTTTGATTGGCCCCTGGGTGACCAGTGCCCAGTGAGGTATGTACCTGGTGGATGAGTGCGTCTCGCTGAGATGTGGGGACAAAGACACGGTTCGCAGGGCACTCTGGAGGGGAGGGCTCGGTGATCCTGTTTTGCTGGATTTCTTCCTCTAACCCCCACTGAATTGACGAGACAAACAGCTTCGAGGGGAGAATGTTTTCTGGCGTTTCCTGAGTCTCTTCTACATCGTCGGGAGAGGGCATCAGCCTTGATATTTTTAATTCCGGGCCTATACGAAATGGTGAAATGGAACCGCGTGAAGAACAAGGCCCATCTGGCTTGTCGGGGAGTGAGGCGTTTAGCCTCTCGCAGGTACTCCAGATTGCGGTGGTCGGTCAGAACTACGAACGGATGTCGAGCCCCCTCCAACCAATGTCTCCATTCCTGGAGGGCGAGTTTGATCGCAAGGAGTTCTCTGTTTCCGATATCATAGTTCCGTTCCGCAAGGGTCATCTTCCGGGAAAAGAACGCACATGGATGGTACTGAGGCGAGGTCCCCTGCTGCTGCGAAAGGACGGCTCCCACTCCGGATTGTGAAGCATCCACTTCGTCCAAGAATGGTTTGTTAGGATCCGGGAGAATGAAAGCTGATGTAAATGCCTGTTGGAGAGACTGCATGGCTTGACTGGCGTCTGGGGTCCAAGAGAGGGTCTTGGGTTTTCCTAGGGAACTGTAGTCACGGATGAACCTCCGGTAAAAATTGGCGAAACCCAAAAAACGCTGAAGGTGTTTGATACTGGTGGGGATTGGCCAGGTTCGGATGGCGTCTACTTTCGTCTCATCCATTTTGACGCCCTCATTACTGATATGATAACCCAGGAAATGCACGGAGGACTGATGGAAGGCACATTTTTCGGCCTTTAGGTACAACTGGTGGCGTCTGAGTCTGTGGAGGACCTCGGCAACGTGAACGCGGTGCTCCGACTCGTTCCTGGAGTAAATGAGAATGTCATCAATATACACCAAAACGAATCGGTTAAGAAACGGTCGACGGCTCGTTCATGTAGCCCTGGAACACGGAGGGGGCATTGACCAAACCGAATGGCATAACTAAATACTCATAGTGGCCGGTTGGGGTAATGAACGCCGTTTTCCACTCATCCCCTTCTCGAATCCTGATGAGATTGTAGGCGCTCCAGAGATCCAGTTTTGAGAAAACGTATGCCCCTCGCAGTTGTTCTAGGGCCCGTGGGGTGAGTGGAAAGGGGGTAACTGTATTTAACTGTGATCTTGTTGAGGGCCCTATAATCGATACAGGGGCGAAGATCCCCGTCTTTTTTGGCCACAAAAAAAAAACTGGAAGCCGCAGGGAAGGTGGAAGGTCGAATGTGCCCTAGACATAGTGCCTCCTCGATGTACTCTTCTATGGCTCTTTGTTCAGGAATGGAGAGTGAGTAGATCTTACCCTTGGGCACTGGTTCACCGAGGAGGAGATCGATAGCGTAGTCCCATGGCCGATGAGGTGGTAGCTGCGTGGCTCGCCGAGGGCAGAAAACATCCTGGAAAGAAGAGTAGATCAGCATCAGACAATAGGCATCCTCAACTAGCTGGTGAAGAGAGTGGAATGTTGATGTGAATGTTAATGGGGATGGGAATGTTAATATTTTTCTTATGGTGTGGTGGACACAAAAAAGCAATCTAAATTACTGACCTTGACCCATGTGTGCTAGATATGCAAATAGGCTGCCCTAGCAACTGCATCTTCCAACTGTGAGTCTGTCTCAGCTTCCAAAATCTAAAATATTACATTAACATAACTAAGTACAGTGCATACCAATTACTGAAATTCAAGTATAGAGAATTAAGGTGTATGGTTATTAGTGAACTAGTAATTAAGTAAAATCATAGAGGGGCGGGGGGCACACTCACCGATTGAACCTGTGACCTTGTTTCATCGTCACTAATATGTTCAATTTTGGCCTTTACATTGTCTGGACCCTTTTGAAGACATTCATACAAGACATCAGAGAGGAGGAACGGACTCTGTCCCCCATGAGCAAGTGACATAGCCATGATCTGACCAGCACGGAAGTATCCATTGTCTTTCATTGCTGTTGATAGTAAATAAAATTGATTATGTCCAATTATTCCGACTTTGACTAAAGATAGTACAGCAAGCTCTCATGTAACATAAGGAACCCAATACCTAATATTGTCCCAAAGTTATAAAAATAAAATATTAAATATAATCTAAAAATAAAGCATAATACAAAAGGAAATATTGTCCTTGATTATCACAAATAAAAATACAATACTAGTTAATACAAAAAAAAAAAGGACCTCTGGAATTGCATGTGAGAACTCTAGCATTAGGTGAACCCTCAAATATTCCAATATTATCCTTGATTTCATGAAGGCATAACCGGAAAAACTCCCGAGTAGGTCCTCCATTGTCAACAACACCCTCAGATATTCCGTAATCATCTGTGAACTTTATATCCATCTTCTTTTCTGGTGCAAAATTGGATCGGCACATGGCTCTGAAAACTCCATCCCACACATTCCTTCTTATTATGTTAAAGCGCACAGTATCATCATTATTTAGTCTTGAAGTAATCTGCTCCATTATCCCCTCCAAACTTATCATTGAATCACTAAAATAATAAATATAGCTACCAAATATAGCTACCAAATATAGCTACCATGGAACAAAAATGATCTAGGGGAAAATCCTGATATGCATTTAATAATATTACATCAGCTTTGCAAATATCTTTTAATTTCATTTCTACCTTTGTAGTTTTCACTAGGGCTGGGTACTGAAACTAGGTGCCAACATGGCACAGGTACGTACCTATATAACCAGTATGTACTAGAATCAAATCAGAATGCGGATTTCGGTGCCATGTGAAAAATAATTTCTCGACAGAAAATGGACATTAACATGAGTCAGAAAGCTTTAATACAAATCTAACTTATCATGTAGTAATACGAGTGCCCATGTTTTTACATTCCGACTTAAAACAAACAAGACCATTCTTTAATATGTTATCCAGCACTTTGCGGCTCATGTTTAAGTATTGGTTCGGGCACAGATACAATTAACAGGTTAAAACTTATGATTATTATTAAAATACTCTCACCTGCATGAACCCACAATCGGCTGAAAGGCCTCGGTTATTGCCTGCAATACTTTGATAGAGTCCCAGGTACAGCTAAGTTCCAAAGCAGACTTAATGTGTCCATTTTCAAATAGCCAAGCTTTTGTGGTACGCCTTGGCACATGAGTATATGTATGGTCTGGTAGGAGAACCACGTCTTTTGTGAAAAGTTGAGCGACAGAATGTGAATCTGCATGAAACCTTAAATAAGAAAAATAAATTAATTAAAATGTCAGCATATAGCCAGGAGGACCTAAAACCAGTCTCAGAGGAAAAAATTAAAAATCTCTATGCCTGTCCGTCTATGCTTACAAGATGGATATATTTGGACTAATTTCCAGGATATTTATAACTAAAGCATTTATGAATTATTTTATGAGAAGTGTACTCTTTATATAATACACAGTGCCAAGTTCATTAAATATTAATAATAAGCTGATTATCACAAGAATTTAATGCAAATCATTCTCATTAAATCCTTACCATAAACCTGCTACAATTGATAGCTAAAAGAATCACTGTTAGCATACAGTTAAGACAGTTTATAAGCCACAATAAAACAATATACAAATATAGTTGCAAGCAACAATGACGGGCCCAAGAACCCTGTGCCATTCCCACACTGGGCACAACCT
Source organism: Clarias fuscus (assembly GCA_030347435.1). Taxonomy (NCBI): domain Eukaryota; kingdom Metazoa; phylum Chordata; class Actinopteri; order Siluriformes; family Clariidae; genus Clarias; species Clarias fuscus. The sequence goes on along the minus strand of CM059222.1, from coordinate 10,217,409 downwards.
GTGTTATTTGAGTGTGTTAAGACCTCGAAAAAGCCATCGGTGTGATGTGTGAGTGTGTTTGTGTGCATGCAGGGCTAATGTGTGTGTGTGTGTGTGTTTGTGTGTGTGTTGTGATGTGTATGTGTGTACAATAGGCCGCAGATGCTGGAAGAAAAGCCTCACACTGTGATGTTCCTGAATGTGATGTCACTGAATATAATGTCACTCAATATAATGCCACACAGAAAGTTATTAATAATTTTTCGGCGTACGTTTAAGACAATATCACGGCTGACCTGTTTGAGATATAAAAAATCCCTCCGCAATTTTGAATCCGCAATGTCTTTAGATCTCTTCAGCCCGGTTTGGTGACGATCGTATAAATTCCCTGGGAGGAGTATATCAAAATCCGTCAGGTGTGTTTTTGCAAACAACTCAAAATAACCGGCCTCCTTTTGCATTGAGCCCAGGACATGCAGTGCGAAAGTTGTTTGGATCGATGAGCTCTAAATGTGTCCAACCTGTCTGCCAAGTTTCATGAGTTTTTGAGCATGTTAAGACCCCTGAAAAGTCCAAAAGGGTGGGAAAAAAAATGATAAATATAGTTGCAAGCAACGATGACGGGCCCAAGCACCCTGTGCCATTCCCACCCCGGGCACACCGCACAACCTGTGTCATTCGAGTGTGTTAAGACCTCGAAAAAGCCATCGCCACTCGGTTGCACCTCACAACCTGCACACATCGCACACTATACAGGGCTAATGTCAGTTTGGGCCCTAAATATTTGTTGAGTGCATTAGTGTGTGTGTGTGTGTGTGTGTGTGTGTGTCGTGAGAGAGGGGTGTGCGTATGTGTGTGTGTGGTGTGTGTGTGTGTATCGTGAGAGGTGTGTGTGTGTGTGCATCGTGAGAGGTGTGTGTGTGTGTGTGTGCGTGAATGTAAACATTTGTAATATGGGTGTATGTATGTGTGCATGTGTGTGATGTATGCGTGTGTTTGTGTGTGTGCATGCAGCATGCCTGCGTGTGTGTGTGTGTGTGTGTGCGTGTGTGTGTGTGTGCGTGTGTGTGTGTGTGTGCGTGTGTGTGTGTGTGTGTGTGTGTGCGCGCATTAGTGTGTAAGGGTTAGTGTGTGTGCATCGTGAGAGGTGTGTGTGTAGGAGAGAGTGAGAGAGTGTAAACATTTGTAATATGGGTGTATGTATGTGTGCATGTGTGTGATGTATGAGTGTGTTTGTGAGTGTGTGCGCGCACTTTAGTGTGCAAGGGTTAGTGTGTGTGAGAGTGAGGGAGAGAGGTGTGACGTGTAGATGTGTTAGTCTCTGTGTGACGAGTAAATGTGCTTGTGTTTGTGCTTGTTTGTGTGTATGGTTTGAGTCTGTGTGTATTAACATTAGTGATGGGTGTGTTAGTGTGTGAGATGTGTTTGTGTGTGTTAACATTTCTGATGTGTATGTGTGTACAATAGGCCGCAGGTGCTGGAAGAAAGCTAACGTCAGTTTGGTCCCTAAATATTTGTTGAGTGCATTAGTGTCTATGTGTGTGTGCTGTGTGTGTGCATCGTGAGAGGTGTGTGTGTGTGCGTGAGTGTAAACATTTGTAATATGGGTGTATGTATGTGTGCATGTGTGTGATGTATGCGTGTGTTTGTGTGTGTTGTGTGTGTGTGCGTGTGTGTGTGTGTGTGTGTGTGTGCGTGCATTAGTGTGTAAGGGTTAGTGTGTGTGAGAGTGAGGGAGAGAGGTGTGTGACGTGTAGATGTGTCAGTCTGTGTGTGACGAGTAAATGTGCTTGTGTTTGTTTGTGTATATGGTTTGAGTCTGTGTGTATTAACATTAGTGATGTGTGTGTTAGTGTGTGAGATGTGTTTGTGTGTGTTAACATTTCTGATGTGTAGTGTGTACAATAGGCCGCAGGTGCTGGAAGAAAAGCCTCACACTATGATGTTCCTGAATGTGATGTCACTGAACGTGATGTCATAGAAAGTGTCACTGAATATAATGTCACTCAATATAATGCCACACAGAAAGTTATTAATAATTTTTCGGCATATGTTTAAGACATTAGCATGGCTGACCCGTTTGAGATATCGAAAATCCCTCTGCAATTTTGCATCGTCAATGTCTTTAGATCTCTTTGGCCCAGTTTGGTAGCGATTCTATAATTTCCCTAGGAGGAGTATATCAAAATCCATCGGGTGCGTTTTTGCAAACCGGCCTCCTGTTGAGTTTAGCCCACCACATGCAGCGCGAAAGTTGTTCGGCTCGATGAGCTCTAAATGTGTCCCGAGTTTCGTGCCTACGTGAAAGTGTGTATGAGTTATGGAGCAAAATCTCTTGTGATGGCCCCTGAGGCCCTCGAGCTACGCCCGTGGCCCAGACTCTAGGCATCCGAATGGCCGCAGATTCCAACCTGTCTGCCAAGTTTCATGAGTTTTTGAGCATGTTAAGACCCCCGAAAAGTCCAAAAGGCTGGAAAAAAAATCCTTAGGAAAACAAGAGGGCCCTTCAGACACTATGACGACATAGGGCTGATGTCATAGTGCTTGGGCCCTAATAATCCTTGGGAAAACAAGAGGGTCCTGCGCACCTTATAGTGCTTGGGCCCTAATAAGATTCATTAACATGTATCTGGAAGCTTCCTGTTCTTCTACAAAGGAGTGGGAACGGATAGTGAAAGCGTGCGCTCAAAATGATTAATTTGTGAATACGGATTGCAAAATCTGAGCACACAGATTGTTAAACTGAGGGCACAAATTATGAATCCGTGGTCACAGAATTTTTTTTTTTTTATTCCTTTAGGTGATTTACTCCATAGAGCGCTTCAGGGGTCATATGGTTAAAAAAAATTATTACCACCCCTCCTGTGAAAACGGGATATACAGAGAAAGCCTTGCCCGCAACACAACCCATGATTTTTTAAAAATGCTCTTTAAAAATAAATAAATAAAAATAATTATTGCATTATGTTGTAACGGTCAGGTTTCAAGACATCCTTCATGTACCTTTAGTAATGCTTTGTCCAAATTATATGTCTACAAATACTTTAACATACACTTATCAGCCATTAACACAGCAAAACATTTCCTTTTTTTTTTTTTCCCGATTTTCTCCCTAATTTAGTCGTGTCCAATTCCTCCCCGTCACTAGGGGGCTCCCACATTAAGGCTACTACTACCACTCAGCCGGGAGGACTATCACGTGTTTCCTCCGAACCACCGACCGCATCTTTTCGAACTGCTCGCTCGCGCACCGTTTGGGGCGGCGTAACACACTCGGAGGACAGCGCTATCCGCTCCCTCCGTTGCGCGAGCTCACAGACGCCCCTGATTGGCTGTAGAGCCGTGATTAATGTGGGAGCACTAAGTACCTCTCATCCCTCCCCTCTGAGAGAGCTCGGCCAATCAGCTCTCTCTAGACCTCCGGCTGCGAGAGGTTACAGCACCACCCGGGATTCGAACTAGCGATCTCCGGATGATAGGGCGAGCGCTTTAACCACTGCGCCACTCGGAGGCCCAGCAAAACATTTCCATTGATTTATTATCCCCCCCCCATTAATTATACCCCAGGAAACACATGTAAATTAAAGATCCCTTGAAACAATAACATTTTTATTTATTTTTAAATAGCATAAATCATGGGTTGTGGGTAGAGTGATTAAAGACAATGCAACGCATGTTTGAATAAGGAAATTATCTGTCTCTCCCATTCCAGGGATTAAAAAAAACGGTAAAAATTGTACTGTAGAATCAGTGGAAGCTAAGTGGTCCGCGCACAACTTCTCACGGTCGAGCATTTCTCTAAAGGCTCTCTCTCTTTCTCTGGGGCTAAGATACACGCATCTCGGTATATTAATCCGCGCGCTTTTTTTTTTTTTAATCACATGACCCCTGGGGGTCCATAGAAACCAATACCATATAAATGTACACACTATATATATATATATATATATATATATATAATGTTTTTTTTTGTTTGTTTTTTTAAATAAGGGTTCATCATCTTTGTTGAAGGCAGACATGTACCTGGGCATCCACCTGAAACAATATCACTTATTACATAAAAGTTGAATGTTGGGCATCCACCTTATTACATCTTATTCTGCACGAACTTATACTGCACGGATATCTTATCCACCTTATTATCACTTATTACATAAAAGTTTAATGTTTAGCATTAACCATTTAATAACTTCTACAATCCATTTCCTCCTCTTTTTCCCGTACTTCCAAGTACTTACACTAGTGTTGTATAAAGTGATGTTTTTTTGGTAGCGAATGAAGACGGATACACTCACTGATTCGTATTCAAACCAAAAACAAAGGCCATCAAGTCGAAGCAGTCAAAAGTCCAGTTGATGTGCAAACAACAAAATTAGGCATAAGGCGAACTCGTAGCTAAGAACAGGTCAAGCATTAAATCATTCACAGAGAGCGAAATTAATTAGAGCAAGCAACAAAGAAACTGACCGTAACATATTACTTCAGAACGAAACGGGCTTAAATACAACGCAAATCAACTAGGAAAAACAAACGCATCTGTGACACATTAGGGAGGAAAAAGTAATAACAACCCGTGGCAAGTGTAAACGTATTTGAGTGTGGAAATCTCTTCTGTAGCGCTATATCGGAAGTGTGTGTCATGGGACCTGTGTTTAAAGTTCCAACAGACATTTTTATCACTGTAATCTTTATTTTTTATTATTATTATTCACCTCTTCTGTCTTGGGCCCTTCCGAGTGAACGGACGCTGATTGTAGACAGGGGTTGATACAGGCGGCTCCTGAGGAGTGAGAGGGACGTCTCCTTCGATACCAATACTTGTACTGCCAGCTAGATAGCCATGAGCAGCCTGGCTGGTGAGGCTCACTGTGTTTGGTCTTCCGCGGTGAAATAGCGAATAAATTTCTTCATCCGTAGTCTGATACTGAGTGCGGCTTGCGCCACCACTTTGGGCCGTACACGCACTCACCAATGTGTTGACCATCTCTTCATTTCTCAGAATTGCAGCAACCAAGTTTCTCGCCGACTCACTCATCCTTTCTAAAGATGGCGCTGTGTTTCGATGATGTCATGTTTCATTCAATATATCACTTTTCAATCCATATATTCAGAATCCATTCAATATTCTCACAGTTCATTCAATATATTCAGTTTTCATTAAGAGTTTTCATTAAGTTCTCTCATGAATATTTTCCGAAACGGCATGCCGTAATATGTATGTATATATATATATTATGACAAATCTTTATACTTGTACACAATATATATATTATGGTGATTGTAATATGCAGTATATACTGTATATATATTACAACCATCGTAATCATAAGAAAGCTCATAAAAAAGTCTTTCATTTATTTCCTAGTTTTTTCTGTTTGCTTTTCATTTTCTAGGGTTATTCCAGGGAAATGGCGGCACAGTGGTGGCACCTCCAGGGTCTGGGTTCGATTCCTGGCCAGCGACGATTCCCATCTTTGTGTGCATGGCGTTTGCATGTTCTACCCATGCCTGGTGGGTTTCCTCTGCATACTCTGGTTTCCTCCCACAGTCTAAAGACATGCAGATTAGGCTAATTGGCCATAGTGTGTGAATGAGTGTGTAAGTGTGTGTATGTGTGTGCGCCCTGCGATGAATTGGCACCCTGTCCAGAATGTACCTTGTGCCCTAAGTCTCCTGGGATAGGCTCTAGGTCCCCCACGGCAAGATAAAGTGGATAAACCGGTTTAGCCGATGAGTGAGTAAGTATTCCAGATAAATAGTGATTTGGATGCAGGGGTGTGGGTTTGGGGTTTAAAAAGGATGCCCATATAGAATGCTTTTTGTCCAACCAGAAAACAAATTGTTTGACTGAAACTAATAGTTTAATGTAACCTATTTTCATACTGTAACATTATCATCAATGATCATTCCAGTAAATGTTTAAGTCTACGTACCCATCATCAGAGTTGCAGTTCTTTCCATATTTCTTACTACAATTTACAGGGTCAGATACATGTCTGAATGTGTTCATTACATAAAAGTCCCTCTGGAAATTATGCTAGGTCAGCCTTAGTTTTTTTGGATCACATGCATGCAGGAATATTTATGGGTAGGCTACTGTTAGTAAGTTTACCAATCACAACAGTCTCGAAAATTATGCTGTAAATCTGCAAGTCATGCGCCAAATTTAACAGAACACATGTCTCTGTTTAATGATTACTACTGGATAATTTTAGAGACAGGCAGAGTGTCAATTCAACTCAGTTTAAGTTTGTGTGCTCACAAGCTCTACCATGGCTACTGCATTTAGTCTAAGAACTTTACACAGTCTAAGTCTCACAGTCTTAGTTTTTATAAAAGTGCTCTGGGAAATTTAATTGAAGATCTGCAGAAGGAAAATCACTGCAAAATTTGGCAACATCTCAAATCTTATGAGTGTTTCTGACCACCACTGATTACTGAATGTGGATTTAGGTGAAATGTTATAATTTGTTTAACCTTCTAATAGCATGTCAATAATTTAAAGAATATATTATAAACTGAAACTTTTAGTGTGACCTTCTTTTGTAAAATATAAAAAAAAACCAACAACAAAAAAAAAAAAAACTCCTGGTTCCACAAAACAAAACAAAGCATTTTCAGTCAGGTCAAATTATTGGCATGTATCAAGTTAATTAACATCTGGAAGTTGAGTCATGTCAACTGGACTTCTTTCTTCTTAGGTTAAAATATTTAACTGCTCATCGAAGTAGCTTTTTCAGTCTGAGGGAAGTTGGTACAATTCCACATATTTGTATCTCCTAGGGTCAAAGATCCTCCTCTGCCTGAAAAGGCTCATTAGGTGAATAATGGAGAATGTGAGGGTAGGAGTCATTAGAGAGCAAGGGCAAAGCAGGGAGCAGGGAGAGAGGGCTGTTGAGAAGATAAGTAATAGAGAGAGATTAGGGAAAGTCATTAAGATTTAACAGCCAGAGAGATTAGAGGAAGTTTGGCTTTCCTGTTGGGACCTGTGAAGAGGACTTGTGGAAAAAAAAAACGAATTTGGCTTAAGACCTCCACTTCTGTTGAAGTGAAGAATTTTCCACTTGCACATAAATGGTCCCTTTACACCTCCCTCAAGGGCCGGAATGGGACACAATTTCAGGCCGGGAAATCACACACCAACCCAGGCCATCCTATGCACCCAAATAAATGAAGAAACCACAAACAGCCCTATTTTTTCCTTCTATACAGCTCTGGAAAAAAATTATATAAAAAATATTATAAAACAATTATCAGTTTCTTATGTTTTTTTCTTACAGGTGCATGTGTTGGTGAGATGAACAGTTAAGTAAATTTTATTTAAACTGCTGACAATATTTCGCCTAAATACAAAATATAACTGCAGTGGAACCTCGGATTGCAAGTAACGCGGTTTGCGAGGGTTCCACAAGACGAGCAAAGATTTGTAATAAATTTTGACTTGTAAAATGAACAAGTCTTGGTTTACGAATACAGAGTATCATGCATCTTGTATGGAGTTGTTTTGTTTTGATGCAGAGGGTCACATGATCACAAATGAGTTAATGGTTTTTCACTCTCTTGCGCTGTGGAATTGTGGGTAATCGTCTCCCCTGCTTGTTCTTAGTGCGTGTCTCTCAGTGGTATAATCAACATCCGTGTACACGTGTACTGTTTACTATAACACGTGTTTGGGCGTAAAACATATTTAGGGTCCAAGCACTATAGGTGCGCAGGACCCTCTTGTTTTCCTAAGGATTATTAGGGCCCAAGCACTATAAGATGCCCAGGACCCTCTTGTTTTCCTAAGGATTTTTTTTTTCCACCCTTTTGGACTTTTCGGGGGTCTTAACATGCTCAAAAACTCATGAAACTTTACAGACAGGTTGGAATCTGCTGCCATCAGGATGCCTAAGAGTCTCGTGGCCCGAGGCCCCCACACGAGATTTTTCTGGATAGCTCATACACACTTTCACGTAGGCACATGAAACTCGGTAAACATTTAGAGCTCATTAGGCTGAACAACTTTCCGAAAAATTATTAATAACTTCCTGTGTGGCATTATTTTGAGTGACTGAGTGTATAAAAGATATAAAACATTAGATGACCGATAATTTTCTTTTACTAAATTCAGATAAGACAGAGATTACTTATTGGCCCAAAAAAACAGTACACACCAGCTCTCTCAATTCAGCTTCCATTTAGAAGAATGTACTGTTACCACAAGCTCGACAGTGAAAGACCTGGGTGTAATATTAGACAGTAACTTATCCTTTGAAAATCAAATCTCCAACATCACAAAAACAGCCTTTTTCCACCTTAGGAACATTTTATCTGTATCTGATGCAGAAAAGCTGGTTCATGCATTCATGACCTCCAGACTGAGCTACTGTAATGCATTACTGGGTGGCTGTCCTGCATCCTCAATTAACAAGCTACAGTTAGTCCAAAATGCAGTTCTCACTAGATCCAGAAAATATGATCATATACACACGTGGACAAAATTGTTGGTACTCTTGAATGGTACTCAATGAAAGAAAAACTCACAATGGTCACATAAATAACTTTAATCTGACAAAAGTAATAATTAAAAAAAATTCTATGAATGTTAACCAATGAAAGTCAGACATTGCTTTTCAACCGTGCTTCAACAGAATTATTTAAAAAAAATAAACTCATGGAACAGGCCTGGACAAAAATGATGGTACCCCTAGAAAATACTGACAATAATGTGACCAAAGGGACATGTTAATTCAAGGTGTGTCCACTAATTAGCATCATACTGTAGGTGTCTACAATCTTGTAATCAATCAGTGGGCCTATATATAGGGCTCCAGGTAGTCACTGTGTTGTTTGGTGACATGGTATGTACTACACTCAACATGGACCAGAGGAAGCGAAGGAAAGAGTTGTCTCAGAAGATTCGAAAGAAAATTATAGACAAGCATGTTAAAGGTAAAGGCTATAAGGCCATCTCCAAGCAGCTAGATGTTCCTGTGACTACAGTTGCACATATTATTCAGAAATTTAAGATCCATGGGACTGTAGCCAACCTCCCTGGATGTGGCCGCAGGAGGAAAATTGATGACAAATCAAAGAGACGGATAATCCGAATGGTAACAAAAGAGCCCAGAAAGACTTCTAAAGAGATCCAAGGTGAACTTCATGCTCAACGAACATCAGTGTCAGATCGCACCATCCGTCGTTGTTTGAGCCAAAGTGGACTACATGGGAGACGACCAAGGAGGACACCATTGTTGAAAACAAATCATAAAAAAGTCAGACTGGAATATGCCAAACTACATGCTGACAAGCCACAAAGCTTCTGGGAGAATGTCCTATGGACAGATGAGACAAAAATGAAACTTTTTGCCAAGGCAAATCAGCTCTATGTTCACAGATGGAAAAATGAAGCATATGAAGAAAAGAACACTGTCCCTACTGTGAAACATGGAGGAGGCTCTGTTATGTTCTGGGGCTGCTTTGCTGCATCTGGCACAGGGTGTCTTGAATCTGTGCAGGGTACAATGAAATCTCAAGACTATAAAGGGATTCTAGAGAGAAATGTGCAGGCCAGTGTCAGAAAGCTGGGTCTCACTTGCAGGTCATGGGTCTTGCAACAGGACAATGACCCAAAACACTGCTAAAAACACCCAAGAATGGCTAAGAGGAAAGCATTGGACTATTCTAAAGTGGCCTTCTATGAGCCCTGACCTCAATCCTATTGACTATCTTTGGAAGGAGCTGAAACATGCTGTCTGGAAAAGGCACCCTTCAAACCGGAAACAACTGGAGCAGCTTGCTCATGAGGAGTGGGTCAAAATACCTGCAGAGAGGTGCAGAAGTCTCATTGACAGTTACAGGAATCGTTTGATTGCAGTGATTGCCTCAAAAGGTTGTGCAATAAACTATTAAGTTAGGGGTACCATCATTTTTGTCTAGGCCTGTTCCATGGGTTTTTGAGTTTTAATTTTTTTAAATAATTCTGTTGAAGCATGGTTGAAAAGCGATGTCTGACTTTCATTGGTTAACATTCATAGAATTCTTATTTATTATTACTTTTGTCAGATTAAAGTTATTTCTGTGACCATTGTGAGTTTTTCTTTCATTGACCGAAGGGTACCAACAATTTTGTCCACGCGTGTAACCCCAATATTATCATCCCTGCACTGGCTACCTGTTCAGTTTAGAATTAATTACAAAATAGCATTACTTACATACAAGGCTCTAAACGGTCTAGCTCCCACATACCTAACCAGTCTTCTGATACGTTACAATCCACCACGCTCCTTAAGATCAGAAAACTCCGGACTTCTGGTAGTTCCCAGAATATCAAAATCTACGAAAGGACGTAGGGCATTATCATATTTAGCTCCAAAACTTTGGAATAGCCTTCCTGACAGTGTTCGGGGCGCAGACACAGTTATCCAATTTAAAAGTAGACTCTAGACGCATCTCTTTATAATTCATTTCTTTACCTCATACTCCAGTACATCTATCCTGAATGGCAACCACGCTAATTCTTTTCACCTGCTCTTTATTTTTCCACCCATCCCGAGGCATCTGGAGATTGTGCCAGCTTCAGTAGACAGAGGCCAACCCTGCGAGGGTCCTGAGGCATCCAGAGAAGGACCTGCTCCAGCTGAATTCTTCTTCATGTTGGTTTGGAGCTACACATGCTGCTCCTGAGCTCCCAGTGATCCAGATCCCCTCTGCACCTGCTGACTCATGCCTGTGCTGAACTGGACTTTGTGTTAATTTAAATAACTTCTGTTATATCGAACTTTCAGCTGCATAACACACATGATGTTATACAATTTTTGTTATCTGTTATCACCCAAATGAGGATGGGTTCCCTGTTGAGTCTGGTTCCTCTCAAGGTTTCTTCCTATTGCCATCTCAGGGAGTTTTTCCTTGCCACTGTCACCGTCATCCTTGGCTTGCTCATCAGGGACAATCTCATTATCTAGATATATTTTTCTTACACATATATACACTTCCATAAATTTTCTTTTCATTTTCTTTTCATTTCTGTGAAGCTGCTTTGAGACAATGACCATTGTTAAAAGCGCTATAGAAATAAAATTGAATTGAATTGAACATTATATTCAGTGACATCACGTTCAGTGACATCACATTCAGGACCATCATAGTGTGACACTTACTTTCCAGCATCTGCAGCCTATTGTACACACATAAACATCACAAATGTTAACACTCACACACTCACATCACACACATGCGCACACACACAAATACACTTATATCAGACGCACATTACAAATGTTAACACTCACACACACATTGAGTAACAACATAGTGAACACACATACACATCACAAATGTTACCACTCACGCACACAGACACACACTCATACATCATACACATGCACACATACATACACATACATTACAAATGTTAACTCTCACACACACACACACTCACATACAAACACACTCATACATCACACACATGCATACATACATACACACATTATAAATGTTAACACTCACATGCACACACACACACACACACCTCTCTCACGATGCACACACATTACAAATGTTAACACTCTCACACTCCCACAGACACACACACACACACACACACGCACGTATACACAAACACACTCATACTCATGTATATCACACATCACAAATTACACTCCCACACTTACATCTCTGTCTCACACGCCCACACGCAGGAACACACACACCCACCACACACACTAACAAGTCACATGTCTCACACATACTAACACACACCCCACTAATGTTAACACACAGACTCACACCACACACACAAACATCCACAAACACATTTACTCGTCACACACAGACTGACACATCCACTTGTCACACACACACACACACCTCTCTCCCTCACTCACACACATCAACATTCACACACTAACCCTCACACTTCCACTTGTCACACACACACACACACACCTCTCTCCCTCACTCACACACATCAACATTCACACACTAACCCTCACACTTCCACTTGTCACACACACACACACACGTCTCTCCCTCACTCTCACACATATTAACCCTCACACACACTAACCCTCACACACACACACACACACTAACGCACTCAACAAATATTTAGGGCCCAAACTGACATTAGCCCTTTGTACTGTGTGATGTGTGCAAGTTGTGCAGTGCAACCGGTTGGCGATGGCATTTTTGCGTTCTTAACACACTCGAATAACACACAGGTTGTGTGGTGCCCCTGGGGTGGCGATGGCGCAGGGTGCTTGGGCCTGTCATTGTTGCTTGCAACTATATTTTTTTCTTATTTTCCTTCTACCTGTCAGTCCCTGGCTGAATCTGATGTGTGACTGCACCAGGGCTAGTGCTAGGGCTAGTGTTTGTGCATGTTTGTGTGTGGTGTGTGAGTCTGTGTGTTAACATTTGTGATGTGTGTGTGTGTGTGTGTGTGTGTGTGTGTGTGTGTGAGACATGTCACTTGTGTGTATGGGTGTATGTATGTATGTATGTGATGTATGTGTGTGTTTCTGTGTGCATGCGTGTGAGAGAGAGAGATGTGAGTGTGTGAGTGTTAACATTTCTGATGTGTGTAATATACGAGTATACGAGTGTTTGTGCATGTGTGTGTATGTGTATATGAGCGTTTGTGCAACCATGTGCGCACGTGTTTGTTCATGTGGGTGTTCACACTATGATGTCACTTAATGTGATGTCACTGAACGTGTCACTGAATATGATGTCCCACAGAAAGGTATTAACCACTTTTCAGCATAAGTTTAAAGCATCACCAGGGCTGACTCGTATCAAAATCCCTCTACAATTTTTCATCCTCATTGTATTTAGATCACATAGGCCCGGTTTGTTGGCGATTTTATAAATCTCCTAGGTAAAGTATGTCAAAATCCATCGGGCGCATTTTAAAATAACTGACTTCCTGTTGAGTTGACCCCATGACATGCAATGTGACATGTAGCCAATGACATGCAGTGCAAAAGTTGTTCAGCTCAATGAGCTCTAAATGTGTACCAGGTTTTGCATGTATACGTGCAATATAATCGGAATAATCATTAGGAAAACAAGAGAATCCTGCTTGGGCCCTAAATATAGTTGCAAGCACCGATGAGCTGGCCCAAGAACCCTGCGCCATCACCACCCGGGAACACCAGAAAGACAGTGGGCACAGTGGGCACATGCATTTAAATGGAACATACCAATAACATTATGACATAATTTTAGTAAAGGAGGAATTTAATATTTAGATCTCGAAAAAGCCCCGGATGCTGGAAAAAAAAAGGCATCATACTATGATGTCACTCAATGTGATGTGACAATATGATGTCATGTACATTTTTTTTTCTAGTTATGTGCAATATCTCTAGTCATGGGCAATACTATGGTGGAACGTGCAATTTTCTTTCTGGGGAACCACAATAACTGGGCAAAGTGTGCAATTTAAAACATTGAAAACATTATTGTAATTGACTGTTACTCACTATGTACCTGTGTGTATACATATACTCATTGTGTACAGACACATCACTTAGTCAACTTTGCTTAATTATAGTCTAATAATATATTTAGGCAAATATTTTACTATACAGATGTTCATCTTTTTATATTGTTTAGTACTCTATTTTTTTTTGTTCTATTTTATTTTTACTTTATTCTGTTGTTTCTCAATTATTAACTTTGTACTGTTGCTGCCATGGCAAAAACATTTCCCACTTGTGGGACTAATAAAGGTTTATCTTATCTTATCTTAACTTATCTCATCTTATCTCATCATATCTTATCACTAAATAGAATGTCACTCTATATAATGCCACACAGAAAGTTATTAAGCATAAGTTTGAGACATTATCACAAAATTATTATGTGCGTGTGTGAGTGTTAACATTTGTGAATGTGTGTGGTGTTTGAGTGTTTTTATGCGTGTGTGTGTGTGGATCAAAATCCATCGAGGTGCATTTTGCGAACGACCCAAAATAACTGACTTCCTGTTGAGTTGAGCCCATGACTAAATGTGTACCGGGTTTGGCTTCCGTATGTGCAAGTGTGTATGAGCTATGCAGCAAAATCTCATGTGAGATATATTAATACATATATAGTTTATATGTATTATTTCTGGATATATTTAAATTGTAAACATGAAGCCAAATTAAAAGAACAAGGGGAAAAAACCTTCATTTAGTGAACACAATTCAGTACTGCAGGAGTCGGGCCAAAACCATATCTAGTCAAAGGGCTGATAAATGTAAAAATGAGTTATTAGCCATTTGAGTTCCACAAATTTATGAAACTAAGCAAACTTACTCACAACCTGTTGTTTACTCTGTGTAAAATGTTTTGAAACATTAGGACTTTCCACTCTTAAGAGAGGAAAATTTATGTTCTTATATCAAATGTCCTTAATTTAAATCCTTGCAATAGCAACACAATTCGACACATCAAAAAATCCTTTACAGTTTCACATCAGCTATGTCTTCAAATTATTGTGCCTGATTTTGAATCAAATTAGTCACAAAATATTAGAGATTTCTAAAAGTAAACAATTTATGCTGCCAGTTGGTGGCGCTATGACTGAGACTCGCTGTAACCATGAAGTGTGTACGAGCTATACAGCAAGATCTTGCTTGCTCATCAGCGACAATCTTATCATTATGGTTCATACACATTCACATTTCATACAAATTTAAATAATTCTATTGATTGTGTAAAGCTGTTTTGCGACAATGTCAATTGTTAAAAGCGTTATACAAATAAATTAAATTGATTTGAATTAAATCCTCTAGGTGGCACTGTGATGGGCGTGTTCCACTCCAAGAGCTGCACCACACTGACTTCCTAATGGCCGCAGACGCAGATTCCAACCTGTCTGCTGATTTTGATCAGTTTTTTAGTATGTTTAGACCCCTGAAAGGGCCCGGATAATTGAAAGAAAAAGAAAAAAATCCTTAGAAGAACAAGAGGGCCCTGCACACGTCAGTGCTTAGGTAAAAATAAGCAGGACCAAGCACCCTGTAATGTGTGTGTGTGTGTGTGTGTGTGTGTGTGTGTGTGTGTGTGTGTGTGTGTGTGTGTGTGTAGAATAGCCAGCAGATCCTGGAAAAACAGCATCCTATTATGTCACTCAATATAATGTCACTCAATATAATGCCACACAGAATGTTATTAACCACTTTCTAGCATAAGTTTAAGGCATTGTCATGGCTGACCCATTTGTGATATCAAAAATCCCTCTACAGTCTGGGCCTGACCTTGCGCAATCGCTTCCAGGGTGCACCACACAACCTGTGTGCTATTTGAGCATGTTAAAACCGCATAACTTGCACACATCACACACGATATAGGACTGTTGTTAGTTTGGGCCCTAACTATTTGTTGAATGCGTTAGTGTGTGTGTGTGTGTGTGTGTGTGTGTGTGTGTTTGGGTGTGAAAGAGAGATGTGAGTGTGTCAAGTCAAGTCAAGTCAATTTTATTTATATAGCGCTTTTAACAATTGACATTGTCGCAAAGCAGCTTTACACAATAAAAAGAAGTAAGTTTGTATGCAATGTGTATGAATCAAAATGATAAGATCCTTGATGAGCAAGGCGAGGGCAACGGTGGCAAGGAAAAACTCCCTGAGATGGTAATAGGAAGAAACCTTGAGAGGAACCAGACTCAACAGGGAACCCATCCTCATCTGGGTGATAACGGATAGCAGGGATTGATCAGCATAATAATGTGTACTGGAAGTTCAGTGTAACAGGAGATGTGTTAAAATTAAAATTAAAATGAGTCCAGTTTGTTCCCGGAGGCTCAAGTAGACTGTAGGAGGTTCCAGTCCTGAGCTATCGAACAACTGAAGTCACAGGTCCCCAGAGCATCAATCAATAGGACAGTCTTAATGGAAACCATCCCCAGCCACCATACGAATCCAGGCAGACCACACGGGGCATCCATGCGACGAGATCTCCAACCAGAAGCAGGACTCCAGGACGGGTTAGACGGCTCCAGAGGGCAGAGGGGTCTGGATCACTGGCAACTCAGGAGCGAACATGTATAGCTCGACAGAGAGACAGAGAGAAGGAAAGGAGAGAGGGAGAGAGAGAGGAGAGAGAGCAGAAAAGGAGAGAACAGAAAATAAGGAGAGATGGCAGTTAGGTATGCGTGACTGTTAACATTTGTGATGTGTGTGTATGTGTGTGATATACGAGTGTGTTTGTGTGTGTGCTTGTGCGTGCGTGTGTGTGTGCGTGTGGGTGAGCGTAAATGTTCATTGGTGAGGGTGCTGCGGTATGTGTTTTTCACCATATCATTTTACCACATTTATCAATCGTAGTTGAAAAGGCAGATTCAGAGCAGTATGTTAAGGGAAACATTGTGAGAATTTGAAGAGCCATCTACTACAGGAGAGGAACACCTGCTGCAATAACCATCTTTGTCCAGAAGGTGACAAGGTCACAGCGAGATTCCTGCAGTGCTAGGTTTTTTAGCTCAATTAGCTCTGTTTGCAGAGAAGCAGCACTGGCCCATTGGAAGACTTTTGTGGCCTCATGAGAATTTGTCAATATTTTTGGATGTTGACTATAGCTGCATTCCATTCCAAAATGCACTTCACAGGGTGGTCCCTACTCCCTGCTCTGTTTGCTAGGAATGTCGGTGAAGGGAACTTTCCTCAACAAAACTCAACCATCCGGAACATATGAATTCACCAGCGCAGACATCACATCCTCCATGCGTTACTATAGTAACATAAGCCCCTCAGATACCTGTCACTGCTGATGTGAAAATTTCACACTATGGTTATTAAATATTGAGTATTTATTGAAACAAAAACTGACATCATTACACAGTATAACATACTACTGAAACGTGTATAACTTGTAAATAAATTATTATTATTATTGATAATAATTGATTAAAGATGTACAGAGATTTTTTTTTACTGATTACTAGCCTGTATAATACTAAGGATTTCATTATTAGTATTAATGGTGGCTGTATTAGTACATGACTGGTATTAGTTTTCATTGTTATGATGATGACACACAGTTATACGTCTCAGCAAAACAAGATGAGAGAAACCAGCTTGCTAAAGTTGAGCAATGTGTGCAGGACATAAGAGACTGAATGCTAACTAACTTCCTTCTGCTTAATCCTGATAAGACAGAAGTTCTAGTCATAGGACCGCATGTAGCTAGAAGTAAGATTTTTTCTGTTCTATCTAGTACAGCAGTAAAAGACCTCGGTGTGATCATGTAGACAATATCACCAGGATAGCATTCTTTCACCTCAGAAATATTGCCAAGTTAAGGAATATATATTGTCACTAAACAATGCAGAAAAACTTGTTCATGCTTTTATCACCTCAAGGTTGGACTATTGCAACGCTTTACTGTCTGCTTGTTCAACTAGGTGCATAAACAAGCTTCAATTAGTTCAGAATGCAGCAGCGAGAGTCCTCACTAGAACCAGAAGATACGAGCACATCACCCCTATCTTATCTTCACTTCATTGGCTCCCTGTGAAATTTCGCATTGATTTTAAAATACTACTTTTGACATATAAAGCATTAAATGGTCTCGCGCCGCAGTATCTGAGTGAACTGCTAGTGTCTTACGATCCGCCACGCTTCTACTTCGATCAAAGAATGCAGGTTTGGCGACGGTGAGGTGATTGGTTGCTTTACATCTCAGGGAGCCCTCATGTCTGTGTTTCCTTCTGGCTCTCCCTTTTATGTTGTTATAGTCCTGCCGGAGTCCTTGCTTGCACTCCACACTAAATATACATTCACCTTATACATTATGTGACTGTGACCATACCTAACTGTTATCTCTCCTCTTTTGCTCTCCCCTCTCCTGTTCTCTCTCTCTCTCTCTCTCTCTCTCTCTCTCTCTCTCCTTCTCTCTGTCGACATGTTGTTCCTGAGCTACCATTGATCCAGACTCCCTCTGCCCGCTGGACCTGCCTGACTCATCCTGGTGCCCCGCTTCTGGTAACTAGGAAGACGGTTCTGGCCTCGCATGATGTTGACAGCCGTTTCTCTGCGGACTTGGCTACAGTCGCTCAACAGTTCAGGACTGGAATTTCCTATAAATCTACCTAAGCCTCATAACTACCTGGACGTCATATTAATATCAATTAACAACTATTATGCTGAACTGTGTGCCACCCAACACACAGTATGAATACAGATCAATTCCTGCTTTTTGTTCACCCAAATGAGGATGGGTTCCCTGTTGAGTCTGGTTCCTCTAAAGGTTTCTTCCTACTGCCATCTCAGGGAGTTTTTCCTTGCCACTGTCACCCTCGGCTTGCTCATCAGGGAGTATCTGACTATTTGTTGATTCATACACATTAACATTTCTAACAAACGTAAACAATTCTTTTGATTGTGTAAAGCTGCTTTGCGACGATGAAAATTGTTAAAAGCGCTATACAAATAAAATTTAATTGAATTGAATTGTGTGTGTTAACATTTGTGATACAACGTAATACAATGATACAATGTAATACAATTTGTGCGACTAAATATAATGTCACTCAATATAATGCCACACAGAAAGTTATTAATCATTTTTCGGTGTAAGTTTAAGACGGCTGACCCGTTTGAGATATCAAAAATTCCTCCGCAATTTTGCATCCGCACTGTCTTTAGATCACATCGGCCCGGTTTGGTAACGATCGTATAAATTCCCTAGGAGGAGTATATCAAAATCCATCGGGTGCGTTTTTGCGACCGACCCAAAATAACCGGCCTCCTGTTGAGCTGAGCCCAGGACATGCAACTCATGCAGCACAAAAGTTGTTCGGCTCGATGAGCTCTAAATGTGTACCGAGTTTCATGTGCCTACTTGAAAGGGTGTATGAGCTAGGCATCCGAATGGCAGCAGATTCCAACCTGTCTGCCAAGTTTCATGAGTTTTTGAGCATGTTAAGACCCCCGTAAAGTCCAAAAGGGTGAAAAGAAAAATCCTTAGGAAAACAAGAGGGACCTTATAGTGCTTGGCCCCTAAATATTATGTTTTGTATAAATGCTTCATTGCGCTCGCGTGTGTTTATCGTGTCCTGGTCGCGCGCCACTCCAGACTCCACTCCAGGTTTTCTGACTGTCCCCACATCGGCATCTACCTGACCTTCCACACGGTCGTTTCTGCCCTGAGAGTGATGTCATCAATCAGCGTGACCATATATAAACCAGAGACGCGGGAAAGAGGAAAGAGATTGTGATTTTGGCATTTTGATATTTGGTTGTGTATTCTGGTTTTGACGTTTTGTATCCCATTGACTTTGATTATTGCTTTGCCCCTTTGGTTTGGTTGGTCTTTGTATATATGTGTAGATAATTTCACTGTATGTTTGTGCACTCACCAGTAGTAGGGGCGTGGCTGCCATTTATTTTGGGAAGAGGGAATTTATTCACCGTTTTTGGTTTAGGGAGTCAGGTAGTTTGTTTGTGTGTGTGTGTGTTTTTTTTTTTTGCAGGTAATCTAGCTACTCAATATAAATACCATTTTGTTTATTATTTTGGCCTGGGTCCGCCCTGAATCTGATGCTCCTCCTGTATGTGTGTGTATTTTTTTGTAAAGCAATACAAACCTCATTATTTCATCAGTTAATGACTGGGTCTAGTTCTTTCTGCCACATACCACCATTTCCATACAGTTTAAAATAGAACCCTGAACCATTCTTTTGCTGTACATCCCAACCCTAGACTGAGATGTAACACCATATTTAAGTGTCCTCTTTGATTTTCAAGCACAAGAAAGACAACAGCTTCATTATACAAAGGTGTTCCTTCAGTTAAAAACAACTAGTCTGAGATTTATATCTGCTCATCTTTTTTGAACTACGCTAGAACGCCTCACCCCACCCCCGCTGTTAAAAGAAAAAAAAAAACTCGGTAACTTTTACTCTGAGTAAATTTTTTTATGAGCTACTTACTTGAGTAGTTTTTATAATGGTAACTTTACTTGTACTTCAGTAAAATTTCACTGAAGTAACAGTACTCTTTCCACCTCTGATTACTAGGTGGTTGCCCTGCATCCTCAAAAAACAACCTAATCCAAAATGCAGCCGCCATGGTTCTCACGAGATCAAGAAAATATGATCATATAACTCCAATATTATCATTCCTGCATTGGCTACTTATTCAGTTTAAAATTAATTACAAAAATAGCATTACTTACGTACAAGGCTCTAAATGGTTTAGCTCCCACATATCTAGCCAGTCTTCTAATACGTTACAATCCACCACGTTCCTTAGGATCACATCTTAAGGGGGTAGGGCGTTTTCATATTTAGCTCCAAAACTTTGGAATAGCCTTCCAGACAATGTTCGTGGCTCAGACACAATTTCCCAGTTTAAAAATAGACTCAAAACGCATCTCCTTAATCTGGCATACGCGTAATTCATCCCATAACCTCGTACTGAATGGCAACTTTGCTAATTCCTACCACCTGCTCTTTATTTTTCTATCCATCCCGAGGCATTTGGAGATTGTGCCAGCTTCAGTAGACAGAGGTCAACCCTGCAAGGATCCTGAGGCATCCAGAGAAGGCCCAGCTCCAGCTGGATTCTGCTTCATGATGGTTTGGAGCTACACATGCTGCTCCTGTGCTACAAGTGCTCTCTGCACCTGCTGACTCATCCCTGTGCTGCACTGGACTTCATGTTCATTTAAATAACTTCTGTTATATTGAACTTTAAGCTGCATAACAAAAAAGAGAAGTTCTTGTCCTAAGACCATAAGTAGCTAGAAGCAAGATTTTTGATCACACTGTAACTTTAAATGGCCTTTCTGTGCCATCAGGTGCAATGGTGAAAGACCTCGGTGTGATTATAAATCCCAGCCTTTCATTTGAAGCACATGTAGATTATATCACCAGGATAGCATTCTTTCACCTCAGAAATATTGCCAAGATAAGTAATATATTGTCACTTAACGATGCAGAAAAACTAGTTCATGTTTTTATCACCTCTAGGTTGGACTATTGTAACGCCTTACTGACTGGTTGTTCAAGTAGGTGTATAAACAAGCTTCAGTTAGTCTAGAATGCAGCAGCGAGAATCCTCACTAGAACCAGAAGATACAAGCGCATCACCCCTATCTTATCCCCACTGCATTGGCTCCCTGTGAAATTTCGCATGGATTTTAAAATACTACTATGGACGTATAAAACATTAAATGGTCTCACACATCTGCGTAAACTGCTAGTGTCTTACGATCTGCCATGCCTACTTTGATCAAAGAATGCAGGCTGCTTGTCAGTACTTCGTATTATGAAAACTACAGCAGGGGGCAGAGCTTTTTCTTACAAAGCCCCAAAGTTATGGAATAGCCTTCCAAATAGTGTTCGGGACTCAGACACAGTCTCAGTATTTAAGTCTAGGCTAAAAACCTATTTATTGAGCCAAGCATTTTTGTAAATTAATTTGCCTTACGTAAAAAGGAAAAAGGGGGACTCATGGACGTTGCGTATTCTGGTGAACTGGTATGTTTAGATGCTTTCTTCCCCACTCTCATTGATCACTCAAGTTTGTTAACGGTGACGTGATTGGTCACTTTATAGCTCATCTCAGGGAGCCGTCATGTCTGTGTTTCCTTCTGGCTCTCCCTTTTAGCTATGATGTCATAGTTAGTCCTGCCAGAGTCCATCCTTGCCCTCTGCACTAAATATATATTCACTTTATACATTCTGTAACAGTTACCATACCTAACTGCCATCTCTCCTTCACGTTACATCGAGCTATACATGTCGCTTCTGAGCTGCCAATGATCCAGACCTCCTCTGCCCTCTGAAACTGTCTGACTCATCCTGGTGTCCCGCTTCTGGCTGGAGATCTCGTCACATGGAGGCCACGTGTGCACTGTCTGTGATGAGTGTGGCGAGTGGGGATGGTTCCACTTTTCCACGAAAACGGTCCTGGCCTTTGCTGATGCTGACAGCTGTTCTCTGAGGAGTCATGACTGCAGTTGCTTGATAGTTCTGGACTGGAGTTTCCTATAGTCTACCTTAGCCTCCAATAATGAACTGGAATCCATATTAACTTAAACACATCTCCTGTTATACTGAACTTCCAGTCTCACACAGTATGATGCAGATCAATCCCTGCTATCCGTTTTCACCCAAATGAGGATGGGTTCCCTGTTGAGTCTGGTTCCTCTCAAGGTTTCTTCCTACTGCCAAGTGTTCCTTGCCACCATCTGCTAATCAGGGACTCTTAGGGAGTCTCATCATTTTGATTCATACACATTTCATACAAACTTAATTCTTTTGATTGTTTAAAGCTGCTTTGCGACAATGTCAATAGTTAAAAGCGCTATACAAATAAAATTTAATGATTACATTAAAATGAGATTTTTTGTGTCTTTTTAATATGATGTCACCCTCAATAATAATGCTTAATACCTAAATCCTTTTCCGAGCTCTATTTTTGTTTTTTCACGCTCCAGCAGACGCAGTGACTGATGGGAATTTTTTCATTCCCTTTTCCGGTGAAGTGAACACCTGTTGTTCACTCCTTCCCTACAATGTTCGCAGTTCCCTTTGAACTGAACATTTTCGCTCCCTGAGGTTTAGAATCACACTTAACATGGCTAAACACCCTGGGTAGTACACTTCGCAGGGTACTTCAGGCCGTTTGGAACGCACCTTATGTGAGTGATGCACCAAGACTGAGCATGGGAGATGATTACCCACAATCCCACAGCAAGAGAGAACAACCACTGGCTCAGTTGTGATCACGCAATGCATGGCCGACAAGGCGCATGTGCACTACTCGTATGTCAAGACCTGATTGTTTATACTCGCAACCCAAGGTTCCACTGTATTTCTACATTTTATTTAGCTTGGGGAATACATGTTTTTAATATGGTGGAACCTAAGTGATGACTCTGTGCAGAGAAGATGAACGGTTTTAGTTTTTGGAAACTGGTTTAAAAAAACAAAAAAAAAAAAAACACAATGTGTAAAAAACAAACTAAAACACATGAAACACAGGCAGTAGCCATAGCGCAGGAGGAAACTTAAAGATGAAAAGCAAAGCACAAAAAAAGAAGGTTGAGGTTATAGTCAATTAATGTTAATTATGATATCTGTGTGTTAACCTAATTTAAAATGACAAGTTGAATTTCAGGCACATCGATATAAAATAACCAGACAGTGCAATGTTAACTTGTAAAAAACAAAGTACAAACTTTATTATTCTGTCTTTACAAAGGCACATGCCTCTTTTCCCCAGTTTTTTCTTTTAAAAAATGAGAACAAAATATAACAGCTTCTCAACAACCAAATGGGACAGAGAATTGAAATGAACAAAAAAAAACAAAAAAACAAAACACCACAATAGAGGTGACGGATAAAGAGGGAGAGAACAAGTCTAGAGACTTAGGAGACGGAGACATACCGAGAGTCAAGAAGGGTTCAACAGCTGCATGGTTTGGACTCTCAGCACCAAGAGCTTCAATTTAGGAGGCATCTCTCTTTAAAAAGTAAGTGCTTTAAATCCATATTTTTTTTAATAAACTTTTGGTTAAACCCTCACATACACATTCCTCTTACAGTCCTTTTTATAGTATTTTTACAGACATCTGTATGAATTCGAATAAAAAAAAGCAGACACACCCTGTGGCTTTGATACAGAAATTGATGAAATTTGAGCAACATCTGAGCTTTCACACGTACAGAAATACAGCAAGAAAAATAAGAAAAAAAAGAAAGAAAAAAAAAAAACATGTTTCATAAGCCAATCTGACCATCACTTGAAATAAAATTTTTTAAAAAATCAGTGTGAGATGTGTGTGTATTATATATATATACACACATACACACACACACACGCATACACACACATACATACACACACGTGCATGTATAATTATGTATATACATACATACACACACACACACGAACGCACGCACAGATCAGCCACAATTCCTATATTACTGCTGGCAGGTGAATTGAATAACATTAATCAATTATATGAGAGTAAACTGGTCATAGAATCATGGGAACCCAAGGTTCAACTGTGGCTTTGAGGGCCAAAGGTTAACCCATAGACCAGTCACGCAGAAAAGCCAATGCAGCAAAAATTGCTGAAAAATGACAATGCCAGAAGTCTTGGCCAGATAGAAAGGTCTCAGAACGCAGAGTGCACAACAGTCTCCTGCTTTTGAAGCTTAGCGGGCACGGAGTTCAAAATTGTTGATCTGGCCTCCAAATTCCCCAGAACACAATCCGAGCATCCATGGAATGCACCAGACAAACAAGTCAGATTCATAGAGGCCCTACCCCACCACCCACAGAACACAAAGGATCCGCCACCAACGTCCCAGTGCCAGAGCTGCCCAGGCGGAACCTATACAGTATTAGGCTTAATGTTTTTGGTTACTGTTATGGCTGATCGGTGTGTGTGTGTAATATATAAAATCAACTCCATCTTTTATCTGCCTGTTCTTTTAGAAGCCCTGCTTCTCAGCCATCAACACTGATGCCTGACTGGCTGAGGGCCAGAGAAAGCCAACATGCTGACAGCATTTGGTAAATCCTGAAGGAAAAGCGGTATGTCAAGCAGCAAGTGGTTCCCTGTTACATTAGGGCAGGCATATTTTGTTTCAGTCAAAATTACTCACAGATGTCACATTTGTTCCTAAATCTGAGGAATACTAAAATAGCATTTGCAAAACAAACATGGACCTGGTGCTAGGACATTCTGGAATGTTTAAAATAAATCACCCATGTTCACGGCATAGTGGCATGAGAAGGGAGAAATAGGATAGGGCAAGACTGGTAATTTGAATTCTTGTCAACTGCAGGTCGACTGGAACTTGGGTAGGATGCAGTTCGCACTCCTTTATTCCTCCTTCTCCAAATATTGGGATGCATCAGACAGCCCATGCAATCATGCAGCTCCAATTAAATGAGCTATAAGATTATCTGAAAAAAAAAAAAAAAAAGTAAAAAAAGTAAAAAAAAAAAAAAAAAGAAAGAAAACAGAAGACAAACATTCTAGAAAGCAGAGTGGACCACAGACTGCATAGAGCTAATGTGTACAACGTTAAAAAAAAAAAAAAATAAACGTAAGTGCAGAGATTACCAACAGTATAGGTCAGAGAACTGACCCAATTGGGGAATTTAAAGAAGCGCTTCTGTCCTCAAAGGGGATACACAAGCAGATGGCTGTAGAGGGAGCTGCATAGAGTGCTTATGGGCTTTTAATAAATATGCTAGTGCTACTGCCACCCTTTCCTGATGAGAGCCTGACCCTCAGGCAGCCAGTGGGATGCCAGCACAGCAAATATGCTCCAAGCAGAGCCACACAAAATGCAAATAGATCTCTCTGCAGAGCACCTACTAGTTAGCTTATTGAAGTTTGTCAAATAAAACAGACAAAATATTAGGCCAGCATTAGGAGCAACATAAAAGAGCCGAGTGTTCGATGTGGTGGTAGGGATGCATTGTCCACATAATTTTATTGTACAAGGAACCCAGCCCAGCTGAGTGTGAATGACGGCATGGGCACATTCTGCTCCCTCCCTCCAAGATTTGTAACAAAGTGCACAAAACATGTATAATCTTGCGCTTCATGCAGAGGAGCATTGCTGGGACCAGAGGCACCTGAAATGGATTCCCATGACACATGTTATGTCAATTCCTCTAAAAAATTTGAAGCCAATGGAATAGTACATCTGGCTTCAAATGTCAGGTAAGCTCACAGTGGTGCTATAAAGCCTCCCTAGGTCAGATAGAAAAAATGGAGGGTTGCTCAGAGTAATTAAAAGATTCAGTAGATGGTTGAAAGTGTGAGAGAGACAGGTTGGTAGGTATAACTTTCCCCTGTTAGAGAAGCTAACAAAAGAAAGGTATGGATTGTTGAGAGTAAGGCCCAAGAAACTGTTCACTCCATACACAAGCAGTAAATAAAATGGGAGAACACAGAAGCCATGTGAAAGTTGTTTGAGGTTGATTCATTTCAACATCAAGTACAGATGGAACAGAAAATGGTTTGGATGCACATCATGGGCCAAGAGTGATGAAATAGTCTAGTGCACTGTATAATAATGGGTATAATAGTCCAAGTGTAGATGTGGGTGAGATGGTAAATTTGATATTTAGTTGTGTTTTTGTTCGTTGAATCTTTGACTAAATAATTCCCTTACCCTATGGGTTTGTATGTCTATATGAAAAAGAGATAATGAGAGGGAGTGAAAGAGTCTTTAGGAGGCCCCTCCATATGGCCACCATGGTTGACTGGTGCAATTAACAGTCCTCAGAACCTTCATTGTCCGAGGCAGTGTCTGAGTCTGCGGTCTCATTCAAGATGCGGCCCGGGGTGACGATGACTGCCCGACGCTGCTCTTCCTCAGGCACACCCATCTTTTCCTGTGTGCCCTCAATGTGCTGGATAGCCTAAAGACCACAAACAATACAATTCAAAACATATGGTCATCACGCACAGTTTTGTGTGTCTTACATCCTGTGGCTCATATATAAAGCTCAGTCAGGTTATTTCTGCCATGTGTCAAGAGCCCACACGTCACTGCTACCAGCATTGCGCTTAAAATATATCAATTCCTTTTAACCAGGTCAAACAGACATTTGGATAATAAGATGATCAATTGTTTCAAAATCTTTTCAAACACTTTTAGTTGCCATGCTTATTAGAAAGCAACATTAAACCCAATATTGTGTGGGTACTCCTTGTAAAGTCAAAACAACACACTGTGTCCCGTGTAAGGGCCATCTACCTGCACTATGGTGTCCAAGTTCTGTCGCGATGTCGATGCTGTGTTGATTACAGAGGCAGGGCCCATAGTTACCACTGTAACATGATGGGGAGGAGGTGGCAACGTAGGAGCAGGAACAATAACAGTGGTGTGATGGGTGGGTGCAGATGGTGTGGCTGGAGAATATGCCTGGGTGAAGAAAAAATATAGATAGACACAGATGAAAATGTATGAAAAACATTTTAACAGTAATAAAATATTAACAAGAAACTAAGCCCCATAAAAGAATAGATGTGATAATCAAACCATAAAATTCACGTTGTTGAGACCAATGTGAAGTAATTAATGGTAAGCTGGTAATACGCCAGCACTCCAAGAAGGGTGCAAAAATATTTTATTTTGAAACAGGTACAGCAAAAATAAAACAATATGCTCAATTTTCTACTCTTATAGGTGCATCTCAATAAATTAGAATATCATCAAAAAGCTGATTTTTATCAGTAATTAAATGACAAACTTCGGATTCGCACTTTGGATAATTTATTGAGATGCACCTATAAGAGTAGAAAATTGGTAACTGGGTCTTTGAGCGTTTTGCAAGATGAGCAAGATTTTTAAAATAAATTTTAACTTGAGAAACAAGCAAGGTCTTGACATATGAGCAGTGGCTGAATTGTATAAAGAATTCAAGGGGGATGGAGTTTTTTTTTATTATTACTATAACTAACCATACAAAATGATTCCAAAATATGTACTTTTTTTAAGAACAGTTTTATTAACACAATATAAGCTTAATTAAATCAACTTGGAGCCACCAAAACAAAACACAAAGTTACAAATGCTATATCTATGCACCAGTGTCTCTCTCTCTCCCTCACACACGTTTGTCATCAAATCACTATTACTGCATTTAAAAATCAATTTTGACCCTTTTGTTCCCAGGCATGTAGGTGAAGCCACAAAGTCTACAGTCGTGGCCAAAAGTTTTGAGAATGACACAAATATTAGTTTTCACAAAGTTTGCAGCTAAACTACTTTTAGATCTTTGTTTCAGACGTTTGTGTGATGTACTGAAATATAATTACAAGCACTTCATACGTTACAAAGGCTTTTATCGACAATTACATGACATTTATGCAAATTTGTGTCAGTATTTGCAATGTTGGCCCTTCTTTTTCAGGACCTCAGCAATTCGACTGGGCTGCTCTCAATCAACTTCTGGGCCAAATCCTGACTGATAGCAACCCATTCTTTCATAATCACTTCTTGGAGTTTGTCAGAATTAGTGAGTTTTTGTTTATCCACCTGCCTCTTGAGGATTGACCACAAGTTCTCAATAGGATTAAGACCTGGGGAGTTTCCAGTGATGCCCTTCAAAATTTCAACATTTTGGACCCCGAGCCACTTAGTTATCACTTTTGCCTTAGGCACGGTGCTCCATCGTGCTGGAAAATGCATTGTCCACCAAACTGTTGTTGGATTGTTGGAAGAAGTTGCTGTTGTTGGAAGAAGTTGCTTCAAGGAAAAAGGTTCAATTCTTGTTAAGAAGACTTCAGGGCAGGTGTGAGCGTGTGTTTTGCTACCATTCCAGGGTGTTTTGGTACCATTCTTTATTCATGGCTGTGTTTTTGGGCAAAATTGTGAGTGAGCCCACTCCCTTGGATGAGAAGCAACCCCACACATGAATGGTCTCAGGATGCTTTACTGTTGGCATGACACAGAACTGATGGTAGCACTCACCTTTTCTTCTCCGGACAAGCCTTTTTCCAGATGCCTCAAACAATCGGAAAGAGGCTTCTTCCGAGAATATGACTTTGCCCCAGTCCTCAGCAGTCCATTCACCATACTTTTTGCAGAAGATCAATCTGTCCCTGATGTTTTTTTTGGAGAGAAGTGGCTTCTTTGCTGCCCTTCTTGACACCAGGCCATCTTCCAAGAGTCTTCGCCTCACTGTGCGTGCAGATGCGCTCACACCTGCCTGCTGCCATTCCTGAGCAAGCTCTGCACTGGTGGCACTCCAATCCCGCAGCTGAATCCTAGGAGATGATCCTGGCGCTTGCTGGATTTTCTTAGACGCCCTGAAGCCTTCTTAACAAGAATTGAACCTCTTTCCTTTAAGTTCTTGATGATCCTATAAATGGTTGATTTAGGTGCAATCTTAGTAGCCACAGTATCCTTGCCTGTGAAGCCATTTTTATGCAACGCAATGATGCCTGCATGCGTTTCTTTGCAGGTCACCATGGTTAACAATGAAAGAACAATGATTTCAAGCATCACCCTCCTTTTAACATGTCAAGTCTGCCATTCTAACCCAAATCAGCCTGACATGATGATCTCCAGCTTTGTGCTCGTCAACATTCTCACCGGAGTTAACAAGACGATTACTGAAATGATCTCAGCAGGTCCTTTAATGACAACAATGAAATGCAGTGGAAAGTTAATTTTCATGGCAAAGAAGGACTATGCAATTCATCTGATCACTCTTCATAACATTCTGGAGTATATGCAAATTACTATTATAAAAACTGAAGCAGCAACTTTTCCAATTTCCAATATTTATGTAATTCTCAAAACTTTTAGCCATGACTGTATATACACTGCTCAAAAAAAAATAAAGGGAACACTTAAACACAATGTAACTCCAAGTCAATCACACTTCTGTGAAATCAAATTGCCCACTTAGGAAGCAACACTGAATAATTTTTACATGCTGTAGTGCAAATGGAATAGACAACAGGTGGAAATTATAGGCAATTAGCAAGACACCCCCAATAAAGGAGTGGTTCTGCAGATGGTGACCACAGACCACTTCTCAGTTCCTATGCTTTCAGGCTGATGTTTTGGTCACTTTTGAATGCTGGCGGTGCTTTCGCTCTAGTGGTAGCATGAGACAGTCTACAACCCACACAAGTGGCTCAGGTAGTGCAGCTCATCCAGGATGGCACATCAATGCGAGCTGTGGCAAGAAGGTTTGCTGTCTCGGTCAGTGTAGTGTCCAGAGCATGGAGGTGCTACCAGGAGACAGGCCAGTACATCAGGAAACGTGGAGGAGGCCGTAGGAGGGCAACAACCCAGCAGCAGGACCACTACCTCTGCCTTTGTGCAAGGCGGAACAGGAGGATCTGCCAGAGCCCTGCAAAATGACCTCCAGCAGGCCACAAATGTGCATGTGTCTTCTCAAACGGTCAGAAACAGACTCCATGAGGGTGGTATGAGGGCCCGACATCCACAGGTGGGGGTTGCGCTTCAGCCCAACACCGTGCAGGACGTTTGGCATTTGCCAAAAGAACACCAAGATTGGCAAATTCGCCACTGGCGCCCTGTGCTCTTCACAGATGAAAGCAGGTTCAGTAATGGTGTGGGGTGGCATTTCTTTGGAGGACCGGACAGCCCTCCATGTGCTCACCAGAGGTAGCCTGACTGCCATTAGGTACCGAAATGAGATCCTCAGACACCTTTTGAGACCATATGCCGGTGCGGTTGGCCTTGGGTTCCTCCTAATGCAGGACAATGCTAGATCTCATGTGGCTGGAGTGTGTCAGCAGTTCCTCCAAGACGAAGGCATTGATGCTATAGACTGGCCCGCACTTTTCCCAGACCTGAATCCAATTGACCACATCTGGGACATGTTTCGCTCCATCCACCTAAGCCACATTGCACCACAGACCAGGAGTTGGCGAATGCTTTAGTTCAGGTCTGGGTGGAGGAGATACATCAGGAGACCATCCGCCACCTCATCAGGAGCAAACCCAGGCGTTGTAGGAAGGTCATACAGGCACGTGGAGGCCCCACACACTACTGAGCCCCATTTTGACTTGTTTTAAGGACATTTACATTAAAAGTTGGATCAGCCTGTAGTGTGTTTTTCCACTTCACTTTTGAATGTGACTCCAAATCCAGACCACCATGGGTTAATAAATTTGATTTCCATTGATAATTTCTGTGATTTTGTTGTCAGCACACTCAACTATGAAAACAACAAAGTATTTAATAAGAATATTTAATTCATTCAGATCTAGGATGTGTTATTTGTTATTTAATTGTTGTTTTTGAGCAGTATATATAAACTCCTCTTTAAATGAGAAATTAGACAAAAGATTGGCTTGAACTGTTAAGGTGGATGGTTATTGTCATGTTTTTTTTCAACAGGGGGCATGAGATGCGTCAGAGATGTTACTGGTTAAAGATTCAGGTTTCCAGAGTTAAAGTCATTCCGTTGGTGTGTGCGTAAAAGTCCTACACAGTAGCCCCCTCCATTCTCCTCTCTACCCTTGTCTTACTTCAGCCACGATTCTTTTCAATAGGTAAAGAGAACGAATCATCTGAGTTTCCATTATTTCTTATGGGGAAATTCACTCTGATGTACTTTGCTATACAAGCACACTTCCTGAAAAAATGATGCTCGCAATCCAAGGTTTAACTGTAGATTCATTAAACAGAATAATATATTTCATGTGTTTCATTTAATTTAGATTTTTATAGCTTACAGCTAATGAAAACCCAAAATGCATCATCTCAAAATTTGAATATTAAGACCAATTAAAAAGCACTGAAAAGTATGAGCACGTACAGAACTCAATACTTGGTTGGGGCTCCCTTTGCATGAATTACTGCAGCAATGCACGGAGATGATCAGTCTGTGGCACTGCTCAAGTGTTATGGAAGCCCAGGTTTATCTGATAGTGGCCTTCAGCTAGTCTGTGATGTTGGGTCTGGTGTCTTGCAACTTCCTCTTCATACAGACTGTCTATGGGGTTTAGGTCCAGCATTTGCTGGGCAATAAAGCACATAGTTTTTAAAGAAGGTAATAATACTTTTGGTAGTGTGAGCAGGTGCCAGGTCTTGCTGGAAAATGAAATCAGCATCTCCATAAAGCTAGTCAGCAGAGGGAAGCATGAAGTGCTGCACTGATCTAGGACCTGATAAAACACAGTGGACCAACACCAGCTACTCAAAAAATGGCTCCCCAAATCACCACTGACTGTGCAAACTTTAGTCCTCAAAGAACTTGGGTTCTGTATGTCCCTTTTCTTCCTTTAGACTCTGGGACCTGATTTCCAAATGAAATGTTTGACATTTCTGACACAAGGAATGCGATAGTTAGAAGCCCATGTCACATCTATGCATGGTGGCTCTTCCAAGCACTGATTTAAGCTGCAGTCCACTCCTTGTGAATTTCCCCAAATTTTTGAATCTACATCCTTTCACAATCCTCTCAAGGCTGTGGTTATCCCTGTTCCTTGTGCATGTATTTCAACCACAATTTTTCCTTCCATTCAACTTTGCATGAATGTGCTTGGATACAGCACTCTGAACAGCCAGCTTCTTTAGCAATGACTTTTACCTTTTGTCTCTTGTCTCTTACCTTTTATGTGCAGGATGTCAATGATAGTCTTCTGGACAACTGTAAGGTCAGCAGTCCAACCATGAGTCTCCAATATTGATTTTTTATTTATTTATTTTTTACAATATTCTAATTTTCTGAAATACTGAATTGAGAGGTCCCATTAGCTGTAAGCTATAAATCATCAAAATAAAAAATAAAAACACTTTATATACAAGTCTGTGTGTAATGGAGCTATACGAGTTTGACTTTTTGAATTGAATTACTGAAATAAAATCACCCATTTGATAATATTCTAATGATATCTAATGAGATGCACCTGTATTTGGTTGCTGTTTATAGTGATCATCTATTTACTATGACACTTATGTAACCTTTGCATGCAATTTAATATTTCATGTAAACCCGTGTACTCTTAAAGTTTGAGGTCCAAAACTTTTCCACTGCCATCTGGTGGATAACGTCCAATATATTTAGACATTAAGAGTATATGCAACATTGATTATACACACACCTATATCTATCTTATATATATATATATATATATATATATATATATATACACACACACACACACACACACACACACACAACACTGATGTATACATTTTCTTTCACAAACAGCAAACTATCTGTTTTAGATTAATTTATTAAATGTGTGCACACAATTACTTTAAAGCTAATATTTGCCTATGCAATATAACTCATCTAATTCTTAGGACAAGAACTTTTGTTTATTTCTGATGCTTTTCACAGTCATTTTGATTGGACATCACTCAGGCAAACAGGGAAGGAACTTTAAATGTAAGAAGATACATTAACTTCAGTTTCGGTGGCAAGTTACAAAAGATATGGTTCCCTTTTACTTGTTCAGAAAAGAAAGGTTCATTCATTTGTAAAACAAATATAGTGAGAGTGCAAATATAGCAAATAGTACACTTAAATTTTTTTTTTTATATCCTTTCAATATCTCTGATGCAAAAGAACCAATATTTGCACAATCCGTAATAGAGGGTACTGTTCATTTCCAAACTTCATTCTAGTAAATTTTTAAATCTATATAAATAAAGTGTATTTTTTTAAGTAAGAAGAACCAGACAAAAAACTGCAAATTCTGATTCATGAAGTTCTTTTATAAGGTTTGAAAAAAAAAAAATCTAGAATGTTTTTTTTCTGTTCCAATCAGCCCTGTGCTTACATCAGATTCCAAAATTTCACTACACTTTCAGACGCCCAAGTGCAAGAAGTTAAGCTGGGCAGCATGTCGAATTTTAAGGTATATGTATACATTTTGAAAAGGCATGAAACAGGTACAGGCAATAAACAATACTGCATATACATGAACACAGTTTAACTAGATCCTATTGCCATCTAGCCACTGTCGCCGTCGCTCTTGGCTTGCTCATCAGGGACAGTCTTATTTTGATTTATTCACATTGACTACAAACTTCCATAATTCTGTTGATTGTGTGAAGCTGCTTTGCGACAACTGTTAAAAGCACTATACAAATAAAATTTCATTGAACTTTGGATTGCGAGCATAATTCGTTGCAAAAGCATGCTTGTATATCAAAGCACTTGTATATCAAACTGAATTTCCCCATAAATAATGGAAACTCAGATGATTCGTTCCACAACCCAAAAATATCCATATAAAATATATTAATACAAAATAAAAATAAAAAATAAAAATTGAGAATTGAGACTGGTGTTAGACGAGAGCAGAAGCAGGCGCAGGGAGGCTAATGTGTAGGACGACTTTCTAACACACACACACACACACACACACACACACACACACACACACACACACACACACACACACACACACACACACACACTACCGGAATCATTCCTCTAAACAGAGTGAAAAAATAAAACGCACTGCGACAGCCTTTTTGACTCTTTTTTTTTTTTTCTTCTTCACTGGGCCATTGTTGCAGTGCAGTTAATACAGAACTGTCACTACACTTGGACACGCACACACAAAAAGAAAAATGCTTTACGCACATGCATGTAGTCACATGTAAACGTGCACACGGATGTTGACTATACAAGTGAAGCACACACACTGAGACGAGACTGAGCATGGGAGACGATTACCACAATCCCACAGAGCAAGAGAGAGAAGAACCATTGGTTCAGCTGTGATCACGTGATGCTCGACAGACAAAGCGCACGCGTACTACAGTACCTGCACCAAGACCTTGCGCGATTTATTTAAAAAAAATTTAATGAAAAAAAAAACAAATGTGGTAGGATGAACATTATGCTTAAAAGTCAAAAAGCCCTGATGAAAATATGATGTGTAAAATAATTCAGGATCGTAAACTGTAGTATGACCAGCCTGTTAAACTTTTTTGGGAAGTGTGAAAGCTTCACAACCAAAGTGTTTTTCAAGGTTTATTTTTCAGAGAAAAATAACACACATTGAGGCCAGGAATACTACACAGAAAACTCAAAATGGCACAATCCGTTCAAGTTTTGGTCAATTTGTAGATAAATGATCCCGAGAATATCCATGTAAAAGTGCTCTGACTAAACAATGCCTTGTTTACATCATTATTTATATTAATATTAATATTGTAATTATATATATTATAAACACATTAATATCGAAGACATCCAAACTACAAAAGAACATGTATGGAATTATGTAGTAAACAAAAAAGTGTTAAACAAAAAAATCTGTCAGCTGGTTACAGTATTATTAGGTATGCCCCAAGTTAACCAGTGTGGTTTGACATATTAAGTTACTTTTTACCTTTTTTTTAAAAATAGTAAGTTAATCAGTTTTTGCATTTGCATTATTAGTTTTTGAAAAACAGTTTTATTACGGCGTGTTCAGTGTTTAAAGTTAAACCACTGTTAAAGACATCAGTTAATTATATTCTATGAATAAAGACCAATATGTTTATTTCGGGAAAGACTATACATATACATTTTACTTTAACTGGGTTCTTTTCATAAGCATGCCACCTCAGGAGACCAAGAATCTCAACAAAGAAAATGCAGGAGAATGTTCCAGAATCTCCATCAGGACCACATCATCAGTCAGATAAGCCGCAGCCCATGTTTAGGTAAATCTCAAATGTTTTAATATACAATGTTACATACACTCACCTAAAGGATTATTAGGAACACCTGTTCAATTTCTCATTAATGCAATTATCTAATCAACCAATCACATGGCAGTTGCTTCGATGCATTTAGGGGTGTGGTTCTGGTCAAGACAATCTCCTGAACTCCAAACTGAATGTCAAAATGGGAAAGAAAGGTGATTTAAGCAATTTTGAGCGTAGCATGGTTGCTGGTGCCAGATGGGCCGGTCTGAGTATATTTCACAATCTGCTAAGTTACTGGGATTTTCACGCACAACCATTTAAAGAATGGTGTGAAAAGGGAAAAACATCCACTATGCGGCAGTCCTGTGGGCGAAAATGCCTTGTTGATGCTAGAGGTCAGAGGAGAATGGAGAATTCAAGCTGATAGAAGAGCAACTTTGACTGAAATAACCACTCGTTACAGAGGTATGCAGCAAAGCATTTGTGAAGCCACAACACGCACAACCTTGAGGCGGATGGGCTACAACAGCAGAAGACACCACCAGGTAACACTCATCTCCACTACAAATAGGAAAAAGAGGCTACAATTTGCACAAGCTCACCAAAATTGGACAGTTGAAGACTGGAAAAATGTTGCCTGGTCTGATGAGTCTCGATTTCTATTGAGACATTCAAATGGTAGTCAGAATTTGGCGTAAACAGAATGAGAACATGGATCCATCATGCCTTGTTACCACTGTGCAGGCTGATGGTGGTGGTGTAATGGTGTGGGGGATCTTTTCATGGCACACTTTAGGCCCCTTAGTGCCAATTGGGCATCGTTTAAATGCCACGGCCTACCTGAGCTTTGTTTCTGACCATGTCCATCACTTTATGAACACCATGTACCCATCCTCTTTGTGGCTTCTTCCAGCAGGATAATGCACCATGTCACAAAGCTCGAATCATTTCAAATTGGTTTCTTGAACATGACAATAAGTTCACTGTACTAAAATGGCCCCCACAGTCACCAGATCTCAACTCAATAGAGCATCTTTGGGGTGTGGTGGAACGGGAGCTTCGTGCCCTGGATATGCATCCCACAAATCTCAATCAAATGCAAGATGCTATCCTATCAATATGGGCCATCGTTTCTAAAGAATGCTTTCAGCACCTTGTTGAAATCAATGCCACGTAGAATTAAGGCAGTTCTGAAGGCGAAAGGGGGTCAAACACCGTATTAGTATGGTGTTCCTAATAATCCTTTAGGTGAGTTAGTATCTAATGTTCCATGAACATTATAAGATATTAAAAATCCTCAACAGCATACAGTGTAATAAATTTACAATTCACACTATATAACAAACACCAGCAAAATCTGCCAAGTGTGTCACACTGCTCAATTCAAAGTATGATTTATGAGTTACAGAAAGGCCATAGCATTGTGACAATCTTCCAGTGAAAAGAATTTCCTGGTGTTTGTTATGTTGTGTGAATTGTAAATTTATTACACTGTATGCTGTTGAGGACTTTTTATATTTCAATAAAACTAAAATGTTTCTCATTTATATCTGGCTTTAATCTAATTATAGTCTTATTGGCTCATTTGCTTCTTCTTCAAATGCAGTCCTGTTTCTCATGTACATCTCATATTTCTCAAATGTTTCTCAAGTATGTCTCGGGTTGTGTCTCAGTTATGTCTCTTTGTTTCTCCTAAGTGGGGTTTAAGGGAATGGCCCTATCCTGGCTCAGATCCTATTTGACTGATTGTTATCAGTCGATTTAAATGGTGACTATTCTGCATGTTTCCAAGTGGAGTTTGGTGTTCCACAGAGTTCAGTTTTAGGCCCACTGCATTTTCCTCTTTACATGCTTCCTCTGGGCAACATAATTCATGGTTCATAAGCATGGTATTAGTTTTCATTGTTATGCTGATGACACAGTTGTACATCTCATCTCTTTTTGATCACAGTAACTTTAAATGGCAAGTGCAACAGTGAAAGACCTTGGTGTGATTATAGATTCCCGTCTTTCATTTGAAGCACATGTAGATAATATTACCAGGATAGCATTCTTTCACCACAGAAATATTGCCAAGATAAGGAATATATGGTCACTAAACGATGCAGAAAAACTATCATGCTTTTATCACCTCTAGGTTGGACTATTGTAACGCCTTACTGTCTGGTTGTTCAAGTAGGTGCATAAACAAGCTTCAGTTAGTCCAGAATGCAGCAGCAAAAGTCCTCACTAGAACCAGAAGATATGCGCCCATCACCCCTCTTATCCACACTGCATTGGCTCCCTGTGAAATTTCGCATCGATTTTAAAATACTACTATTGATGTATAAAGCACTAAATGTCTCGCGTCGCAGTATGAGTGAACTGCTATTGTCTTATGATCCGCCACGCCTACTTCGATCAAAGGATGCAGGCTGCCTGTCAGTACCGCATAAACTACAGCAGGGGGCAGGTGTTTTTATTACAAAGCCCCAAAGTTATGGAATCTTCTAATTAATGTTCGGGACTCAGACACAAGTTCTTAGCCTAGACTTAAACTTTGAGACTATTTATTTAGCCAAGCATTTTTGTAAAATAGATTTGTCTCAAGTAAAGAAGCAGATCTGAGGGACTCATGGACGTAGAGTGTTATGGTGAACTGGTATGTTTAGATGCTGTCTTCCCCACTCTCACTCACTTCAGGTTTATTGACAATGAAGTGCTTGGCCGCTTTACCTCTCAGGGAGCCCTCATGTCTGTGTTTCCTTCTAGCTCAACCTTTTAGTTGCTGTCATAGTTAGTCCTGCCGGAGTCCCTGCTTGTATTCTGAACTAAATATACATTCACCATACCCAAATGCCACCTCTCCTTCTCTTCTGCTCTCTCCTCCTCTTCCTATCTCTCTGTGGAGCTATACATGTCACCCCTGAGCTGCCAGTGATCCAGACCCCCTCTGCCCTCTGGACCTGTCTGATTCGTCCTGGTGTCCTGCTTCTGGCTGGAGATCTCGTCGCATGGATGCTGTGTGTGGTCTGCCTGGTATACGTGTGGTGACTGGGGACGGTTCCACTTTTCCACGAAGACGGTCCAGGCCTTGGCTGATGCTGACAGCTGTTCTAGATTGCAGTTGCTCGATAGTTCAGGACTGGAGTTTCCTATAGTCTACCTGAGCCTCCAATAACGAACTGGAATCCATATTAACTTAAACACGTCTCCTGTTATACTGAACTTCCAGTCTCGCACAGTATGATGCAGATTAGGGCTGCAACAATCGATAAAATAGATAATTATCGATAATGAAATTCGTTGTCAATGAATGCCGTTATCGATTAGTTGGACTGCTCACGTTACTGAGGAGCGCGACCACAAGATGCACAAATACACAAAGATAAGCACAGATACACAGCCGCTCGCGCAATGGAGGTTACAGAAGCGTCTGCAGGAAAAGCGTGCGCCTATGGCGTTATATTCCTGCTACAATTCTGAGCGCACGGTTTGACATTTTGAGAGCAGACAAAGCACTCTATGCACGTGCAGTGTCTCCACTGAGCGCTCAACAGCTCGATTCTGCGCGTGCAATGTCTCCAGTGCTCGCTCAACATGTTCTCCGCACATGCGCGACTTCTCGATTCTGTGCGCGCTCGACTCTGCCTGTACGCTCACTCAACTTTGTCCAGTGTCACAAAACTGCCACAAAACCAGCCAATCACAGACTTCCACACACTACTTCTGATTGGCTCTTCCTTCTCTATCAGCTGGCAATATCTGCAATTATTGTTAAAATGCTGTATTTTGCATACTCAAATGCTGTTATTTATTTATTTTTTAGAAAGAGATAAGGTCAGCATAAGTGAGTTCATTCAAAAAAGAAATCCCCAATGCACTCCTCAACAAGCAGCCATTATAACAGATGCCATCCAATATAATAAGAGTACAACAATTGTTTTGCTTTTTTATTTATTTATTTATTTCTATTTTGGATATTTAGAGGAGTTTTACTATTCAAAAACAAACTTTGTCTTTAAGGTTTAAAATGTCAAAATTAAAGATCATTAAACTCTATATGTGGCTTTTGCATTTTTAAAGTTTAGTTTTACACATAACTAATACCCTGATTTATGGTTTTATATAGCTATAAGCAAACCATCAAATTAAAGAAGCATTTATTTGTTTATCCGATTAATCGGAAAAAAATAAAAAATAATCGCCCAACTAATCGATTATCAAAATAATCGTTAGTTGCAGCCCTAATGCAGATCAATCCCTGCTATCCGTTTTCACTCAAATGAGGATGGGTTCCCTGTTGAGTGTGGTTCCTCTTAAGGTTTCTTCCTACTGCCATCTCAGGGAGTTTTTCCTTGCCACTGTCGCCGTCGTTCTCAGGGACAATCTTATCATTTTGATTCATACACATTCAGATTTTATACAAACTTAAATAATTCTTTTGATTGTGTAAAGCTGCTTTGCTACAATGTCAACTGTTAAAAGCGCTATACAAATAGAATTGAATTGAATTGAATAAGTACTCAACACCTCAGGGAACACCTTCAAGATTGTAGAAAAAACATTTCAGGTAATTATGCTTATGAGGCTGAATGAGCGAATGTTATTTAACATATTTTGACTACATAATTCCATATTTATTTTGTCATAATTTCAAGGTCTTCAGTATTAATACAAGATGTTGAAAACAAAAATAAAGAAAAAACACTGAAGGAGAATTTTTGAGTGTGTCTCTATACACAGGACAAAACACAAATTATAAAAATTTACAAAGACAAGTAAAGATGGATGTAAAAGTGGATGGGACTATGCATGCACATTTCTGACCTGTGTACTACGTGCAGGAGTGCCCTCTCTCTCCAGTTGTTCCTGCTGCTGTAGGCGAAGCAGAGTCTGTGTCTGCACATGCTGCTCCTGCACCTGCTGGGCAATCACTTTCAGTTTCTCGGGATATAGGTGAGCATCCAGAGATCGAATCTGTTACACAAAAATACACACTTTAAATATAGGCCCGGCAGAGAAATTTCATTAAGAACAAAACTAATTATAAAGCATGATTCTCCTATAGATTAAGCAGTGCAACTAAATGCGTCATCCACCAGGCAGTACAGTGTGGTTATATTACAGGAACATAGCAGTGAGCTTAAACTATTTCCATGAGCAAGAAATCTATAACCAATGAACCAGTGCAGAATTTGCAACCATTCTTGCCAGGCCATAAGTGAACCAAACAAGGATAAATGAATTGAGTTATTGCAAAACACTGACTGATCAAACAATGGTAACAGTTTAGTTTTTGGTCTGATAGAAAATTATTTCTAAGTAACCAGTGAACCAGTTCAAAATGACAATCTAACATGATAGAGTTTCAGCAGTCTACACCAAAGTTTCACTTACTACAAGTATCCCTTTTTTTAGAGGCTATGAGAATACCCAACTCTACACACAACACCCGAGAACATCTCTTATTTTTACTGGTATGATTATACCATGATTAACTGCCTTTAATACTCAGTCAGCTTTTTCTATTATTAATTTCACTAGACTGTATTGTTTTGGGTTGTGCAAAAGCTCTACAGTTTTTTTCAGCTTGGTGTACTGCCAGTTACAAAACATCCATTACATTTGTAGGATTATAAATTGATCATTTTATCAGGTTCCTTTGTGAAGAAATTTGGAGTTTCGTATAATTACATTTACTGAGGCAGCCTAAAAGTGTCACTGCATAAGTCAAGATGACCCTCACCTGTTCCTCTAACATCATGCGCACTGAGCGTTCTTTTTCCAGCTGTTGCCGGAGTTCAATCATTTCTCGCCTCAGGTCCTCCACCTTCTCTTCCTCCAGAATATCCGGAGAGCCTATACCTTCATCCTTCTCCTCTGCACGTCTTCTCTTTGGGGATGAGCCACTGAACTCCTGTACATGTGGAATGGGATGGGTGGTGGTGAAAAGAAAGTAAAGAGTCAACACTGTAAACACTGTAAATAACTTGATTATTAGTTTAGCTTCACTTACTATTAGAGATGGAGAAAGAAAATTAGTTATGAATCACAATTCTTTTATGTGCTGACTAATGTATTGCCACATTGACTTAATTTATTTATTAAATGATTTTTCATTTATAATAGAGATGTACTCGATCAGCCAGTAACCAGAATTGGCTGGTGTCCAGCTTGATCAGCCATTCTTCATCATGTTAGACATAACCAATTCTGTGTAGAGTGCACAAGCATCCAAGAGGTGCAACAGAAACACATTTTAATTGTGTTACATTAGCAATAGTTGCCATGGCCATCTTCTCCAAGCTCTGTGAACAAATCTCCCACCCACTCATACACTAGTCTCAAAACACGGCGAGCGCTATTTAGACTCGAAGCACACAAGTTAGAAGTCACTCATGCCCGTGTTAGAAGCTGCATGTGCTCACAAAAGAGCTATCTGAGCTCTGCTTGCAGTTGCTTAATATGCGCCTAAGACTTTAGAATCATTCGAAGCACTAAATTGTCATTGTTTCTTTACAATACTAATGATGGTACTCTAAACAACTGCCAGGTGGAAGGAGTGAATTATTCATTAGACTTGTTTCGAAATAATAATTATGGCAGATGACAGATACTTGGTGTAAAAATTTAGCTTTTTGTTCCGGTTACATTTTATATTCTTGTGTCTGAAGTTAGTTTGTATTGCTTAAATGCTGCCCTTTTAGTTTTTAAGCGAGAAATTTAATGCTATAAGGAACAGTCTACATTTTATTATTAATGTTGACTTCTGTTTTGAAGCTGTGGAATAAAGCTAAGGTATAACATTTTTGAGGTATGACAACTATTTTTTAAAGGTTCAAGCTCTTAAAATTATAACAAAATTAGAAAAAAAAGTACATCAAATCAGGATATTTATAAAATTGTGAGACTTCGGAATATTCCAATAAGAGTAATAAGTAAATCAGCACCCAAGTATTGTAATAATATTGTATTGGGATTCCCATCCCTAGTTACTAAGAATGTTTTTAGAAACACTTATACACCTATTCATTCATGCAATTATCAAAACCAGCCAATCATGTGGTAGCAGTGCAGGGCATAAAATCATGCAGTCACCAGACCCAAATCCAATGGGATGAGGTAGAACAGGAGATAAAATAGCACGAAAGTGAAAAGTCTGCAGGAACTGCAATTATGTCAGCATGGACCAATATCTTAAAGAAATGTTTTCACCATCTTGTGGAATCCATGCTACAATGGCTTTTGAAAGCAAAGTAAGGCCCTACAGAATATTAATACAACATTCATAATAAAGTGTTATTATTATCAGAATCTATATTAATAACTTGTTTTATAGTTCATATGTTCATTACATGCTCTATTCTGCCCTGTTGGGAAGTAAAAAATTCTACAACTCACAGCAGATATCCCTTTTCAACAATCACATTTTGGCATAAAGTCCCTTAGTGTCAAACACGATCATACAGAAGCAAAATTAGCAGCTATTATTTATGCAAAAAGTGGCATATATGTAAAATGCACTACCCCAAACTGCAGTGTAAAATACCTACACCATGTTCCTTTAAAATACAGTCCACAGTGATTTCTCTTGACTGATATGTGACAGAAGTTGAAAACAACTTGGCAGTGCTCACCTGGATGAAGCGCTTAAGCTGTGTGTTTTGCTGTAGCAGGCGTGTCTTTTCCTGCTCCAAGGAAAATATATATTCTGCAGTCTGCTGCAAGATGGCAGCCTGGGAGGCAGGGAAAAAGAAGGGTCAAATAACACTGGCATAATTGACAACATAGTTGAAAAATGCCAAGAACAACACTGAATGGTAAATCCTCTTATATGGATAGTGACAAAAACAAACAAATAGTTTCTATATAACATAAAAGTATAGTAAATGCAGTAGAAACAATATTTCAACTAGCACAGAACGGACATGCCTCTTCATGTGCTATAAGAAAATTTTATAACGATAATCCTCCTTAAACAAGCTCCAACTAGGGCTTCAAGATTAATCTGGGGAAATAAATAAATAAATAAATAAATAAATCACAATTTTGATTCACACACTGTTTTCTAAATGATGCCAGTGCATACATGTTGACTTATTTACTTAACAATACAAGTTTCTAAAATCAGTCGCACTCACACAGTGTAAAACAAAACAATATTAATTCACAAATCAGATAAGCCATTGGCAAATTATTGTCATACAACTCGATCACTTCTCTAACCTTGCTTCCTCATTTATAGCGTTCAGCTGTCACTCGCATGATGTGTAATAAGGTGGCAGACCTAAACAGACTAGTCAGTTTACTTGGTGGAGTTGGGAGTAGGCCTGAACTTAATTGAAATTGTGTGTTATGGATCATGTGTAGATCCTTTCTTTCTCCACACTTTGGCCATACATTTATCAAACATAGTGGAGGCTAGGGTTGGGTACCGAAAACCGGTGCCAATACGGCACCGGTACCTATAGAACAGGTATGTACCGGATCGAAACAGAACGCGAATTTCGGTGCCTCATTTCAGTGCCACTTAAATGCTTGAACTGTCGATTGAAATATTTGTTCTCTGGGGCTATGATGACACAGTTATAATAAGCATTAGATTCATCAACACACATGATCGCTAGTAAAATTTAAATACTGCATTCATGGGGTGTCAGAAATGATCGGAAAGATTTATTATTTCCTTAATTAGAAAAATCTTGAGGACATCGGAAAGCTTTGATAATACAAATCCAAAACATTGTTGCAATAATGCTACTGTCCATTTTTAAAAGTTAAAAAGCCAAATCATCGGGAAATGAGACCATCCGAGATGCGCGTGAACGCATCTTGCGTTACACTCGCTTTGACGGCAGCAGGTGATCTACCGCTATCTTAACTTGCCAAATTAACTTTCGTTAGAATGCCTAAAACAAAACGGTCGAAAGTGTGGCTATATTTCATTCCGACACTGCGACATGCAGCAAATATTTTACAGCAGTTGCATGTAAAGGGGGAAACCTGTCAAATCTAATGAAACATTTGAGGGCACACGGAATAAACTTAAAAGCAAACAGAGGGATGCACCGTGTTTGACAGCTTACGGACAACAGCTAGAACTATCGATGTGGATGAACCCAGCCCCAGTCATACCAACCGCAGCAAAAAGGAGTCCACCGATTATGATGACGACAGTAGCCTTTCCGCAGGTTAGTAGTAGGCTAATGTGATGTTAATTGCAAAATGCAAATCTAAAACAATACCCAACCCTAGTGGAGGCAAGGTCATGTCTTGGGGTTACAGGCTGCTTCTAGAATAGGCTCAATTGTTGAAGTAA
Source organism: Clarias fuscus (assembly GCA_030347435.1). Classification (NCBI taxonomy): domain Eukaryota; kingdom Metazoa; phylum Chordata; class Actinopteri; order Siluriformes; family Clariidae; genus Clarias; species Clarias fuscus. The sequence goes on along the minus strand of CM059222.1, from coordinate 10,173,025 downwards.
CTGGTGATTGTAGCAGCAAAATTAAGGTGTCAGCTACAATTGCACACTGCCAACACAACAAAGGCCTTTATCATAGGAAAAAAGCTTTACTGGCCAAGTCAATTGCAAATTGTTGCCTAATTAAGCACAAACAACAACCAAATAAAACTATGGTCTAGAAAAGCATCACTTAAAGACTGCAACAGTTTGGTGAAATTATTTGTTTGATAGCTTGATACAGTTATTGCAAGGGATAGGCAACCATACTGTATTAGGTGTTTTTTTTAATCATCTACACAATACTAAGAATAATGTTCTGCTCTGTTATTACTGATCGGTGTGTATATTCATCTTTATGAATTACACTTTCCTTTTTTGTTTGGTTGTTCTTACATAATACAATTTAAAAAATATACACTTTACATTTTTTATTTACTAGAATGGACTTGACGGTAGAAGTACCATCTAAAATTTGTGCAAATATTGGTTCTTTGAAATAATGGCCATTTCAAGGATATTTAAAAACGAATTGCACTATTTGCTAAAGATAGTACTGTTTTGCACAAATTGGTGAACTTTTGTCCCCTGACCAAGTAAATGGAGACCATGTTTTTTTTTTTAACATGAAATGCCAACACAACTGAGAAGTTCACAGATCTAAGAAGAGACCTCTTAGGAAGTTTTCCTTTCCTGTTTACAGAGTGATCTCAAATCAATGTGGCTGTGAGAAGCATCAGAAATAAGCAAACTAAAACTTCTTGTCAGAAGTACGAGTTATATCGTATATACAAGAATTCCAAGAAAAAGGTGCCAGAAAACACTGTGCAATGCCATTTTTTGTGTATGGGGCTACATAGCCACAGACCAGTCAAGGTGCCCATGCTGACGCATGTCCGTTGCCAAAAGCACCCTCAATGGACATGTGAGCACCCGAATTGGATCGCAGAGCAACGAAAGAAGGTAGCCTGGGTTAATGAATCATTTTTTCTTTTACATCATATGGATGGCTGGAGGCATGAAAGAAGGCAAGCAGTTAGAGGCAGTGTGTTGCCTCTAAAAAAAATTAATCGATTAATCGGGTAATTGGATAAAATGCACTTTTGCTTAATTAAACAGCAATGTAAAATATATAAGAGTAACAAAGATTATTTGTTTTTCTTTTTAGAAAAATCTAATTTTATTTTTTAAATGCATACAGCATTTTATCAAAAATGAACATAGTCATTATTCATAATACAAGGAATACCTTATACCCCTATCCCCCCTATGCGGTTTGACTCGCAGCGAGATGCGGTGTTAGGCACCGTGAGCTGCCGCGACTGCCCGCCGACGTTCCGCAAAAAAATTAACATTTTTAAGGCGGCTTAAACATGGAAAGATGGAAACGTAATCGCAGCGCCAAAACTTGCGGTGAATCATGAAGAACCATACTTCCAGCCACCGCGCAGGTGAGATAGGGGTTTTAAAGTTGACTGAGATTAATTATGTGTATTACAGCATCATATATTCTTATTTTAAAGCCTTTTCTCGGATGCAAAAAAAAAAAAAAAAAAGGGTATTTCAAATGACTTTAAGGATTAAAAAAAACTAAGGCACACATTAAAATAAATAATTCTACAAAAACACCAAGTTGTGCAACTAAATTTTCTGAACTAAAAGTTTCAAAATCTATATCATCACTGCTTATATCATCTATAACATATAAGCCTTTATTGACAATTTATGTCGTTTTCTCTTGCTGCTTTCTTCTTCTCTTGGCCACGCTGATAATTTTATCGCTCCCTTCCATTTTGCAGCCCGCAACAGAACACTCCCTCAAATCAAGACACAGCTAATTGTTTGTCTCCTTCCACTTTGTGGGTGACGTAAGCGCTTCTTCTTCGTTGGTGTTTACTGGCGGCTTGTATCCAGAAGCGCGCTGTGTCAAAAGCGTTCGGTCAACAAATAATTGCGCAAAAACATAACACAAGCTTTTCAAATTAATTAAACAAAGCTTCGAGGCAGAAGATTTTGCCTCAATCATTTTTTGTAATTTAATTACTCGATTCACTCGAGGAATCGTTTTAGCCCGTTTTAGATGAACTAACCACATCACATCAGAACTTGGAACACTTTACTCCCCTTGAAGCGAGGGAACTAATTTCACTCATCTCTTCTTCAAAATCGTCAACCTGTATATTAGATCCTATACCGGCACATTTTCTCAAACAGATAGTACCAGCAATAATAGAACCCCTGTTGAAAGTAATTAACTGTTCACTCAGTAGTGGGTATGTCCCCAAACCCTTTAAATTAGCCGTTATTAAACCGCTAATCAAGAAACCTGACCTTGACCCCAGTCAGCTTTCTAATTACAGGCCGATATCAAACCTTCCCTTTATCTCCAAGATTCTGGAAAAGGTATCACAGCAGCTATGTTCACATCTACACAGAAATAGCATAAATGAACTGTATCAGTCAGGATTTAGGCCTCATCACAGCACAGAGACAGCACTTGTTAAAGTAGTAAACGACCTCCTATTGACCTCTGATCAGGGTTGCATCACTATACTTGTGTTACTGGACCTCAGTGCAGCTTTTGACACCATTGATCATAGTATTCTCCTTCACAGATTAGAAAAGGTAGTAGGAATTAAGGGAACTGCCCTCTTGTGGCTCAGATCCTATTGGCTGATCGTTATCAGTTTGTAGATTTAGTTGGTGACCATTCCTCATGTTCTCAAGTGGAGTTTGGTGTTCCACAGGGTTCAGTTTTAGGCCCACTGCTTTTTTCCCTTTACATGCTTCCTCTGGGCAACATAATTCGTAAACATGGTATTAGTTTTCATTGTTATGCCGATGACACACAATTATATGTCTCAGCAAATCCAGATGAGAAAAACCAGTTTGCTAAAATTGAGCAGTGTGTGCAGGACATAAGAGATTAATTAACATCCAATTTTCTTCTGCTTAATCCTGATAAGACAGAAGTTCTGGTCATAGGACCACAAGTAGCTAGAAGTAAGCTTTCTGATCACACTGTAACTTTAGATGGCCTTTCTGTTCCATAAAATGCAACAGTAAAAGACCTTGGTGTGATTATAGATTCCAGCCTTTCGTTTGAAGCACATGGAGATAATATTACCAGGATAGCTTTCTTTCACCTTAGAAATATTCCCAAGATTAGAAACATATTGTCACTAAATGATGCAGAAAAACTAGTTCACCTTTATCATCTCTAGGTTGGACTATTGTAACGCCTTACTGTCGAACTAGGTGTATAAGCAAGCTTCAGTTAGTACAGAATGCAGCAGCGAGAGTCCTCACTAAAACCAGAAGATACGAGCACATGTCCCCTATCTTATCTACACTGCATTGGCTCCCTGTGAAATTTCGCATCGATTTTAAGATTCTACTTTTGACATTTAAAGCACTAAATGGTCTCGCGCCACAGTATTTGAGTGAACTGCTAGTGTCTTACGATCCGCCACGCCTACTTCGATCAAAGAATGCAGGCTGCCTGTCAGTACCACGTATTATTAAAACTACAGCAGGGGGCAGATCTTTTTCTTACAAAGCCCCAAAGTTATGGAATAGTCTTCCTATTAATGTTCGGGACTCAGACACAGTCTCAGTGTTTACGTCTAGGCTAAAAACCTATTTATTTAGCCAAGCATTTTTGTAAATAGATTAACCTTAGGTAAAGGAGCAGATCTGGGGGACTCATGGACGTAGAGTATTCTGGTGAACTGGTATGTTTAGATGCTGTCTTCCCCACTCTCATTGATCACTCAGGTTTGTTGACGGTGAGGTGATTGGTTGCTTTACATCACAGGGAGCCCTCATGTCTGTGTTTCCTTCTGGCTCTCCCTTTTAGTTATGCTGTTCTAGTTAGTCCTGCCGGAGTCCCTGCTTGCACTTTGCACTAAATATACATTCACCTTATACATGTTGACCATACCTAACTGCCATCTCTCCTTATTTTCTGTTCTCTCCTCTTTCTCTCTCCTTTCCCTCTCCCTGTCTCTCTGTCGAGCTATACATGTCACTCCTGAGTTGGCAGTGATGCCCCGTGTGGTCTGCCTGGATTCGTGTGGTGGCTGGGGATGGTTTCCATGAAGACTGTCCTGTCATCGATTGATGCTCTGGGGACCTGTGACTTCAGTTGTTCAATAGCTCAGGACTGGAATCTCCTACAGTCTACCTGAGCCTCCAGGAACAAACTGGACTCATTTTAATTTTAAACACCTCTCCTGTTATACTGAACTTCCAGTACACATTATTATACTGATCAATCCCTGCTATCCGTTATCACCCAGATGAGGATGGGTTCCCTGTTGAGTCTGGTTCCTCTCAAGGTTTCTTCCTATTACCATCTCAGGGAGTTTTTCATTGCCACCGTCGCCCTCGGCTTGCTCATCAGGGACAATCTAATCATTTTGATTCATACACATTGCATACAAACTTACTTCTTTTATTGTGTAAAGCTGCTTTGCGACAATGTCAGTTGTTAAAAGCGCTATATAAATAAAAAAATTGACTAGTAGAGTCCATGCCTTGGCGGCTCAGGGCTACCTCAAGATTAGGTGGGTGATCATAATGTTATGTCATACACACTAAAAACACTGGCCACTTCATTTGGTACACCTGTTCAAGAATCAACTTGATACATTTAGGTATGTAGACACGGTCAACACAATCTGCTGAAGAACAAAACAAATATCAGAAGAGGGAACAAAAGTGATTTAAAAGTCTATGAACATGGCGAGCTGAGTATTTCCAAAACTGCTGATCTACTTTGATTTTCAACCATTTAATAGCTGTTCACTCAAATTTTTAACATGAAGTCCAAAGAGGTGTCTACGCAACTGAATTAGGCTGAAAAACAAAACAACCCATCAACGAGATGGCAAAAGCATTGGGAGTGGCCAATACAACAGTTTGGAATGAACTGGTAAGTTTTGCAATGGCAAAAAAGCCTGGAAGACCACAAAATTGTGTCAGTCCTGAAGAACCCTTTTACCACATATAGCCAAGTCAGGAACACTCCTGAGAAGCAGTTGTGTTGTGTCAGTATGTCAACAGTTGTGTTAAGCAGATATGTCAAGGTCTACATTGAAGAGAGGAAAAGAGACTTCAAAACAAGGAGCAAACCACTGGTGACGTTCAAGTACAGGAAAAAATATATAGAGTGGAACCTCGGTTTGCAAGTAATGCGGTTTGTGAGAGTTCAGCATTTTTAATCAATTTTGACTTGGAAAACGAACAAGTCTTGGTTTACGAGTACCGAGTATCATGCATGCGCTTCTTGTTTTGACGCCGAGCGTCATGTGATCACAACTGAGCCAACAGGTTTTCTCTCTTGCGCTGCGGAATTGTGGGTAAGCGTCTCCCCTGCTTGGTATTAGTGTTCGTTTCTCACTGATATAATCAACATCTGTGAACGCGTGTACTGTTTACTATAACACTGTGACCACGTGTGTGACACGTAAAACATCTTTTATTTTGTGTTTGTGTGCACAAAATAACAGGGCACGTGCATTGTTTATTATAATGTGTGCATTCCGGTGCATTCCATGCTCATCGCTGCTGGGCTCTGTGCATGTGGTGCACAGTGTTCTGGTGCCTTTCTACTATAGCCAGCATTGATCTTTGAACTTTGGGTGCTCATGATCATGTTATCAGGCTGATCAGTATACACATCACATACACACACATTCTAATACATTATTAATTCTGCTGTAACAGCTCATACATAGGGACTTATGGTAGACAACCCATATAATTAAGACTAAAATGTATGGTTTTTTTAAATAGGTTAAAAAAATACAACATTCATTGATGTGGTCAATTATTGTTACCAAACATTTAAGCCCAGTTTCCACTTTCAGGATTTTTGCTATGGATTGCAAGAGAACGTCAATGTATTCAAAATCGTGACTTGCTGTGGCTCCTAAATGATCTGACTTCTTAAGACCAAATAAGAATTAATAAATGAATTAGTGAATGAATTAATGCTCTGACGTAAACTCAGCAAGTACATTAACATGCACTTGAAACCGATTTGAACATGCACAACCCATCACAGAGTCAACAAAAATGACAAAAAAAACCATCCACTTACCAGTAATACCATGACAGCACCACTATGGATGCCTAAAATCGACTACGGAAGGCCACAAAAAAACGTAGCTCCACCGCATTGTTTTAAATGTTGGAAAAAATAAATAAGAAGAATTTAATTCCATGAAGGCAAGCTTAGGCTCACAGGTCATCCTGACACCCCACTAAGCCACGATCTTACCATGTAATTGCCCACAGCTTGAATTCATGAGTTCCTAGCAATCTGTAGTAAAAATCTTCAATGTGAGAACTGGGCTTTAGTTAACTTTTATGGACGAAATCTCGCTTGTAAGAGCTTTGTGAAGTTCAATAGCACGGAAAAGTCTTTGGGACAGAAAGTTGAGGGGAGAGAGAGAGAGAGACTGCTGAGGGAATAACTGAATCACAGCTATATACCATAAATGAGAACAGGAACTAACTTGTGTTGGAACCAACTGTGTATTTTTTCAGTTCAATAATTAAATAAACATTTAATTATTATGAAATTTGAAACATATGGGCCCATATATTATTGCTTTTTTTATCTTAATTCATTAGATGTTGCATCCAGACCAGCATCTTGTCCAGTCCCATAATCTTGGTTATCCAACTTTACCCTACACCATCTATTATCAAGCATATTAATGCACCAAACCAAGTTATTGCCAATGTAAATGTATATTTTTTTATTGTATATACTGTTTTAATGTATAATAATTAAAGAAAGATTTACTTTGCTCAACTTCTCTCCATCACTATGTGGTATGAGTGTTTTAAGAGACTGGAAGCCAGCGTTGATGCTCTGCATGCGCCTGCGCTCATTGCTGTTGGCAATCTCCCTGCGAATGCGTCGTTCTTGGTCCCGTGCCGTCTCGGGTGTGAGGGGGATGTTTGCTAAACTGGAAGAAAGGAAAACATATTTTATCGATTGACAATTACAAAATCATCAGGGAAATGACAAGGGACAGATAACTTGTACACAATACCACCACAATAAACGTGTGTATAATAATCTTAAAATGTGCACAAAACAGTATTTCCTAAATGAACTGATAACGTTCACATGTTTATTAATTGCACATTTTAAAGCCATGGATATTACCCTGCGTTCACACCAAACGCGGCAAAAGCGTCAAAACGGCCGGAAGTCATTCATTTTCAATGGGTGCCGGCGGCGAAGGGAGTTGAAATCAGCTCAACTTTATGGTAATGAGTTATGACGCGGTTGAGCGGCAACCAATAAAAAAGTAGAGGCCCTCCGCTTGAGCGGATTCCGTGGAACGCAGTCCTGTAAACTTTTGTTTCGGCGACTTTAGTTCCCAAGCAAAATGAAGGAGAAGTTAATTATTGCGGTAGCGGCTTTCCCGGTTATTTATGACCTGTCCCTGTTTGTGTACAGGGACATTAATAAAAATTTTAAAAAATGATGCGTGGACAAAGATAAGAAATATAATATAATAAAAAATATTAAATTAGACTAGCAATTCACAATGAACAGAAGCCACACCATACAAATGCCTTATAATTTATTTATTTCTACAATACAGTTCTTTCTATCAATCAATTTCTTGTTTTCTTCCACATTTTGGTCAGTCTTCATAAGATCAACAAGCTTGATTGCTTTGCGGCCCCTTTAAATACAAGAAAGGCATTCGGTCTACGTCAGAGCGGCAAAGCGCGGCGACAGGCGTCTGCGGCAGGAGTGAACTTTGACGCTCTCGCCGCGTTCGGTGTGAACGCAGGGTTAATCACCAGGAGCATTTGATACTGGTAATATTTCTGTTAAAAATGGCTACTCATTTTGGGAAAATGTGCAACTGATTTATTACTACTATTATTATAATGTTAAAAACACTAATTTAAATATTAATTATATTAGATAAAGTGAAAGTCACATTCATGACCAAAATAAGAATTGTTATAATTAATAATGTTTCCATGTGTAAGCATTGTTTGTCCTGTTTAGGAGGAAAATCAAATCCTTAATTAAACTTCCAAACCTCGTACCAACACCAATACAGGAATATCCTAGAAGCACAAAATCTACCAACAATTCAAATGGTTTGTCCAAGGACTTTATCTAAAACCCTGACACAGCATTAACACTGTTAGCCACAATGTGTATGTCTCAACATACATTTTTGCTTTCTACAAGATGCTATTTATTTTAGTGGAAAGCTTTAATGCATTTGCGCAGTGTATAATGCTTTTGTTGGCACCTTGTTCAGCCAATTACATAAGAGCTTTAAAAGTCTTTGATTAGCTATAACCAAATCCACGTACACATCATACAGGTAATGACAGTGACCTGAGGCCACATGAGGGCAACATGTTCCATTGTCCTGGCAGTTGTATGTGTGTGGTGTGGGTGTTTTTTTTTGCTAATGTTTTTAGCAAACTTGTTAAAAGTTTCAAAAACAATTAATCAAACTGTAGGATTGTACATTAATGGCTAATTTAATATTTTTTCTTATAATGATTTTCTCAAGATAATATTGAAAGTGACCATGAGTAATTAGTGCTATATCCAGGTCAGGAGCTGGATAAAACAGATGTAGTATTATGAGGGGGGGGGGGGGGGGGGGGGTTACAACAACACACAGATACCAGTAACACTTCCCAGTGAGTAACCTGACCTCAGGGCTGAGCAAGGAGCTGTGATGTGACCACATTACTCACTGTACCAACCAGACCAATTATTGATCACAATGATTCTGCCAAGTTAGAAACAAAATAGTATTAATGCACAGTTTTAAAAAGAACATAAAAAATACTTGTACATTACATGCATGTTTTGATTTTAAATGTATAATCATTTGCCTCACAAAAAAGAAATTGCTACCTACTTTATCTACCCAAAATAAATTTCCTTTACCCATCATTTCACTCTGTCTGGGCAGCAATACCAGAAATTGTCCTGTGTGAGCATCCTTGTTCTCAGTAATTTTCCCCCTTTATCCAGAGCACAGGTTACTGTCTATGTGGAGTGATGTTGGGGTCTCCACTTTACTCCCCCTTCTTAAATACATGCTTCTAGTGAAATAGCTAGGCTAATGTTTTTTCCATTTAACAGTAAGTGTGGGTATGGTGCCCTGTGATAGACCAGTATTGCATGCAGTCTGCATACGGATCTGATACACAGCATTTCTTGGACAGACTCTGTATTCAACACAACCCTGAGCAAAATAAAGTAATAACTGATTTAAAAAAAAGAAAAAGATAAGATTATTACATGTACCAAAATTAGTCAATTGCCTACTTTTGGTACGCTTACTTATCACAGATAATTATGGTCAAACTGCTAAGCTTGCTAAAAGTAAGTAAGCCGAGTAAAACTCGTAAACGGGCATGACCAATTGTGCATCCCTAATTAAAAACAAATTTATTTATACTAGTAAATCAACACACACTAAAACTAAACAAATATATATGATTGAAGCAACAATTCCTTAATAACCCTCTTTTAAAAAAAAATAAAAATAAATAAATTATGCACTAGAGACATTGGTGCAAAGACATTTAAGTGGCATCATGTACAGTACATTAACTGAAACACTTGAAATTGTGTCCAAGTGCTTTAAAATAAAATTGTTAAACTTTAAATCAAACAAAAACATTTGTCTTTAAATCACACCTTGACCATAAGATGATAGTTGGTTGCTTTGCAAGTACTTGCCATCATGTTTCAAGTACACAAGTAAACATTATTAAATAAAAAATAGATTTTTGGATGTTGCTTTGGCATAAAATTAACAAATGACACTGGGTGTACATTTCTCTTTTTATGTGTGTAAATTTTACTTTTAATTCCAACCAGGAAAAAACAACATTGACGATAAAATCGAATGCCGTGTAACTACATTTCCCAGAAAGCTTGTCGCCACGTCCTGAGCTGGCCCCGCCTTCCACCGTGCGATCAGGTTGCAGACGCATTGACGGGCCTTGCTCAACATACACACCCCCTTATAAAAGAAACCCTTATTAATTTATGAACGTGTTAATCACTAGCTTGATTGCTTTCACGATCTAGAATAATCAAGTATAGAATCGACTAAGGTTAAGTTTTAACCCTCATAAAACCTGGTTAAAGATGACAAATCCAAGCCCTCCGCCATTACAACAATGCTTCTCTACACAGCTTCCTCTCCGCTTGTCCATGCGGCAGCATGGCAGGGCTTCGGGAATAAAGGCGCAGTCGAAACAACGAAAACACAATCTCCCGCCAAACTGCTGACGCTTTTAGAAGCACAAAACCTAATCCAGTTTATGAAATTACAGTTACAGAGTATGTGCGAGTTATTTATTCTACACGTTGGACGGGTTAAGAGTTAGACGACGACAAATCCTCGCTGTAGCACAAGCCACAAGCATGGCCGCACTGCCCACAATAACTTTAGCCTGCTCTCGCAACCCAACACACACCGCGTGCAGGAGCGCGATGCTCGGCCTCAACTTTCACAAAAATACTAAATACACACCAGATCATGATCTTTAAACCTGTTAATGCAGAATAACACAAAAGGCAAAGCGGCATTCAAAAGAAGTCCACTGATTTGAAATCGCCTTGCAGCAGAGCAGCGGCGTGGTGTGCATAGAACCACGTGGTTTATGTTTGTTAGACGCAAAATGTGTGGATTTAGCCAAATTATCCGCGAAGTAACGTTTATGCGATAGCGCACAAGTTTGAAACTAATGCCGTAATACCCAAATCAGCACTAAAAACTGGGTCTTATTTACGCTATTTCCCATCTTACTCCAAGAGATCCGTCCGTACACACAATAACACACCACTGAGATCGAGCATGTTGCCTCGTTACTTTGATGCTTGGCGGGCGATAAAAAAAATCCAAGCCTTCACGTATTCACAGACTTTCGAGGTTGAAAATGTGTGCATACATACCTACACAAGCCCCCTATGACTTCTTTTTCCGTTTTCCTAAAATGTTGCAATGAGGGCACCTTCTGAGCTGGTACCATGAAATACTCCATGCTTCCCTCTCCAGCTTTGAGTCCGCAGATCTTCCTCACTCCTTGCTTGTTGTGAATTTGTCGGGTATTCGCAGGCAATGGCGCATTTAATTTAAAGAACAGTTCAGTCTGTGAGATTGAATGTGAGGTTGCATACGAACGCAGAAGCGTGAGGAGTTGTAATGATACTCTACTTCCAGCTGATGGGGTTCCCTCGTAGTGTGTGGCGCTCTTTCTCTCTCAGCCTCCCTCCCCCTGTCTCCCTCCCTCTGCATGTACGTCTGTGTGTGTATTTGCAGCTGATCGGGTGTCTTTCAAGGCGGGAAACAGCTGGTAGGAATCACACAGCACTACAGAAGCGCAGTGTTCCGCGGCACACACTGTAAACAAATCAGTATTTAAGGTACACTGCAGCTTCGCATTTTAGCTACTCACTAATGGCGAAAATATATATTTTTTTCATACAGTTCAGAAAATCACTCGTTATGTCACAGTTGGTTAGTTGTGTGATAACTGCGAAATTTCGTTGAGTTTCTATATTAAATATTATTATAAAAAGAAAACGCATAAATGTATTTGATCGCTACGAGCGCGCTTACATGGCTGTACAGTAGTGAAGAGAACGCACGAGCTCAGCTGACGACTTGGCACGACTGAACAAAAACAGTAAGGAGCGCGAGGGGGTGGCGCTTAGAGACCCGCGCGCGCACTCGTGTTGATTTCGTACACCATTTTGCTTGTATGAAAGAAGCGAAGGCACAGCGCGCCCCCGCCACTCCCGCCGCGGGAAGGCAACTTTAGTAAACGGCACGCTCGCTGAAGGGACAAAATGGGAGCGGGCAAGGAGAACCCGGAAGTGTGTTCATGTGTCCGGAGTATTTGGTTTAAAACGCCAATAAGTACTGTAGCTGATGGCGGAGTGTCTCGTTAGTGCTGGGACTATTTATATTTGACCATTTTATCACAACTCGTTTGTTAGACAGACTGATATTTGCAATATTTTAAAACGCAGGGCAAATACCACCATGTGTTGAGTTCTAGCTTATCCAAGGCGTTGTCATTATCATTATATTTTTAATGTTAAATGCATTAGGTTAGCGGGCCAATATCCTTCTGCAAGATATAAACGCAATGAAAGGCACACGTTGCTAACTGCTAATACTGAGCCAGAATGCTACGATAAAATGTACCTGGAGTGTGAAACAGTTACTTCCTAACACACACACAGGAACACAGAAGTGAATTTCAGTCCTAAATACTGTATTTAAAAATGTATTTTTAGGGATATACTAAACAATCCCAGATATAAATAAACAAAACAGTAGAACAAAAACTTCTTTTGGCATTTAATTGATGAAATGAAAGGAACTGTAGGCACTTTAAAACTTTTTTTGTCCTTTACCCTGTCGTACACTGCAATAAAAAGTTAAATTAAAGAACACAGAAAAGTCAATGTCTGTTCCCTGCCACCAGACAATGGTTTAGAATTATTATTATTGTTATTATTATTATTATTTAGGGCCTTGGTTACTCAGTGGTAGGTTTCTCACCTGCCATGCAAAAGACCTGTGTTCAATTCCCACCCAATGCTCAAACCCCAGCCTCTGGATGCAGTGCTGGTCCCAAGCCTGGATAAACTAGGAGGAATGCGTCAGGAAAGGCACCTGGTATGTATATAAAATAATAATAATAACAAAAATCTGTCGGATGAAAAAAATCAGATGGTCTAGCAAGTATGCATCTGAAATATAAAACAAATCACAAGGATAAAACAAAAAGTCGTGAACTTCTGAATGACAAGTGAAAAATGGATTTACCTTATTAAGCAATAGATATATCGTAAATATATCGTAACATGCCACAGCGAACAATCCAGGAGATAAAGCAAGTAAAAGTGGCTAGGGTGCGCTTTCTGACCCTGTTATTTTAATGTCCACTTTGATTGATCTAATCACAAGTACCTGTTTATACTCAGCATTTTGAACATTCCTCCAGTGTCCAACTGTACTTGAATTTTATACATCATAAATGGAGCTGGAGCAAAAATGGTTTGGTAAAATGCAAAATCTCTAGTGACCACTTGTGATTGGATTTCATACATAATCTTGTTAAGAGGAAAGAGGTTGCACACATTTACTACAGCAGTAGAGACTGGCAAAAATCCTGTACAACCCGTTTTTACTAAAATTATGTTTTAATTATATTTTTGATGGTCTACTAATGAAACTGATGTATAAATGGGAGATCAGGTGACAAAAGTTACCAAAAGCAGCTGTTTCAGTTTTATCTCTGTTGTTGTAGTATCTTCTTGTGTGTTGTGTGCAATAAAAAAAGAAGTATTGTAGATATTCATAGTAGTAATCAGTGGCATGTTGTCCGGGAGACCAAGGGATGCCAGGCTTCCCCTTTCCCTGACTTCTTAAGAAAAAAACTTTGTCTATCAGTTTGTTTCAGTAATACGGTCTTCTGTGCTGTTGTGGACTGCCCTTTATTCCACATTTTTTACTGAGTATTTTACAATAAGTCAAACACTGCCCCTTGTTTGATTAATGTTTGATTTTTGATTCAGATTCAGATTCATTTATTTATTGTTATTGTATAGCTACAACGAAATTGAAAAAGAAAAGCAATCCTTGGGTGAAACACAAACACGTACATTAAAACATACAATACAACATACAAAAAATGTATTGTGAAACACTATTCTGCCATCCTACCATAAATTAATGCCACACCAGAGGGGAAGCCAGGCCAAAATTGGCTTCCCTTAGTGAAAAAATGTTAAATGATTAACCAGTTAGATAAGCCTATTGTCATGTCACTGTCAAACTGTGATTTTTCAGGATTATGCCAAGGGATGCCAGTAACCCTTTATACAAGTCAAATCATAAAATAGCTCTTGCAGTCATGTGATTCATAACCAAGAATATTCACCGTTTTGTCTACCTATTATGCCTACCAAAAATAATATTGCCAAGGCAAATAATGATGAATTACTGGTTAATTTTACCCCCACAGATTTTTACCTATGACATGATGATAGACCAGATTAAGGCCTTTGCTGAGAAATCTCAGTCACTTGATATGAATTTTTTTTTTTATCACACTCCAGACTTCAGACTTACAACACTTTCAAATACAGTGCACTGGCAGATGTATGATATTGTGATATTTACAGCTATCAAGTAAAGCTTTAATTAACTAATATTGGGTAAAACTGTAACATGTTAAAGTAGGATAGCGATGTAATTCACATCCTATTATTAATGCCTCTGATTTCTGACTTGTTTTCTTTCTATTTTTCTGTCCACTATTTGTGCTGTCTGACAAGTTATCACTGTTGTATTTATTTGTTTAGTACATATGACAATACAGTGCAGTAAGCTTTGAGGAAACAGTGATTCACCATTAAAATATAACAAGTGCTAACAATACCATTTTAATAAAAATATTTATTTATTTATTTATTTTTATTTTAACAATGGGCATTGTTGCAAAGCAGCTTAACAGAAAAAAATTATGGGTGAAATTAGAATAAAGAAATAAAGTATAAATTATACCTTCATCAGTTTGTTCCTAGTGATCAAACCAGAGGTGACAGTTGCAAAGAAAAAACTTCATGAGATAACAAGAAAAAGAAATCTTGAGATGAACCAGATGCAAAAGGAAACTTTCCTCATTTGAGTGATACTAGAGACGAAATTAAGTGACTAAGGTTATAAATTTCCACCATAGTCTTTTTTTTGTAATGGATAATTTTTAGAAAAATCTAGAAAAATATTAGGAAGCATCATTATTTTCTTCCATCCAAGTATTCTTTTCTAGTACTATTTATTACTAAATATTGTGTTGATTTAAGATTCTTACTTCATCATTCTATATACAGGATTAGGTGGTATAGACGAGTGACTGACTGACTGACTGAGAGAGACTTAGCAAAAAGAAGCTTAATATCAGCTGAAATATATGAATAACTTAATATATAGATTTCAAAATAAATATTAAGCTATTAAATATATATTAATTAAAAAATTCCGTCAATAGTCCTAGATGCTATCTTGCCTGCAGTCCGTGTGTATGTGGAGTTTGCATATTCTTCCCATGCTTGGTTGGTTTCCTTCAGGTATACCAGTAGACTCCCACAGACATGGAGTGTAGGATGACATCAAGCTCCCTGCTGACCGATACAGGATAAGTGGTATAGATATTGGATGCAATAGCTGAATCTCATATGATCCTGGTTGCTGTCTGAACTAGTGACTGGCAGGGACTGTATGGACGTTATTAGTTTGATTGGGTATAGGTGAGAGGATCTCCTTCCTCTCTTTTTCCTAACATTGCAGTCTGGTATTCTCATCATCCTTATGGTCATGACCCTATGGGGATCCCATTTTACATGTCTAACACCTTTGTAGTAAGGCGGCTGCTAAGAAACCAAAAAGAGCTCTGGTTTTAAGAATATAACTTAAGGCATGTGATATTCGCTATGCCTTCAGGGGCACCAGCAGCTTTAGTCAAGTCTATTTCATAGATAGTAATTCACGTAGGAGGTAAACCAACCATCTGCTAGTCATCACTCCTATTCCACCATAGTGAACCATTTTAAAACTGTGTTTATTATTTGATCTAAACAAAAGACAAGGAATAAACCAAATTATTATGTAGTATTAAGTAAAAAATGTATAATAAAAATAGATACTGTATGCAGTTGTTACATACATCAGAACTGGCAGAGGAGGAAGTCCTGCAGTTACTTATAATAATTATCTAGGAATCATACAAAACCTTGAAAGAAATTAAATGTTTTTGGAATTCTTTATACTAACCTATCCGATATAACGACAGAAGGTCTACCCAATCAGTTCTGCTAATTACAGTATATCTAACAAACATACATTGCCATATTTCTAACCTTGTACATCTCAATTCTACATTCAGTATGGGATAACGTAGTGAATTTGGAGAATGTGATGCTCATGTCATGCTTCAGTCAATGCTTTATGCTGAGTTATGCATGTTGCAAAAGCAGTGCTTAACATTGTAAATATTAACAATGTTAATAAATCACTGTCAGTCCTAAATTAATTATATAAATATATATAATTATTGGCACCCCTGGTTATGATGTGTTAAAAGCCTTAAAATAAATTCAGTTTTTATTGCAGAAGCATATTGTCACACTGAAAATTGTAGGGGGGATTAAGGGGAAATAAAAATCCCTGACTAACAAATAATTATTTTTCATAAAATAACCTGTTCCACAATTATTGGCACCCCTAACAATTCCTAGAAAATAAATGTAATTGAAGTATTTCTGTCATTTCTACAGTAGTTTACAAAGTTGATCAGAGTATCTAGGAACATTTAATTAGTAATTTATCACTTTCTGCTTCCCTGGGGAATAAATATGACGTGACACAGAGAATATTTCTCTTATTCACTCTTCAACATGGGAAAGACAAAGGAACACACCATTCAAGTAAGGCAGATGTGTGTCGACCTTCACAAGTCAGGCAATGGGTACAAGAAAATTGCCACCCGTCTGCACCTGCCCATATCTACTGTGAGAGGAATCATTAAGAAGTTTAAAAAAACTGGAACAGTAGTAAACAAGCCTGGATGAGGACGCAAGTTTATTTTGCCTCCACGCACAGTGAGGAGGACGGTAAGAGAAATAAAAAATTCTACAAAGCTCACTGTTAAAGAACTGCAACAAATGATAGCATCCTGGGGTCACAAAGTCTCCAAAACAACCATCAAGCGCTATCTACATGCCAACAAGCTCTTTGGGAGGCATGCAAGGAAAAATCCTTTTCTCAGTCACCATCATAAACGCAAACGTTTGGAGTTTGCTAAGCGGTACTGGGGCTTCAACTGGGACCGTGTTTTTTGGTCAGATGAGACCAAGATAGAGCTTTTTGGCAACAAACACTAAGTGGAACACAAAAGATGAGTATGCAGAAAAGCACCTCATGTCCACTGTGAAGTATGCGGGAGGATCGGTGATGCTGTGGGGCTGTTTCTCTTCCAGAGGCCCTGGGAACCTTGTTAGGGTGCATGGCATCATGAATGCTTTGAAATACCAGGACATTTTAAAGCAAAATCTGGTGGCCTCTGCCCGAAAGCTGAAGATGGGTCGTCACTGGGTCTTTCAGCAAGATAATCACCCAAAACATGTGGCCAAATCTACACAGAAATGGTTCACCGCACACAAAATCAAGCTCCTCCCATGGCCATCTCAGTCCCCAACCCCATTGAAAACCTGAGGAGTGAGCTGAAGAGGAGAGTGCAGAGGAGAGGAGTCAGGTCACTGGATTATTTAGAGACATTGTGCAAAGAGGAATGGTTGAAGATCCCTCTTTCTGTGATCTTGTGAAACATTATAGGAGAAGATTAGGTGCTGTTTTGTTGGTAAAAGGGGGTTGTACAAAGTATTAAACATCAGGGGTGCTAATAATTGTGGCACCCATGATTTGATGTAAAATAATTATTTCTTAATGTGGGATTTTTTTCCCACTGAATAAATGCACTTGAATTAAAGATTGGAATTTCCTTTTTTTTCCATTGTGGTCCTATGTTATTTAGAACAAAACTGGCACTGTAATATGTTGATTTTTTTAATGTAAAATGTTTACCAGGATGACACTTGTTGACAACATTTCACTATGAACATAAACTCCAACAATTTATTGATTTCTGTTTACACAAGAAGTATTACTTGGAGATGTTCTTATAGGACATTCTTAATAAAATCGATGGATCTGCTCTAAATTCAGATTACATGAGTTAATGTCCTTAAAAATAAAAAAAATATTCAAACAGAAAGCTGTGTGGAAGAGAGAAAGACAAATTTTTAATATATTTATATTAAAAGTAAGCAGAGGTATGTAATTTTACGTGAATACTAGGGTCGTTCAAGTCAAACCATAACTTTTGATTGTGCAGAATAACAGAACACAGTTATCAGAGAAAAAAAAATATTTCACTATACAATTAACTGATACACTACTGCACGGATACCATCAAGTTAGAAAGTTTTCTCTATATACTAGAGCCATGATTTTTACTGCCTGCTTCATGTCTGAAATGCTGGCCTTCCAGGAACTCCTTTAATGGCCCAAACATATAGAAAACACTTGGAGCAAGGTCCGGAATGTACGGGGGATGTGGCGATAACTCCCAGTCCAGTTCCTGTAATGTGCAGATAGTATTTGTGAATGAATTCATTATAATATATTGAGGACATATTTTCTAATATTCAAGTATGCTCAACAAATAGCGATTAATTAACAAATTTACGCTACCACTACTTACTTGACGTTATTATATTATTATTGTGTTTAAGTTATTATTATATTGGAGTTGTGATTGGATCAAATCGCTCCTTCAGCCACTGCCCGCAATCTTGGGGTAACCATGGACAATCATCTGTCATTTTCCCCACACATCGCTAACCTTACTCGCTCTTGTAGATTTCTTCTTTACAATATCAGAAGAATCCGCCCATTTCTTTCTTCACAGGCTACTCAGGTGCTTGTTCAGTCCCTTGTTATTTCAAGACTGGACTACTGCAACTCACTCCTGGCTGGCGTCAAATCGTCCTCTGCAACTGATCCAGAATGCAGCAGCACATCTCGTTTTCAACCTTCCCAAGTTCTCCCACACCACCCCACTCCTCCGCTCCTTGCACTGGCTTCCTATAGCTGCCCGCATCAAATTCAAAACACTGATGCTTGCCTACAAAGCTAAAAATGGCCCAGCACCCACTTACCTCTCTGCTCTAATCACACCACGCACTGCGCCGCGTTCCCTCCGATCCTCCAGCACTGCTCGCCTCGTCCCACCATCTCTCAGGGATCGAGGGCGGCATTCATCCAGACTCTTTTCTTTTCTGACACCTAGGTGGTGGAACGAACTTCCTCTAGATGTCCGTACAGCAGAGACTTTGACTATCTTTAAACGGCAACTCAAAACTCATCTATTTCTCGAGTACTTACAGGACTAACCCCCCCCCCCCCCCACAAAAAAAAAAAAAAAACACTCTTCCCAGTTGAGTTAGACTAATCGCACTTAGTTATTGACCTAGTTAACCCAGTGTAAGTATCTATCCAGTAATGTAAACTTTAAAGCACTTTTTGTAAGTCGCTCTGGATAAGAGCGTCTGCCAAATGCCTAAATGTAAATGTATGTGATGTGTCCAATTTGTGTTGTGTTGTACCCCATCAGAAACTGCTACTTGACAAACGAGGATTGAGGAAGTTGTTTCTGTTTCAGTTTGGCGTCACTGCTAGGTACATTTAATTAATCACTCGCCAAAGCGTGCAAAGCTAGAATTCCTATCAGTGGTTGACAATGTAGGAATAACAACACTTCACTTCAGCCAGGACATGCATAAAAATCCATGCTTTCATGCTGTTTATGCCGACCCTATTCTCTGAATGTAGAAGCAGAAATTGAGTCTTATCAGACCAGGCAACGTTTTTCCAATCTTCTACTGTCCCATTTTATTGAGTCCGTCATTGTTGCCTTTCTATTAGCTCAAAAGCTATCTATTAGCCATTCTCCTCTGACCATTGGCTCCACCAAGGGGTTCTTGCTTAGAGAACTGCCGCTGGATATTCCCGCTGGATATTCCCTTTTTCATACCATTCTTTGTAAACACTAGAGACGATTGTGTGTGAAAATCATCAGGTTTAAAAATACTTAGACCTGTCAGTGTTTAAAGTCACTTAAATCACCTTTTTTCCATTTTGATGCTTGGGTTGAACTTCACCAGCTCGTCTTAACCATGTCTACATGCATAAATGGAGTTGCTGCAATGTGATTGGCTGATTAGATATTTCGTTACCAAGCAGTTGAACAGGTGTACCCAATGAAGTGGTCAGTGAGTATATGTGTCTCTGTTCTAATTATAATAGTTGTAATATGACAACATTTAATCAAATATTGTGTAAATATCTTCAAATATTGTGATTATATATTTTTGTAATATAGCCCATATCTACTAAAACTGATTTATGCAGCGTACAGTATAATAGCTGCCATGCCAACGAGACCCTCCACCCCACCCCGCTATGCCTACATGACAGGCTATTTTTTAAATAAATGTAATACCATCCAATATATTGTAATCCTCATAAGTTTTTAATATGTCTATAAGGCAATACCAAGTAACATCTCAGTAATGCGTAGTGCAGGGGATATTCTACAGTTCACCTATCGCTATGAATGTAATGGTTTGGAGAACTGGTTTGTATAGTCAATGTTTAATACTGTTGCATTTCACTGTTGCATTGCACTGTTGCAAGTGTGCATTTCCAAATACAGATGTGTTTTGCACTTCTGTAAACTAACCTGCTATCTTGGAGCTAATGCTAACTACAGGCTACACCTCAATGAAGTAATTTAATCATTTACTGACATCCAGAAATCATTTTATTTGATATGCAACCTTGTATGTTAAGTGTGTTAAAAACAGTTAGGTGTCTTAAAAATAAGTTGGTAAATTAATTACAAGCAGGAGGCATATTTTGCTCTAGGTAACCTTGCTTGGCTTATATTATACGCAAGTACTTTAAAACTGTTATTTTTGTGAAAGTTTTAGAAAAGTATAAAAATGTCTACTGTCATATCTCTAAATCACGACTAGTGCACTCTTAGAACAATATAAGCCCTTATTTCATGTGTGAAACCAACCATGGAGTTAAAAAATCAACAGAATACAGTACACCAATTTTCAATTATGGTCATAAAGTGCTGGTATAAGTGCTGCTGAAATAACAATCGGCTCAGTCTCTCCCAATCAACAATACTCTGTAGCACACTTATAAATGTTCCCAACCAAATCTTTTGTGTTGAACAAGAAATAAATGACCAAAAATATTAGCATGTGAATGCAAATCCTGTATAATCCTCTTGCTACTGTGCCTAAAAAAAATTCTAGAAGAAAACTGTTTAGGGAAATATTTAATGATAGCTGTTAGTTTGCTCATACAAAGAGAAATTAATTATAGAAATTACATACATTTTATTTCTACATTACTTTTCGCTTCCTTTTAGAGATAAATAAATGGTTGTCGGACTCGAGGGGAGGGGGTAGGAATCACTGGACAAGTCATGCACAGATTCTTTTTTGTTGGTCTAATTAAATATATAATGTACTGTATTTACTGTATACAGTGCAGAAGAAAAGCTTTCCACATTTTGTCATGTTTCTTCAAACGAATCCAAATCTTTTCCTCCCCATTATTATACACACAATTCTCCACAATGACAAAGTAAAAACAGGTGTTTATAGTTTTTTCTATTTATTAAAAAATAAAGACTGAAATATCACATTTACATAAGTATTCATACCTTTGTTATGACACATGCAACTGAGCATCATATTCCTACCAGTGGTCCTGGACATGATTATTCAACTTGACTGGAGTCCTACTGTGCCTAACTGATTTTATTGGACATAAATAGGAAAGGCATGTACCTGTGTGTATATAAAATCTCACATTAGATGTGTATGTCAGAGTGAAAACAAATCCATGCGGTCAAGACCACAATTAGATAATAATTATAGGGAAGTAAAATCAACATTGATTAAATAATTTTCTGCAAAGCATAAAATAATGACATCAATAAAATAATCAATAAAATATGAGAAAATTACTAGGAACTTAAATGATGATGATAATAATATAAACATCAGCTTACCCACATGTATGGCTTATTTTATTGTAACCATCATTGCTGCTTACAAGTTGGCTGACTTTTCTTGCAGCAAAGTCTGATAATATTCTTGAAGTCTAGTCTTTGACTGTGTCATATATGAACAAGGATAATGATGCATGTCATTTTATATATATATATAATCTAAAATTAATTAGGCATTCTAAACATGAACAGATGCTTTAATTTCAGTTTGTGCTTTTGTCCTCTAATTCACAGTCTTCAACATATTAATGAATTGAGGAGTAAAATGATTTGTTTTGTGAAAAAAAAAATTTGAATGGCCTTTCAAAAATGGATAATGCTGACCTAACTATTTCTCATGTAAATTATAATTCTAGACAAAATGCTCAACTTATTTAGCAAGTATACATACAAAAGGCCAAAAGTTTTGAGAATTACATAAATATTGGAAATTGGAAAAGTTGCTGCTTAAGTTTTTATAATAGCAATTTGCATATACTCCAGAATGTTATGAAGAGTGATCAGATGAATTGCATAGTCCTTCTTTGCCATGAAAATTAACTTAATCCCGAAAAAAAACTTTCCACTGCATTTCATTGCTGTCATTAAAGGACCTGCTGAGATCATTTCAGTATTCGTCTTGTTAACTCAGGTGAGCACAAGGCTGGAGATTATTATGTCAGGCTGATTGGGTTAGAATGGGAGATTTGACATGTTAAAAGGAGGGTGATGCTTGAAATCATTGTTCTTTCATTGTTAACCATGGTGACCTGCAAAGAAACGCGTGCAGCCATCATTGCGTTCATAAAAATGGCTTCACAGGCAAGGATACTGTGGAAATTAAGATTGCACCTAAATCAATAATTCATAGGATCATCAGGAACTTCAAGGAAAGAGGTTCAATTCTTGTTAAGAAGGCTTCAGGGCGTCCAAGAAAGTGCCACCAGTGCAGAGCTTGCTCAGGAATGGCAGCAGGCAGGTGTGAGCGCATCTGCACGCACAGTGAGGCGAAGACTTTTGGAAGATGGCCTGGTGTCAAGAAGGGCAGCAAAGAAGTCACTTCTCTCGAAAAAAAAACATCAGGAACAGATTGATTTTCTGCAGAAAGTATGGCAAATGGACTGCTGAGAACTGGGGCAAAGTCATATTCTCGGATTAAGCCTCTTTCCGATTGTTTGGGGCATCTAGAAAAAGCCTTGTCCGGAGAAGAAAAGGTGAGCACTACCATCAGTCCTGTGTCATGCCAACAGTAAAGCATCCTGAGACCATTCATGTGTGGGGTTGCTTCTCATCTAAGGGAATGGGCTCACTCACAATTTTGCTCCAAAACACAGCCATGAATAAAGAATGATACCAAAACACCCTCCAACAGCAACTTCTTCCAACAATCCAACAACAGTTTGGTGAAGAACAATGCATTTTCCAGCACAATGGAGCACCGTGCCATAAGGCAAAAGTGATAACTAAGTGGCTCGGGGACCAAAACGTTAAAATTTTGGGTCCATGGCCTGGAAACTCCCCAGATCTTAATCCCATTGAGAAATTGTGGTCAATCCTCAAGAGGCGGGTGGACAAACAAAAACCCACTAATTCTGACAAACTCCAAGAAGTGATTATGAAAGAATGGGTTGCAATCAGTCAGGATTTGGCCCAGAAGTTGATTGAGAGCAGCCCAGTCGAATTGCAGAGGTCCTGGAAAAGAAGGGCCAACACTGCAAATACTGACTCTTTGTATAAATTTCATGTAATTGTTGATAAAAGCCTTTCAAACGTATAAAGTGCTTGTAATTATATTTCAGTACATCACAGAAACAACTGAAACAAAGATCTAAAAGCAGTTTAGCAGCAAACTTTGTGAAAACTAATATTTGTGTCATTCTCAAAACTTTTGGCCAAGACTGTACCCAACGTCTACCTGGTAATGAAGGGGAAATCGTTTGCTTTTTTTGTAGTGAATTTTGGAACGAATTTCCCTTGTGCAACATTGTTATATTGTTATTGTAACTTTCTTATATCTTTCTGTGGAAAGTAAGCTTGTATGGAACATGTAATTTAGCAATCATTCAGAACATCTAATTGTAAATCATCAGCATGAACATGAATTTGACATTCGAACTTCCAAAAATCAATTTCACACATCTTTGCCCACAATAACATTAAGGCCTCGAACTTTAATATGTGCATGGTCATACTGGTTATTGACATTTGTACAGTAAAAAAATAAATATTCTAATACTGCATCATTTAAATATGCCATTTAACTTTTAAATCAGATAGACTACTACAAGTCAAATGGGGACTTAATTTACTTACTGGGATAAAGATTTTCAGACTAAAGGTGTAAAACTGATTGACAGTTACAGAAGACTTGAAGCATTATGATGATGAAGTCTCAGACCCAGTAAAAAAAAATGGTGCAAATGTTTTAAAGAAGGATGTATATCCATGAATGATGATCCCGGGCGAAGTTGGGTTAGAGCCCACTACAGTCGTTCTCATGAACATTCAGTGAGTGGAATGCCTGATCCTTAAAAATGGACGGATTGCAAAAGAGAACTTGTGGAAACACTTGCGAACTTGCAGAACTTGTTGCAAACTTGCTGTCTGTGGGAATTATACACACAATTATTCATGAACAGCACTTGCACCTTATGGGAACTCGGCTGGGAGTTACATGTTTGGGCTATTAAAAGGAATTCTGGTGAGGCCAGCATTTCAGACATGAAGAAGGCAATCCAATCATGGCTCAAGTGTATTCAGATAACTTTTTACCTTAACAGTATCCAAGCACTAGTGAAATGTTGAGATAAGTGCATTAGTGTGGCAGGGGATTATATAGAGAAATAAAGGGAATTTTAGGATTGAAATGGTTATGAACAGTTTTGTACCCAAGTCTCATCAGTGGACACTGTGCAACCTAAAAAAATACATTTCTGTTAACTTAGATTAATATCCTGTTTTACAAATACACTTTCACAGCTCCCTTTCAGTGCAATTTTTTCATATCGGGTGAGCTCCAGAAACCCAAAATACTGTAAATGAAACCCCCTTAACTAGGAACTTAGAAATCACATCTTATCACTACGTTGAAGACTGTGATCTAAAATATTTGCACTAGGGCTAGACTGGGGGAACTACTCTGTCCAGAATAAAAGGTTCAAAACCACTATTAAGTGATAAAAGTGAAAATTAACTGTCTCAGTGGTGTGGTGCAACATGTATTAATGCCACATACAATACAGTATGTAGGGCTGATGCGGTAATGAAGTAACCAGCTTTGACGGGACTCAAAACTGACCAAAATTTTCACTGACTCAGTGTCGTGGTATAGAGGTGATAAGACATTAAGCAAATATATATTTTGTTCATTTTTTGTTTCATATTTTGTTAGAAATACAATTTTTAAATACTTCTAGCAGGATCAATTATTTTAACTGATCAATGGTAACAGCTTTACTTCTCGCGCAAATTCAACATACGTTTCCTGGCAGTTTTGGCATGCTTCCAAAATATCTGCCAATAAGCTTCAAGGACAGGTTCATCCACTTGTAACACACCTGATTTGATTGTATTATAATTCAGACTCAGTTTCAACATTAAAACTGAACATACTTATTGAACTATACCCACAACCTGCACTGTAATCGGGACCATTTTTTTCCCCAGGCCACAGCAGAGTTACAGCAATGTGCTCAAACACTGAGAAATAAGTATTACCTCACTTCCCCTAAACAATGGCACCAAAAGAGCTTACAGGTGGGGTGCTGCCTAGCTCTAGAGTCTAGACTCCAGCTATCTAGTGATAACTCAAGGGTACAAGTGCAGGCAAAGATTAGGCTGTGTGAACAGGAACAGGAGACACAAGAAGCAGGCCTAGTCTTCAACTCTAGTGCTATCTCCAGCGCTTTAAGTCTTAAGTCCTTCTTAGTCACTAGTTCCAGGGTTTGTAACTGCAGCTGTAGATCTTCATATTGTTGTCAAAATAACTTCAAATGACTCACTCACTTACTCACTCACTCATTGTCTATACCACTTTATCCTGTGTACAGGGTTTCTGGGTGCCTATCCCAGAAGACTTAGGGCATGAGACAGGGTACACCCTCTATGTGATACCAATTCATCACAAGGCACACACACACACACACACACACTCTCAACAGTCATACTCTACTGCTAAGGTAAGGTTGTTGATGAAAGTCTCAGGTCGCAGGTCATACATAAGGGCAAGACTGAGCAGAGCAACAAGGTATAAGATAGTTACACTGCTTCAGCAAGGTCACTTTCTGACTGATCTTTCAAGGTGTGCTGTTCAAGCTATTTTGAAGAAGCACAAGGAAATGGGCAATGTTGAGGACTGTAGGATGCAGTGATAAACCAAGGAAAAATGCGGCAAATGAAAAGCACATCGCTTCCCTGACGCTCTGGAATAGTGACACGCAACTAATCGGACCACCTGTATGTAAGATCTTTTTCTATTGCTGCAAAGCCTATGATCTTTATGCTCCCTAGCAAACTCGAAACATTTATTTATGATTAGTTTCACTAAAAAGCGTTTTCCTTATGGCCACACAGCATTACGTACAGCCTTGTGAGTTCTTTTTACACCGTGTGTGGAAATGTTCTTACTTTCACTATTACACCTAGCTGTGATTTGTAACTTGTATTGTTGATTTATTACGATGCAACTTTATTTGATTTAGTAATGTACGGAACTATTTTTTGTGAACATAAATGTATGAAATGGGTTTGAAAGATTACAATACTGAAAAGACAAAAATGTTGTCTATTTGATTGGTGGCGTTCTATTTTTCTGGGTTATCCTAAGCTGCGCAGTAGTAGCTGTGGGAGATCTAGATGGCGTGCTGGTTTACACTTGTGGCTGTAGTGCGTGGGTTGGGACGTGGCCGCATCGTGGCAAGGCGGAGGGAAGGAGCCGAGCACAGCCCTGTCGATGGGGCGGAGCAATGCGCATGCGCGGAGCGGTAAGAGCCTGGGAGCAAGTTTGGGTGAAGGAGTCAGGGCCAGTGTCCGCTCCGCACCGGGAGGGAGACACCGCACGCGGGCTCGAGTCCGTGGAGGTGTTGGCTGTTATCGCCAGCTTAGCGCGTTATTGTCTCAGCAAGACAAGAAAAACAACGTTTTACGGAGATATTATCTGGACAAGACATCTCTCCTTTCTCTTGCCCTGCGCGGCCCCCTCCCTCCCCGGAGACCCCCAGGAGAACGACCACCCAAAGAAAACCCCATTAGACCAAGCTTTGCTAATACGCGATGCACCTTGATCTTCAGAAAAAAAAAATCGACACCGGTTATTTTTCCTTATGACCGCCGTTACTGGACTTCAGCCCGTGAGACTGTGTGAAGTGTTGCCACACTGAGGTTCGGCTCTCGACTCCAAGTCATAATCTCATTCCTTAAAAGTAACGTTAACTGGGCTGTTTGCCACATTTTTGTTTTCTTCGAGTCTTTGATTCGGTTTGTGCGCAGTTTTCTCTTTGTTTTTCCTTCTCCCGTCCGTTTTATAACGACAATGGTCTGACAGTAGACCGCTACAGCGCCAGATTGCTAAACGGTGACGCGACGTGTATTCATGCGTGCGGAATAACCCTATTCACGAGCGGACGATTATTCTAATAGATATTTAACTAAACAAGGGAATTTGTGTAAATTACCACTCCAACAGGAAAGTTTCACGACGCTTCGAGACGAAGCCAGCACGACCATATTATTTTCTCAGTTTCTCCAAAAGGTAAGCCCGCCTTTACAAACTCACTAACCCCGAATGTGGACTGTAACACACTGATCGCACCGCTCGCTGCCGAGGCTTGTTAGCTTTTGACAGATATCTGAGACAACGCGCAGTGGATGGAGTTTTACGGAAAAGATTGAATCTTTCAGTTACAGCTGTAACGATGACCACCCCCCCCCCCCTAATGATCGTTTTACTGTGGCACCGCGCTTGGTGTTAGGGAGACAGTTATTTTCCATCATAAAAGCCGGATTTAATGGTATAAACCATTATATGATTTTCAATATGATGACTTGTCTGTTCAGACAAAAATACATGAATAAAAGCTCTCCCTGGAATGATGACTGAGCAGCTTAGCTTAATTGATGATGAATTGTGTTTTGCACCAGTTAGGCGACTCCAGGAACCCTGTGCCTAATTGAGGAGTGCACTGAGTTTGGGCTTTTGGATCAGAGCCTGTTGTCACTGGCACACATGGCTTGAATGATGCCGAGCCTGCATGCCAGGAGGTACTTAATCAAATGACAGAGAACATGAAATTCAAGGACAAGTTCATGCTCAGAAGCACAGTATCTTTTGGTCAGCTACTTTGTTCGGCTGCAAGAACTAGTTTTTCAAAAGTCTTGGTATTGCAGTGCTTGTCCATGAGCACCTTTAAGTGTTTTGATCATATTCATCACTATTTGAGTGCTTCCCCTAGAAACGTTCAGGCATGGCGATAAGAGGATGATGGATCATGCACTAAAACTTATTTCTCACACAATACAAGACACTTGGTTTGTACTTTCCATTACTGTATTACAGAGTACTGCTGATTTAGAGCGGCTGAGCCCCTTGTTATTTCAGCAGCACTTCATCTATTGCATGACTATGGTCGAAAATACGTCACTTGGTGTATTCTGTTGATTTTCACTACATGGTTGCTTTCACACATGAAGTAAGGGCCTATATGTTGCATTCTATGTGTGCACTACAGACTAGTGCCTATTTGGAGATTTATTTAACAAATTTATTTTATGCAGCACTTATAATATATAAGTGACTGACAGTAGACATTTTTATGGTCTACTAACTTACACAAATAGTTTTAAGGGACTTTAAGGGACTTACCTAGAACACAATATGTTTTCTGCTTGTAATTAATTTAGTGACTTATTTTTAACACACCTAAGTGGCTTTTATGATGGCATGCCAATGGGCTGCATCATGCTGCGCTTATTTTGCACAAAGATGCATGTGTTCTAATAAAACAAGGGGGTGGGTCCAGTCATGCAAACACTGACTATGGTACATTTTAAAATAAGCAACAGATATAGAATCCATAGAACTTAGATAGTAAGGAGAAAGTACATAGGTTTAGGAACATGGTGGTGCAAATTGGGTGAGTTAAATGTATTTAAAAATAATGTAATTAATGGGCAGAAGTAATCATAATTCTTTATCAGGGTTCAAATGGTGAGCTAGGTTAATCTGGTGATCTGGTGTGCTTGGAGCTGAGAAAACACTAAATGCCAATGGTGAAATAGTTTAGAGTATACCACCTGTAGGAAAATCTAATCTATCTTTTATTAAATCCACTAATGTGTTGTATGGGTTGATCAGTTGTGGGTTCGCAGACACATGCGCCTTCTGACTCACATGCTTTGTGGCTTTTGTAAGCGTGAAAAAGATGAATATGAGGCTTTTTAACATGTATGACTCGATGATGTAATAACATAAAGATGCGTTTCTCTTGCATCACTTAGAAGCTCAGGCACTCGACACAGAATTGGTTATATCTGAGGGTGATCATCATGGCTGATCAAGCTAAGCTCCCAGTACCAGTTTTAAAATCTACAACCCAGTTTAATACACATGTGATGTATGTTCAAGTGGTGTTAACCAGCCATCAAGCACTGGAGCAACTTTGGTTGCTACAACAGTCTATTTAGACTTTAGTTGTTATTACCCTATATGTAAAAGGTGGGTCATCCCTTATAGTACAGGGTCTCAGGGTCTCATGTTAAAAAAAATATATAATGCTATTCATACCAAATTTTTGCACATGTCATAAGTCCACTTCATAGTGTTGGCAAAAATATCAGCGTAATCAAACTCATAATGAAGAAGATCAAATTCAGTGTCATTGGGCAACTCTATAGAATAGTTTTAGCTATTTATATTTAGCTAGTTTAGCTATATAAAATAGGTTTTATATAGCTAGTCGTTGTGAGGGGTATTTTTTCACCGAGGAAAAAAATTCTGCAATAATACACTTAGGTTGTCTTAAGCCGCGTATCGGGCCCTTTGGTGTTGCTGATATCATAAGTCCTTTTTTAAAAGAAACTTGACTGAGCCACTACATTTTTTTCTTCTTCTGTTTTTCTTTTTTCTGATTTTTCAGCCTGTCAATGGTCTTTTTCACTCAGGAGCAACATTTTTATTGTGAAATTAAAAGGAAACACAGTTGACCCTCAAACTGCATATCAGTTAATTATCTAATTAATTTTGAGCCTGTGAATGTAGAATGATAAAAATGCTAAACAGTTAAAGCAATGATTTGTTAACCCCCTTGAATTAAAGTCTACACTTTAATAACCTCTCAATTGCTTTTATTTCATATCTATTGTGGTGATTCTATTGTGGAATAAAATTATATTGCTGTCCAAATTTCTATGGCCTTGACTACGCAAGTGTTTTTTTTTTTTTTTCTTAGAGACATATTTACTTGTTAAATCTTAAAAATTTACTATGCAGTTTTATGTTTTGACAAAGAAAAACAATTCTTCAAAGTTAGCTGGCTAGCTTGTTGCTAACAAAAGACGCAAATTGAGTCATCCATGTTTTTTTTTCACCACTTTATATATTGAATGCATGATGATCAAAAATGTATGACAAAAAACAGTATGAAATCTGAATTTCAGCTCTCTGTAAGTCAAATGACACATAGGACCAACATGAAAGACATGGACTGAAATTTGCAAGTGATCATAGTTCTTTTGGACAAGAGTTCTCTGATCACATGGACCCAAAATATAATTATAGTATAAAAGTAAACCCTTGACCTGAACACCATAGAACAATTGTGGACTGAACTGAAAAAGAATGCACAAGGAGGCCCACAAACCTGACTGTATACCTGGTGAGCAAAAATTCTGGCAAAGCATTTTGAGAAACTTGTGAAAGGCTACCCTAGGCATTTGATTCAAGTTCAAGCAATTAAAAAAAGCTAAATTAGCAAATGACAATGATCAAATTACATCTTATGGAAATGAAATAGATGAACTGAAAATGTGTGGAGTTGTGGAAAGAATGTTTGATTGTCTTTGTCTTTAAGTGTATGTGTAAACCTTTTGACTATAACCATGGCTTAGAGTTTGTTTCCTCCATTGTGACAACTTGTAATTTTACCTGTTGGAAAAAAAGACACAATTTTTCAAACAAATTCAATTCAAATAAAAATGTCACATACACAACCATGTGCAGTATGTCATGCAGGGAAATGCTTAAATGAGTGTTCATGACCTAAAAAGGAAAAGATAAGATAGAATAAGGAAAGATTTTACTGCAAGAGAAAAATTGCACTAAAGATAAAAAGTAAAATTTACAAATTTAAAATTTACAAGTTACAATAAAATACATTTTAAAAAGGAATATATAACATTTCAAAATTATATGTAATGTGCATTAAAGATGTGGTGTGTAGGTATGACAGCAGCAGTATGAGTTTCAAGTATTTAAATCCACTTCAGCGTTTTTTAGTGCTTAGGACTGTTTTTAAATTTAGAGGTGCAGTGTGCTCACTCTGTGCTGCTAAAGAGAGTGTATCTGGACAGACAAAACTCTGGATGGTAGAATCAGAGCTGATACGAGCACAGAGAAGCCTGAGTCACACACTGATCAGGGCCAGACCAGACCCTCCCAAACTGGGCCCAGACCATGCATTCTTCTCCAGTTAAATGCTAACCACTAATCACACTGTGGCCTTACAGTTTTCTCCTGGAATGGCTGCTTCTCATCCTTCATTTTGCATCCGCCATATAGCAACCTCACACCAATCAAGAACTACCCTTTTCCTGCTCCAAAGCACCTTGGTGGAACTCTACAGTCTGTGGCTCACACTAACCACCCAAGCCTACTATTTGGGCTGGGGCAGCGGCAACTTGGTCCAAAATAAATACAGACAGAGTTCTGTGCCTTAGTCCACACCACTAATATCCAACCTCTCTTATACTTTTCCTCTATTTCTCTTTCTCCCTTTTTATTTGAGGCCCATTCTTCTTTTTTCTTTTCTTTTTTTGCAGAAGCAGACATATCTGGAACAAATGGTCACAGCCAGGGAGGATCGCTATAGAAATTAAGACAAGAACAGGAAACAAGACATAATTAGGTGCTCATATTGAGAGATGTTTATTTCTAAGGAGAATGTATGGCTCCAGATGGCCACATGACCATGATTGTTTTCAATCTTAGAGCAGTGTACTGTACCAAAAGCTTCTGCACTTAAAACAGAGGCACAGCTGTTTCATATTATTATTTACTTGCATGGCCAACACCCTGGATTCTCCAGAATTACCCACAATAGTCCAGCCCAACTACAATGAGCAAGCAGAGACTGTGTGCGTGTGTGTGTGAGAGAGAGAGAGTGAGTATAAGAAGAGGAGGGGGGGGGGGTGAGGGAGACTTTCTGCAACAGAAATAGAGCCTTCTCAAGTCTGGGCCTGGGCTCAGCACTATGTCTGGGCACATCCATTCCCCACAGCAATGCTGTAAGTGTACGTGCCTTGAGCTACCTTTCTTTTTTCATAATCTTCTATTCCCAGCGGTTGCAATGGATCAGAATGTGAGCAGGCCTTTTTGCTGGTTAAAAACTGGGATAGATGTAGAAGCAGATGATATATACTCCTGACTATCATACAGTGCAACATAGTCAGTATTCATAAAAGACTTAAAAAAAAAAAAAAAAAAAAGGTTAAAAAATACATCTAAAATTGTTAATACAATGTCATTTTTTTTCAACTGTTTTTTTTTTAATGCTTATTTTAAAGGCTTAAGGGTGTAACTGAATAACATCCAGAGCCGCTGGGGCTTCAGAGCTCTGCCTGAAGGCACATGTTCAGGGGCCAAGTACAGAAAGCTGGTAATCAAAAGGCACTGACTGAAACATTTTGGGACTATCGTGCAGTCAAATGTCTTGGGCAAAAATTACATTAAAAGATAAATCATAAGAACATTTTAATAAAAAAAAAAACATAACACATTTTTTCAGAAGCTGATTGGCCCCTTGATGCTTAAAAGCAAAAGGTGGGTGTGTAAATTTGGCACAGATGTTTGGCTGTATTTTGGCAGAGGATGTTTGTTCCTAGTGCAACAAATCTTATCCTTGTACAGTAAGTGCTAGAGGTGCTCCGATCAGGATTTTTGGGGCCGATCACCGATTACTCGAAGCCTTATCATGTAGCATTATTTATTAAACTATATACAACAACAATGTAAATTAAGTATTGAAATTAAAAGAAGAGGAATATCATGAATTGACAACTGTATTTATTGGCAAGCATCATGTGCAACGTCAGCTTGAAACATAGCAGCCTGTGCTTGGTTAGTAATTAGGAACAGCTTAGAGCTCGACAAATACAACTTTCCTGTAGATTGTATAAAATTAAATAAAATAACAGACAAGTAGGACGCGAGTCACCGGAAGTTCTGCAAAGTCTGCCAAAAACATTAAACATGTTTAGTGTAATTTAATGTTACGTTTAATTAAACATGTTTAATTTTTCGCGTGGAAAGATGGAAACGTAATCACTGCACCAAAACCCGCGATGAATGATGATGAATCGTACTTATGGCCACTGAGTGAAAGGTGAGATAGGGGTATTACCGATAGCTGAGTGAGTGAGCTGCGCGCGAGTTGCTGAGCTCTCCCGCTCTCTTATCGCTAGCCAACTTTGAAAACTGCTCGTGTTCCTTTACATGACTAACCTTCAAATGTCTGATGAGGTTCGTGGTGTTAAAATGCTTTAGGTGCTTCCACCTCGTGGAATTGTCTTGTTACATAGGTTGCCGATTTCTAATGAATTGTCTTTTTCACACAAGACGTAGAATTGCCAGACCGGTGAAGCCATTTTAGCAGCGGGCAAAAAAAATGTTCCGCGAGTTTTACGTCATCTGGTCGGCTTTTCTATATCGGCCATTATAGAGACTGCCGATCAAACTTCCCAAAGCAATTATCGGCCGATTATGATCAATTGGAGCACCCCTAGTAAGTGCCCTACATGGGAACATTTCAAATTATGAACCTTTGAAGATACGAACATGTGTTATATTTAATCACAGAAGTTAGATAACATGTCCAGAGTACATTATCACATCCGTGCAGCTTGCATACCTGGATGTCCGGAAGCAAGCGTAAAAGCAGTGACAATGACGCTGTTATTGCTAAAAGGCGAGAAGCAATAATGATGGAGACAAAAGTGAAAATAATTGAGAGAATGCAGAGGTAAAAAGAAAGAGATTGCTCGGTCCTTTAACATGAATTGTTGAACCATCGTCACAATTCTAAACAACAAGTACAAGATCATGGGACATGCTCATTTTATACTGTGTATAGCCAGTTGTGTTAGTATCCTAGTACCTTGACGTGGTTGGAATTACGAACAAATTGGATTTGTGAATGAGCTCTCAGAACGGAACTTATAAGTATGTCAGTTACAAAAAGATTATTACTAGTGTGTGTTTTTAAAAAGAATTTATTTATTTAATTATTTTGTACTTGCATCTGTATTTATAAACATTTCTATTCTTTGTAATTAGCAAGCATATTGATGGCACAGCTGGTTTGCATGACACCCGCAAAACTCCATAAATAGTCAAGTGCACAGATAGCCATGGAACCAAAATATTCAATCAGGGTATAGCTTTAAAAACTAAAGCATTTTTGGCTCAAAATGTATCTTTATAAAGATTAAAAACTCTCTCTGCATTCTCTCATACTTTCTCTATACTGTTTGTCCTGTACAAGGTCGTGTGACACATAATATGGTGAGAACTCACAGGATTGGGACTAAACATCTGTGCAGCCACTAGAAAACCACTTGTTACTGAGGGCAATCGAAGATTTCTCTCTCTGGCTGTATGCTAAAGCTACACTCAAATTTGAGCTACACTCAAATGTCTACTTATAAGAAATGTTTACTGTTTCTTCTCCCACTACCTCAACTCATTTCTCATTTCTACCTCAAACCCTCAATTATCTCATCAGCCCAGAGTATTGAATTGTGCAGAGTATTGAATTGCTTTTTTTCTCATTTGCATGTGCACTTTGTTGTCTCATTTGTATAGGACTTGGATAGTTTTCTGTTAATTTAAAATGTCAATGTGTTTTGTCTCAGCTAGTCAGCTAATTAGGTTTCTCAGTTAGCTAGTTAGTTTTGTTAATTTATGTTGTATGTAGCACCTTGTTCTAGGAAGAACGTTGTTTTGCTTCACTGCATACTGAATTGTATGTGGTTGAAATGACAACTTGAAAGCCTACTTGACTTGACTTACTTGTAAATAAAGTCCCTGTCAGTATACCCAATGCATTAATGTTAAATGTAGTAAATAACATTGGACAAACTAGCAGAATTGCCAAAAGTAAGTTTACTAAAACTTGTATCCTAAATCCCAGTCATAGTGCCGTCCTTATTAATATTAGATGAGGGGGAATACGCTGGTGGAAGTTTTAAAACGTTATGCGAACTTGAATGATGAGAGGAAGATGGTTGTGGTTTATCCAAGAGCAACTTTCTGCTCTTCCAGACACATTTTGGTGTCTTATTAGTTATGCTGTGTTGTTGGTCTGAACAGAGATGTCCTTCGTGTATATGTTGCATCAAATGTGGTCGTGAACTGTCGTCAATCGTCACCTATGGAGATAAAATGGAGATGCACTTGCAGTGCACTTGAAACTGCCCTTGATTGCAGTTGAAATTTTTATGCCTACTATGCGACACACACATGCCTGGCCTCTCAAAATACAGCACACACGTGAGCCCCATCTCTGGCCGCTGTAATCAGAATGCTGGATGCTTACTGGCTCAATGACCCTGAGACATATTTGTACCAAATGTTTTTTTTTTTTTATACTTCATACCGAGTAATTCGGTGGGTGCGTTAAAGGTATCGATGAAGTGCAATACCGAGCCCTATGTGGAAGACAGCTAAAATAAATATCCAGTGTTTTTATGTATCTAAAACATAAAAACTCACTTTATTTTTCTCACTTTATTTTTTCGAGCACATTTCGAGCAAAGATAGTGCTCAGTAAAAAATATCAGTATTGAATTCAAGGTATCAGATCAGTATCTACGCTGACAATGAAACCCAGGAATAACTTTTGATCCTGCAGCCCTTTGGGAATTAGTTAAAATCCCTTGTACCCAGTCAAGGGTTTAAACAAAAAGACAGACATTTATTTGCTAGTTTAGGAGTGGGTTACTCCTACTGGGTTAGGATTATTCTATTGAGTGACTTCTGCCTATTGAGATACCTTTTCTGTATTTATGTATATTATTTTGCAA
Source organism: Clarias fuscus (assembly GCA_030347435.1). Classification (NCBI taxonomy): domain Eukaryota; kingdom Metazoa; phylum Chordata; class Actinopteri; order Siluriformes; family Clariidae; genus Clarias; species Clarias fuscus. Next base: position 10,137,019 of record CM059222.1, on the reverse strand, counting down.
GTGACTTCTGGATTTAATTCACTTTAATAAATCTAGTGATTCATTCTGCCTCTCTCTTTCATTACACTTTATTCTTTTTCTGCCCCTCTCACTCTCTCTTTTTCCTTGTATATGGATGAAGAAAGAAGGTGTAACCTAAATCACAGAAATACAGAGTGGCAGGAAGGGAGGGAGCATGACAAAGGAAGAAAGAAGGAAAGAAAGAAAAGAAAAACTTTTTTTGTCTTACTGCCAGGCACAGGAGGGAGAAGTAGCATTGAGCATCAGCCTTGCTTTGAGATAACAGGCACCCAGGGTGAGGAGTTGGAGACCACAGGAAACAGCACTGCTGACACCTCCATGGAAGGAAAGAGAACATGGGCATGGTTAGAGGAGAATGTGAGTTTGTCTGAATGTGAGGGTGAGGCTACAGTCTCTGTTCAAAGAGACAGCATGTAGTAATCCCCAACTGGGCAAGACCTGGACCATTGGATGTCCCTGTCTTCTCCACAATAATGGCTTGTTTGCAGGTGTCTTTCTAAGACGGGTGTCAAACTTCGTTCCTGAAGAGCCGCAGACCCGCAGGGTTTTGTTCCAACCCTGCTCCAACATATATGCCATGTAGTTTTCAAATAAGCCTTAATGATTTGATTAGGTGGATCAGGTGTTTTTAATTATGGTTGAAGCTAAACTCTGCAGGTCCTCGAGGGTTGGAACAAAACCCTGCGGGTCTGCGGCCCTTCAGGAACGGAGTTTGACACCCCTGTTCTAAGAGGAATACAGTATCTAATTTCAAGCTGTACACACAGAGCAGACAAGAAGAATTGTTTCTTCAATCATGTACCTGACACCACAGGTTGAAAGATATGGTTCTATCAGGCAGCTTCTTGTCTCAAGTAACATCTTTATAGTAAGTCCCCGACTTACGAACGGGTTCCGTTCTGGGAGCACATGCACAAGTCAGATTTGTTATTAAGTCCGGCTAAGGGAGTCTTATACGCCATTGACACAAATATACAATGTAAAGCATAAAAACACAGGTTTCATGTTTTGGTTCCGCATTATACTCTTGCGAGACTTCGCCTTTAAATCATGACAGGATTCCTGGTGATCAGCGGGGTCAGCTGACCTCGTTTAAAGGCAGCCCAGTAAGACGTCGGGGAAGGACATTGCTACACAAGTTTACTGTGTGCTTGAAAGGACACCATTTTGTCTCACAGCTGTTTTGGACTGATTTTTTATGAAATTACGATTATTCACCATCGGGACAGCTTTACAGCCCCGCCATTTTCTATCATCGTGCTCCCGCACTGATTCATTGAAACCGGTGAGGCTGACTCATTTCTCCTGCACCCCACACGCGCACACAAAAATATATATCAGATTTCGGACATTTTATATATTCACTTACACACTGAAAATATTGTATATAATTGCAAATATTGGTATCTGGTGCACTGCAGTGTCTGTTTTTGTCCAATTCATGTGAGCTACTTTCGCGATTTGTTTGCATCTATGAATGTTTGTAGATCCGCGGTCCATCTGCAGAAATTCGTAGCTTGAATGTTCAAAAGTCGGGAACATACTGTATTATGCAAGGCAGCTGTTTTCCATGGGTCTGAGGTTTTTTCTAATGGAACGCATGATGGCTATGTAAGGTCCAGATCTATTATAAATAAAATAAGAACAACTCTATAATAGCCCCTCACAAATTTAATATACCAGCTTCGACAAAGAAAGCAACTGGTCACAAAGCAGCTGCTTTGTGTTTTATGTGTTTTTTTTTGTTTTTTTTTAGTAGCTAGTCTCATAATAATAATAATAATAATAATAAGAGGTAGCGGCAAAGCTCAGATGTGTCACTTCTGAATGCAGACACGCATGTATGATTCAGCTGAAATATGGCTGAACTGGCATTGCTTTGTGACCAGTTTCCACACCTTTGTCACCTCTCATGAAAACTGTACTTTTGTTAAGTGGATGGGTTAACAATAAAGACTAGACCATTTTCTGTTTTCTCCGAACTCTGCCACACGTGTAACTCTGTTTAACTTGATCTTTTTGGATCATTGTGGATGATCACAAACAGGTCTTTAAAAAAATATTTTATGCATACACTAATTATCCATTATTAGTGACATTATTGATTGTGTGGAAAAGGACAAGGCAGTTTGTAGTCCTGAGCAAAACGGCTGGTAGTTTGAATGCAAAATTGAGCTGAAAACAACTGCTATACTCTGTTATCTGCTATAACTGACTGTTTGCAATGTAAGTTTAAAAATAGATATATCTATTAAAATACACATCCTGTCTGACCCAGAAACAATCGGTTAAATAAGCAAATATATGCAAATAACAGAAAGAACAGTAGTCTATAGTTTATACATTTAAATACAACAAACATGTTATTTAAATTTCTATGAAAGAAAATAACATTTACTGTATATGTTGAGGAGTCTGTTATGTTTTAAACTGAAGTCTTTCTGATGTGCTTAACACATACCCTGTCTGTAGCATATGAGGTGGATTTTACTTGCCTTTTAGATGACAGTACTTTGGAGTTGGGGATACTTGGTCAAATCAATTATTATTATTATTGCTGTTTTTTCATAGTTTTGATTTTTTTTTTGTTCTTTTCTGCTAGACCAAGCTACATGCCATAGCCAATAATGCTGGTTATAACTGGTTGGTAGATTGTCAACCTCTTTTTTTCTTCTTCTTGAATTTATACAACATAACACTGACATTATGACACTTCTTACACTGATGAGCCATCACTCTGGCACAGGGTAAATCTGAACTCACCTTTTTCAATCCTCCACAGTCACGAAAATGCTTCGTAGCATCTTTCTAGTGCAAATTGCAAATGGGAATGTTGGGTGTAGTCTTCTTTTCAATTGTTAATAAACAAAATTTTATTGCAATTTTTTTTTCAATTATTGTAAAAGTAATTGAAGTGACTTTTGGTCTGACTACTGCTTTTTAAAACCATATCATGAACATTTTGAACTTTGTATTTTGAATATGCTGAACACACTTGTTACTTGTATTCCAATGTGCTCCAACAATGGAAAACAGAAAGGGAAACAGATAATGAGAGAAATTACCTCCAATACAATGAAACCAAAGCGCTTACGCAAATGCCCAATCATATTTGCTCGTTTAAAACTCCACTGACATGAATTGATTCAATAGTGACGTTAAGAAAATTTGTCATCTGTTGATTACCAGCCTAGAGCCTCTGTATCTTGAGTGTGTAATAATCATGCATAAATCTTTTCGATCAAGGTTTCAAATGGCTATGATTACTGTCTATTCCTGGCTATGTTTTTTGTAACCTTTAAAATCTGTCCACACCAATTTGAAATAATTAATACAAAAGGTTTTAGAATTAAACAAATAGACATTACTATGATACTTTCTTCTGGTTTCAGCTTTTTGTCCATCGAGTATAAAGATCCACCTGACTGTTAGTCATTTTAAAAGCTTGCTCCATCTTATTCTTTAAGATGAAGTTTTTTTTCTATAATAGGGCCTATGGGAAACCAATTCAGTCTGATGTTCTCAGCCTACTTAGACTCCAAGCCCTGTTATTGCAGGCTGGAGTGTGTGGATTGCATCACTGGCTCTAGAGGGAGGCTGCAAGAACTAGTTCAGAGCATTTGGAGAGCAAACGAGATGGAGAAACAGAAACAGGCAGAGAGAGAGAGAACTCTCAGCGAGGGAGGGACTTGTGAAGGGACTTGTGAAATTCCAGCATTTTAAGTCTGGGGCTGTGGAGGAGGTTGTAGTTTGCCTGATGATTATGGTGAATGTTTGAAAGCTTAGTCAGAAATGGCTGATTGTTTCCAGCAAAAAGGTTTTGGCTTAATTGCTTTTCTAATGGTGTGAATTGTTGTTTATGATAAAGATAATGTTGAAGATTTTCTAGTATTGTTTTATAGGGTGAGGGCTAGTATGTGCTTCCTTTAAAACACAAAGTTAGCTACTGCAAGTTTTAAACCTGCTGCTTATGTTACTTCAAAAACCAGCTTGACCACGCTTTTATAAAAGGGCTCACATTCTCAATATTGGCTAGTAATTTTCTAATTGCTTGAGGAGAAAGTGCCTCTATCCTTCCCACGCAGAGATGAGGCTACTTGTGCTCTCTTGGACCCAGGGATGTTTGTTGGAATCACCCAGTTTATTGAGGGGTTAGACCTAGGGGTGGGCGATAAAACGATATCGATCACGTGCCTATCGCGATACATACCGTTATCAATAAAAAATGTGTTTGATAAAACCTTCGATATGTTTTATTCTTTGTCGGAAGAAAACAGTGGTTGCGAAGCTAGTTTGGTTGCATTAACAAACGCACTTGCTCTCTGGTAACCTAGCAACGTAGGGAGTGATGCCCTAACAGCCAATCATGTAACAGTATCACGTTTGTTTGCGCCATATTGTTGTCTCATGCTGGTCTGCTGGATTCCTCTTCATAAGCAGAAAATGAGTGCCGCAGCAAGCGAGGAAACTGTAAATAAAAGAGGAAAAGTCAGCTCGCCAGTATGGCAGTTTTTTGGATATTATAAGTCATAAGACATGCTTCCGCTTAGCACTGTCGAGAAGAGAAGTTATAAAAAGCTTATACTAAACTAAATTCTCAGGTTTCTCTGTTTATATTTAACACTTTGCATTATTTTATTACACCTTATTAAGCATTTCTTACATTTTCTTTCATTTTGCACCTTAAATGTTAAGAGAGAATTGTTAAGTGTTCACTGTGACTTTAGACTTTACATTTTAATTATTTGAGTTTTCCATGATTGTTGACATTTCTGTCTTAATAACTGAGGGGATTATGATCAGAGGAAGGTTAAGTTTAAAATAAAAATGTTTAAATGTAATAGATTTTTCTCCTGGTTCTTATTTTAAATGGGTCATAAAAATATCAATAATTATCGATATCGACCGATATGAAACACTGATATCGTGATGCAGTTTTCAGCCATATCGCCCAGCCCAAGTTAGACCATATATCATGTCCAGAATTGTTGCTTCTTCTTGCATTTGCAGTCTTCAAACAAACCTTTTGACATGTTGTTTGGCATCACAGATGTTGCATGGTAAAAAGCTGCTGTGGTTCCAATGTTTTTCCATAACTTAAGTGTAAACCCCAGAATTTAGGGTTACCTGATAATGTGCCAGTCACCACATTTAATTTCTACTGCAACACCCCTGAAACACACATACACATGCAGTAACCACTCTGTGACTTTTAAAATGCCATTTTTTTTGTTTAACACAAGGTGAGATATTCAGCTCATAGGATAGACAACTTGTATGTAAACCGTACACAGAGAAGGGTCATGTACAATGAGTTCAATTATGTGTTGAGTGCATGCACCACTATTCAGCTCTCCCACACAGCTGCACATTAGACAGGCATGTGACTGGGGAATGGGGAAGAGGTGTATCTCAGGTGCATATGACTCTGGCCATGAAAATAAGTTGATTTTAAGCCACTCAAAGTTTGTTGTTCTTCTATTTAGTTCAGATAATCTTGATTTATATAGTGCAAGACACCGTGTACTTATTTGGCTTATTTTCTGTCTTTTTCGTGCTGGCCCCTCCCACTGGGTGCTAGCTCAACTGGAAACTTTTGATGAGCAGGGGAAAAGGATGGTGTCTGTCGCCAAACCAGCTTGCCCGGTAGCTCTGGCGCCTCGTTCTGCCGGGAACTGTGCTAGCTGGCGTGTTTGGCTGGCTGACTGGCTGGTGGTTATTACTCTTCCCCCGCTGTGATCCTCTGGATGGGTTGTGAGTCATATGTTGTTTGATCTGTGGCAGATGGTTGGTCGGTAGGCCGGTCCTACAGTCTCGGTGGAGGTCCACCGAGGCTGGGTGATAGTTCCAGGGCTTTCCCCCTGGTTTTCTTGGAGGTGGAGTTAAGGGCGTGGCTGATCACTGGTGACCCCTTACCCCGTCTCTTGGTGCTTTGGCAGACCTCGCACGATTGTAGATACTGCCAGATGTCCCTTGGAATGGTGGGCCACCAGGCGACGTCTAGGAGGTTTAACAGGGTTTTCAGCCCCCCCCCCCCCGGTGGCCACCCTTCGGCTTATGGTGGAAGTCACGTAGGAACGTCTGGGTCAAAGATGGTGGGACTACCCGTTGTAATGCTCCTCCTTTCTTCCTCGGAACTCGACGATGTAACGCCCCCTGGTGGTGTTCGAAGGTGACCCCCAGGTCTTGGGACTTGCCGGGGTTCACCACTGTGGCCAGCAGAGCTACCTGGAGACTTTCCTGCTGTGCTCGTGCTGCCTCAGACAGGTCTCTGGGTGAAGCAGCGGTCCCCTCAGAAGAACGTTGTAGAGGTTCCGTTTTCGGAGGCAGGGCGTAGTAGAGATGCGAGGGCGCAGAGTGGGGTTGTGAAGGGGAGAGCCCCGCCAGGGACGATGTAGAAGCGTGTGTAGAGGCTCCTTCTTTATCCTTCCCCCGGCTGTGTTGGAAACCCCCCTGGACCGGAACAGCTGGCACAGAAGGACGAACTTCATCAGATGTATGACTCCTTGTGTAATGCACTCTTTCCATAGCCGGAGGGATTGGAGTGCTGGGCGTTTGTAGAACAGACGAGGGTGATGATGCAGGGAAGTAGGTCTGTGACCTGTGCATGGTGGGCGCATTAGTGAGACGCAGCTTCTCCCATAGACTGTCCCGCCTCAAAAAACAGTCAGTCACAGCCCTTTCCAGTTTTTGTAGGGCTTCATGGCAGGAGCACTCCAGCTCTGATAAACTAGTGTCCACTGCCTGCCGAAAACTGGTTTCCCTGTTAATCGTGCTGTTATTAGCATCTCCCAACTGCTGTTCTAAGATGTCTATTTTCCCAGAAAAAGTCAATACATTTTCCTTACATTGATTAAGCTCAGTTTGGAGTGTGTACAATATCCATATTAAACTTATGACCAACAATATCATCTTTAGAAGGTCTATCGGATACATACAATGAACTAATCAATGAAGTTCTCTCAGCTGTAAGGTTACGGCATGTCCCAAATGCATGTACTGCAACATCTGCATCCTCTGCTATGTCTCTATTAACTCTGCAATCGGCCCTGCCGGCCCTACTAGCGTTAGCATTAGCCATTTTAGCGTCCTGCTTACTCTGCAAAGCTACACCACACCGGAAAATGCCCAAAAAAACAGATTCCCCGTAGGTACGGGCCACCAATATGTAACGCTCGGCTATGTAAACAAAGCTAATTACACTATTACGGGGTCGAGAATCTAAATACAGGTAACTTTTATTTACTTCCGGTGTAATATGAACTTTGCAGACCAAGTAACGACGCGACACAACAACAAATACTAAACAAACCCAAAGTGTATTAAGTAAAAAATATAAACCAAAGTGCACCGATGAAACCAATATATACAAAATATACACAAAAATAAAGAAAGTGAAAAAGTGTGTGCATGTATGAAAGTCCAGCGTCCGTGTTATTGTTGTGTGTGTGAAATGGTGGCGGGGAGAGATGGCTCGGCCTCACCGGTAGAAGATGGCTAATCCGGGAGCACGAGAAAAAAAGGAATGAGAGGGGTATTGTAGGTGTCCAGAAAGATTTCATCCACTCCGGGAAAAATAATCCTAATGGCAGCAAACAATTAATCACACTCTCTCTTCTCAACTGCGCAGTAACTCCTCATCTCTCCACCTCGACATGTTAGCCGGTTCCGCTTTTATGCTGGTCTACATCCGGGTTCCCTCGCGCAGCTATCGCGCATGCTCCCGAGAGCTTAAACCCGAAACCAAAACACAGTCTGTTGGGACACTATAACCATATCGGGGTTGTTGATAAGGCCCAGTGGTTTTATATTTATTTACCATCTACATGTGGCCTATATCAACAACCCCATTATGTGGCTCCGCTACAACCTTTACCCATGGTCTTAAATAAAAACAAAGTTCAAGATGTCAAATGTTTAAATAAATTTCTTATAATTTGTTGATGCTTTTGTGTAATGGGCATTGTTAGGCAGCTTCACAGATATCTTTATCTAGATATAGATTTATCTTTATCTTTAATGAGTGGAGATTCACTGATCCAGTGAACTACTGGTTTTAACCCTCTGGTATGCCTCCGTTTCTGTGGCTCTCATGCCCTAAGCAACAGGAAAGTGCTTACTCCATCATCTATAGATTGCAGCCAAGAACCTTAGTCTGCAGTCAGGTTGAATCAGGTAATGCTCATGTGTGCAAAAACAGCACAGGCCATTTGTGAGTCGCTAATATCCACCGAAGGGATGTTCGACTAATGCCACTCTCCAGTGACATGCGGCGAGTGCTACGCTGTGGGCTCTTGGTGAATGAAGCTAGGACAGCCACTGATGTTTGTTTATTAGAGACAGTTTTCATGCGTCCACATTTTGGCAAATCCAACACTGAACCAGTTTCACGAAACTTAGTAAGCAGTTTGCTAACTGTAGCATGGGAGATGGGTGGTCTCGTAGGGTGTCTTGCATGGAAATCTGCTGCAATGACCCGGTTACTGCGTTCACCAGATATCAACACAATTTCGATCCACTCATCACGTGTTAACCTCTTCGACATGTCAATGGCTGTGAACAAAGAGAAACTTGTAAATAACTCATGAAAGAATAAAGTTACGTTAAAACCAAGCACACCATTGTTTTTCTTGTGAAATTCCCAATAAGTTTGATGTGTCACATGACCCTCTTCCTATTGAAAAAACAAAAGTTGGATCCAAGATGGCCGACTTCCAAATGGCCACCATGGTCACCACCCATCTTGAAAAGTTTGCCCCCTCACATATACTAATGTGCCACAAACAGGACGTTAATATCACCAACCATTCCCATTTTATTAAGGTGTATCCATATAATTGGCCCACCCTGTACATCATTGAAGTGTGATAAATTTGCAAACACAAATGTGCAGTCGGAGTTAACACTTGTCCCAAACACGTTGGCCTGTCTTTTGTGAAAGTTAGTTACTCATATACTGCCTTGATAACAAGCACGTCTTGCAGTTCAGCAAGACGTGCCTGTTATCAAGGCAGTATATATGACTTGATTATGAACCTTTGATTATGACCCCATTCAGCATATTAGTTATTTTTGTTTATAAATCTGTTTATACTATTCTCTGTGAATATCATATAAACTAACTCAATAAGGACTTTTCATCTTGTCCATTCTGTTTTCACTTCCTGTCCCCAAGGGGGATGTGATGCATCATGATAGTCATGTGATTGTATACGACCTATTAGACACAGCCTCTCTCCCTGGCTTCAGTCCGGCATGGTCCAGCCTCTTTTCCAAGTCAAATGAGGTCAGGCTGTGTTTCATAAGCCTTCACTATGTTTGTTGGGAGGTCCTGAAATGCCAAGTCTAAAGACCCGGGCATCTGTATTTGCTGCCGCACACACCTTGAACCCACAAGTGACATGAAGTCTGGTGGAAAAAAATCTGTTCCTTATGGCTCTGACTCCAAAGCTGCTGAGGAGTGAGGGGAAATGTAACAAGAATAGTTGTAGGTAATTAAACATTTTGTTCTTACTTGTTGTCTTCATTTACAGTGTTTATAGGAGACATCCTATGTTTTGTCAGAATCTGCATCATTTTGTTCTAATTTTAATAGTTAATTCAATTCAATTTTATTTGTATAGCGTTTTTAACAATTGTCATTGTCGCAAAGCAGCTTTACACAATCAAAAGAATTATTTAAGTTTGTATGGAATGTGAATGTGTATGAATCAAAATGGTCAGATAGTCCCTGATGAGCAAGCCAAGGGCGACAGTGGCAAGGAAAAACTCCCTGAGATGGCAATAGGAAGAAACCTTGAGAGGAACCGGACTTAACAGGGAGCCCATCCTCATTTGGGTGAACAGAAAGCAGAAATTGTTCTGCATTCATACTGTGTGTTAGGTGGCAGGCAGTTCAGTATAACAGTTGATGTTAATTAATGTTAATATAGAGTCCAGGTAGTTATTGGAGGTTCAGGTAGACTTGTAGGAAATTCCAGTCCTGAACAATTGAGCGACTTCAGCAAAGTCAAGTCCTCAGACAAACAGCTGTGAACATCAGTCGAGGCCAGAACCGTCTTCATGGTTGAGTGAAGCCGTCCCCAGACACCAAACGCATCCCAAAGAGACACACAGACTTACTTCTTTTTATTGTGTAAAGCTGCTTTGCGACAATGTCAATTGTTAAAAGCGCTATATAAATAAAATTGACTTGACTTGACTTGACACAGGGCATCCGTGTGATGAGATCTCGAACCAGAAGCGGGACACCAGGATGAGTAAGACTGGTCCAGAGGGCAGAGGGAGTCTGGATCACTGGTAGTTCAGGGATGACGTATGTAGCTCGACAGAGAAAAGGAAAGAGAGGGGGGGTGGGCAGGAGAGGGGAGAGTAGAAGAGGAGAAAACAGTTAGGTACTGTATGGTCACGGTCACATCATGTATAAGGTGAATGTATAAGTGTAGTGTGCAAGCAGGGACTCAGGCAGGACTAACTATAACAGCATAACTAAAAGGGAGAGCCAGAAGGAAACACAGACATGAGGGCTCCCTAAGATGTAAAGCAACCAATCACCTCACCATCAACAAACCTGAGTGATCAATGAGAGTGGGGAAGACAGCATCTAAACATACCAGTTCACCATAATACTCTAGGTCCATGAGTCCCCCAGATCTGCTCCTTTACTTAAGGCAAATCTATTTACAAAAATGCTTGGCTAAATAAATAGGCCTTTAGCCTAGACTTAAACACTAAGACTGTGTCTGTCTGAGTCCCGAACACTATTTGAAAGGCTATTCCATAACTTTGCGGCTTTGTAAGAAAAAGCTCTGCCCCCTGCTGTAGTTTTCATAATATGTGGTACTGACGAGCAGCCTGCATCCTTTGATCGAAGTAGGCGTGGTGGATCGTAAGACACTAGCAGTTCACTCAGATACTGCGGCGCGAGACCATTTAATGCTTTATATGTCAAAAGTAGTATTTTAAAAGGAATGAAAATTTTCACAGGGAGCCAATGAAGTGTAGATAAGATATGGGTGATGTGCTCGTATCTTCTGGTTCTAGTGAGGACTCTCGCTGCTGCATTGTGAACTAACTGAAGCTTGTTTATGCACCTAGTTGAACAACCAGACAGTAAGGTTGCAATAGTCCAACCTAGACGTGATAAAAGCATGAATTAGTTTTTCTGCATCGTTTAGTGACTATATATTCCTTAACTTGGCAATATTTCTGAGTTGAAAGAATGCTATCCTGGTAATATTGTCTACATGAGCTTCAAATGAAAGACTAGAATCTATAATCACACAGAGGTCTTTTAATGTTGCACTAGATAGAACAGAAAGGCCATCTAAAGTTACAGTGTGATCTAAAATCTTGCCTCTAGCTGCATGCGGTCCTATGACTAGAACTTCTGTCTTATCAGGATTAAGCAGAAGGAATATAATTAGCATCAAGTCTAGTATATCCTTTTACGTATTACTCAACTTTAGCAAGCTGATTTTTCTCATATGGTTTTGCTGAGATGTATAACTGTGTCGTCAGCATAAGAATGAAAACTAATATCATGCTTACGAATTATGTTGCCCAAACATGTAAAGGGACAAACCAGTGGGCCTAAAACCGAACCCTGTGGAACACCAAACTCCACTAGAGAACATGCAAAATAATCACCATTTAAATCTACATACTGATTATGATGAGTCCAAAGGGATCTCAGCCGGGAGATTCCTACTACATTTTCTAATCTGTGAAGGAGAATATTATGATCAACAGTGTCAAAAGCTGCACTGAGGTCGAGTAACAGAAGTATAGTGACGCAACCCTGATGAGAGGCCAATAGGAGGTAATTTACTACTTTAACGAGTGCTGTCTCTGTGCTGTGATGAGGCCTAAATCCTGACTGATACAGTTTGTGTATGCTATTTCTATGTAGATATGAGCATAGCTGCTCCGCTACTATCTTTTCCAGAATCTTAGAGATAAAGGGGAGGTTTGATATCGGCCTGTAATTGGACAGCTGACAGGGGTCGAGGTCAGACTTCTTAATTCTTCGGTTTAATAACTGCTAATTTAAAAGATTTTGGAACATACCCAATGCTGAGTGAAGAATTGATTAAAATACTAATACCGTAATGCATTTTAATGTATTCTTGAGTCTCATCATTTCATCTGATGACCTCACAGGTAGTTCTGGTCAGATAGTGCAGCGTTCTCTGAGGTTTTTATTTATAAGCTCTATGAAGAATTTCTTAGTGTCTGAGACATCTGTCTTAGGGCCATCTTTAGCCTTGTAAGAGGTTTCCTGTTTCAATCCCCTTCCCACCCCTTTTCATTTTCTCCCTCTCTTGTTGTTTCCAACACTTTTCTATCCATTTCACTTCCCCTTTTGCTATTTGAGATCACCCAACTCACTAGCAGGTGGCTGCTCTTGGCCATATTTGTATTGGAACCATTAGCAGTTTACTTGGGTTAGCTTGGCTCTTTGTGCTTTGCTGCCTCCCTTTTTCTGTGAGGTTGTTTTTGGCCAGAGGTTAAAGTTTATAATTTAGGAAACTTCAGATAATACTAGAATAAAGTTATTTTAATCTTTCAGGAAAAAAATGATTGTGGATTTGGCTTGTCCCGATGTGCAGTCTGTTTTCTATAAACTATACAATAAAAAATAAAAAAAACGGGTGGGACAAGAAAGTCATAGAGAGATGTAATAGTGAAGTGAGCAGAAAGGAGGGATGATGGAGGAAAAGGAGACAAGTAGAGAGGCCCTGTGGAGGCAGAGTGGAAACTAACATTTCCTGTCTGAAAATGCAGTTGGCAAAGGCAGAGAGGGGAGCAAAAAACCCTCAGCTTTTGGTGTATGTGTGTGTGTGTATGTGTATGTGTGTATGTGTATGTGTGTATGTGTGTGTGTGTGTGTGTGTGTGTGTGTGTGTGTGTGTGTGTGTGTGTGTGTGTGGAGGTGGAGTCAGTCTGCCTTAAGAGAAGTCAGAGAAGAAATAAAAGGGGGAAAAGTAGGCAAAAAAGAGGGAAGGAAAGTAAGTGACGACAAAAGAGCAAGAAAATGTGGTAGACTGACATTTAAGTGCACACACACAGCCTTATTTTTTCTCTTTGTGAATTTCCAGAAAAAAATATAACTTACTGACGATGTATCACTAATTGTACACAATAAAGCATGAGCATTTGTAAATAATGCTAAAATAGTATCTATAAGCACTTATAATTGAGTCTAAGGCCATGTCCATACGTAGCTGGGTATGCGTAGCTGAGGAAAAACAGATTTTTATCTGTGGTTTTGGTCTTTGTGGACAGGGGAAACAGAGATTTTGGCTTGTTGTAACGTCACCTTGTGTGCCGTTGATGTCATTATCTGTGTGCTACTCTCCTTGATTTGATGTCACCTTTGTTCATGAGGATATTTTGTGCAATAATGGACTTGACGGTTACTGGTTTACTGTATGTAAACGTTGCTTACTGGACTTTTTACATGCGTGTACATACCCGCGCAGTTACTCACATATTACGTTAACGAACAGAGGCCTGAATGTACTATGCCTGAATAGGGATACTCCTAACAGCACTTAACAGGGTGTTTTTTTGCTTTTTCATGTGGACAAAGATATTTTTCAAACATATGTTGTGTGGACATAATTATTAAGAAAATACAGTTTTTTTTAAATACAGTGGAACCTCGGATTGCGAGTAACGTGGTTTACAAGTGTTCTGCAAACCGAGCAAAGATTTTTAATAAATTTTTTAATCGGAAATCGAGCAATTATTAGTTTACGAGAGCCGAGTATCATGTATCACACATGAGACTTTTATTTTGACACCGAGCGGCAAGCGATCACAACTGAGCCAATGATTTTTCTCTCTCTTGCGCTGCGGGAATTATGGGTAATTATACATTATAACATGTATAATCAACATCTCCGTCTCTCTTCTGTGTGTGCGCGCGCGTAATTTGACACTGTGCCCCACACACACCGACACACACTTTACTCATGTGTATTTTGTGGGCGCGTGCGCACTCGCGCGTAATTTGACACCCGCCCACACACACACACACATACAGATCAGGAGGAGTTTTATTGTTTAAGACGAGGCGAGGGGCTAATTCCACACACACACACACACACACACAAATACACGGCGCCTGCACGCACAAACAGAAACACTTATCTGTCTGGATTTATTTTTACTTTTTTTAAATGTTAAGTGCAGGTTAATTTGTTTTATTTTTACTTTATATGTTGGTTTAATAATTTTGATTATTTATTGTTTTGGGCTGTAGAACGAATAATTTGAGTTTTCATTATTTCATATGGGAAAAGTCTATTTGGTTTACGAGCGTTTTTGGAACACGAGCCTGCTTCTGGAATGAATTATGCTCGTAATCCAAGGTTCCACTGTACCCAGCTATGTGTGGACATGGCCTAAGGGATGCTGTCCTATCTGTTCCTACCCAATACAAAAGTCAAAAGGGAGCAAAACACATAGTATTACCTAGAAATAACATGGGTAAAATCCATGTCTTATTCTCCAACATTAGATGCTAAGGAGAGCATCTAGATTTGATTCTGCACAGTAATCCCCTCAGAGATATACCCATTTAATTTCAGTGCATTCAATACATTGAAATTATTTTTAGAAGAGGTGTCTCATTCTAGGTGAGAGCCACTTCTTCTGGACGTATTTGAAATGTGAGGGGGACAGAATGCCTAAATGGTGGCCACCTTGTCATGATCCCAGATTTCTTTCTGCCATTTAACCTTAACATGCATTTATATTTCCTTTTGCTTTTGTAATGAAAGGTTTTCAGTTTTTGTTGCGATGCACACAATCACAGCACGATTGTTCATGATTTGCCTTTAGACCACAGTAGGTACACTCATCATTCGCACATTAAAACACATGCCATAAGAAGTGTCAGAGCTCCTGGAACGCAGACTACATGAAGTGTGAATTTAATGGGGCCTGTCAGTGAGTAACGTCATTGGTTGCCCTTGTCACGTAATTCATATTCCAAATGTCACATTAACAGAGACGGGTCTTTTTAGCTTCTTAAATTTGGTATCCTAGTAGGTCATTTTGTTAAAGCAGGACAAAACGGAAACATGCAGTACATGGACTTAGAACAACCAAGAAAAATAGGTTTAGGTGAAGTTTTACTGTGGAGCTAAGTGAAGTAATCCCTGTTTGCATACACCAGACATGGCCATGAAGACATATGTTGTAATGAATGAATGTTAAAATTAAACATTAGTAAGAACAACTTTAGCTTTAGACTATTCTCCCAGTGTATATAGATAGGGAGTTTATCCAAGAAACGACAAACCGACATCTAGGACTCCAAACATAATCTGATCTTAGATCTGCATCCTTAAATCTTGCTTGTTTTTTGTCATGGTGTTTGGTGTATTCCCACCTACAATCACAACCAACAAATTGCAACTAAAAAACTATATATATAAAAAAAAAATTGGCCATATAAAAAAAATAGTTTACCTGCATGTTTATAAAGAAATGGTGACGTTTTACCACCTCCGGTGTCTCTAAAGTCTTAAAATTCAAAAGTTAACACACGCGTGTTGAGCAGCTGCAAGTACGCGGGTGTGTGCGCCTTCTCATACAGGCATGCAGAGCTTGTTATGCATGCGATTATTGACTAATTTGCGCTCCCAGTGTATTGAGACCTGTGTAAGCATGTGTAATGGATGGGTGTGAGACTAATTCACTCATAGAATTTAGAGAATAAGGTAGATCAGAGGCTTTTAACACACCATAAAAATAAGTTTTTCTCGTGTCACCTGGCAACAAAACACAAAAGGATTCATAACTGAATCGATTTTATCACCCATCTCTACTGTATTGTCTATTATTATTTTATTGTCTGTAATTACGTAGTCCAGAATTTATCGTACGTTTTATATATTTATTTATTTAGTTATTTTTCTTATTTGAACTTTATTTTACCAAGAAATTATTATTGAAATTAAAAAACACAAGAATGTCCTGGGCAAGACAGGCAGCAAAATGACAACTAACCTACAATCTTACAACTGCTAAGGGTACCAAACCTGTTCCAGCATGAAAATACCCCTATGGGATGATTTCATCTTATCTTTGATAAAACATTGACCTGGTGACCTGGTGGGCTCAAATGTAACTTGCACTTTATAAGCTGTATGGGGCCAGGGATTGAAAGAAAGGTTTTTAGTTTTGCATCGTTACAAAGTTATTCCTGTATGTTGATTTTGAAACCAAAGGAACAAACACATTGCTCTTGGTTTACACAAACAGAAAGGATTCCTATAAAGCCCCTGCCTTAGACTCTCAGACCGTATTGCAAGAGAGTTAAACTGCATAATAAACATCGTAGAGTCTGATCAGAGAGTGCTACTTTTTCCACTCAAAGATTGTTTTGCCTTGAGACTTGAGTATCTTCAGAGAAGCAGCTATCAAAGGTCATCTCACCACTGTAAGTGAATATGCCTTGACATAGACTAGCAAAATTAACAAATACATCTATGATGTACCGGTCGCTGCAACCATAACCGAACATTCTAACAAGGTGCCGTAGTTTGCACCTCAGGTCCAAAAAAGTGTTTTGATATGCGAGCCTGCTTCCGGAAGGAATTCCGTTCGTAATCCAAGTTTCCACTGTATTTGGTATGAATGATGAAACATTTTTCATTACTCAATGGTATCAAATCAAGTCAGTCGGTGCCATTAAGGTACCCAACAATGTCTTGTGCCTAAATTGTTGGTCCAGTATATTTCCAGGTTTTAATAATGCATTAGAGAGTTCTTAACATAATTTCAGTAATGACCTTGGTTGTTTTCTTTGCTTCATGAAATGTCCTTGTGTATTGTTAGGATTTGTACAGACAACAAAGAACTGGTTAATTTTCTTCTTAGAACCTTGTAAACGTAAGGTTTATCTTCTTCTTATTATCATCATATAATAGTAATGGTGGAATATTATTAATATGATTGATGATGATGATTAATTTTTAAGGACCAAATTCAGTTGAATTGCGTTTTATTGCAAATAAAAAATAAAGATGAGTGAGTAGAGGTTACCAGGGAGAACAGGATTAGTCTGAGGAATTCAGTAGCACTACTTGCTTGAATTTGTCCAATTAAAATATAATTGCAGTAGCTGTGACTTTCACACATTTACATAAAAAATGTCACTTGAAATGTTCTATGCTGTAAAGTGCTATATAAATGAAATTAATTGACATATTTTTCAGTTTGGCTCAGTTCAGTAACACAGGTATGTGGAATGGAAGACTGAGCAAAACACACAAAAGCTTGCATGGAAATCTGAATTCTAATAATGTTACAAGAGTGTAATCATAGATGATGATTGATTTCACTTGCATTTAATTTTATTCATCTTTTAAGAACCATTTATTATCTGAGGAAAAAAGTAGATAAAGTTATTGATAATTTACAGATCCAGATCCATATGAAATCTTGAGCTTGGGTTACTGTCTGAGGGATTTTGCATATTCTTCCTTTTTCCAGTGTGTATGGATGTTCTCTCCCAATGCCCAAAAACATGCAGGTAGGTGATTTGGTTATACTGAAGTGTGAGAGTGCGTGCAAGGCACAAATTTACCCTGGATGGGAAGACGCAGTGTCCTGGGGTAGGATTTAGATCCACCACATCGAGAGGTGCTTTGTAATAGATAGATAAATGACTTTATTAATCCCAAAGGGAAATTGTATTAAATGAATTTGATGATCATGATAATGGTTGAAGTAATTCTAATGTTTTATTTGCTTTTACATATGCAGCTCTTTTTAAATCAAAGCCTGGGGCAATTCCCCACTGGGGCAGGGAGCAGGAACACAGAAATCACAGTCAAAAGGCCAAAACAAATGGCCTGAGACAGACCGTGAGTGGGTTGTCCCAGTCCAGTTACCAGCAAACTCTAGAGCAGCATTAATTAATTAATTCATTCATTTTTATTTATGTTTTAGATTATTTATGAACAGTGCAAAACAAACCAAGTATACAGTATAAATTGGTACAGGTAGGTGTGTTAATAGAAATACATTTCTGTCAACTTTACACCTGCAACTTTTTTCAAAGCCTTGATTTACTTTGTGTAATTTAATTTACACTGGAAAAATAATGTCAAAGCCTGTTTGTTAGCTTGACAATAGATTTGTTCCCTGTACAACTCCACATCCTTAAGCTCCTTTAGTCAGCGTCTGTGGTGTATATAGTCTTTGCTGGGTAGAGGAGTGAAAGAAGGGATGGGATGGGGAGATAATGCAGCCTTTCAAAGACTCACCAACTCCAGTGTAGATTAGGAGGTCCACATGGGGACAGATAGACACCCTCTCCTTCTCACTTCTTATAAACCAACTACCCTACCCTACCTTACAATACCCTACCCCTCAAGAGCTTCCAGTTTCCCAAACAATCAGAATATGAGTCTGTGTGTTCCAAAGAAGGCTCTTACAATGACTCACAGTACGGCGTGATAGCTGTGTGCTGCATTCCATTGAGTAAATGTATCTGAGAATGTAGGGAGAGTTCTCTTCAGGCTGTGACTGTGTAACTAGTGAAGCGCACGGTACTTTAATAGGGGTTATAGCTAAAGTTTATCACTCTCGAGTTAACATTTGTGACAGGCTAGAGAACAAAATGCACAGGTTTATTGGCAAAATACACAAAAACATACACTTTAAAAAAAATATATATATACAGGGGGCTTCACTCGAAAGAGACCTGGACTATTAAGGAATAACTTTTGCTAAGATGAAGCAATCTGAAGGAAACAATGTTCCATGTGCTCCTCAGTATATGGAGCTTTGAACATGGACTGATAAGGTAGGGGCACCAGACAGCCATCTTGCCGTTTAACGCTGTAACCCCTTCACTCAGTCACTCGACTTCCCATCACAATGGTGGTGTACAGTAATGACCAGAGCATCTTCACAGGCCAATCCAATTGGGTCAATTCATTTAAGTTATGTCAGAGTGAATTTAGGAAGAAATATGGGGTTCCTGATGGTGAAGATTTGAAGGAAATCATTTAATGTTAAATTGCTTCATTAGCAATCTGAAGGAATTCTGCTTCTTACATGGCAGAGGAACTAATACTTGATTTAGGCGTCACACTAAGTGCTTGATAGTAGTTAAGACAGGCTTTAATTAAGAGGATTTGCTTTTAGCTGGTACTCAATTACTGTGACTGTTACATTTAATTCCATAACACTGAACAGTGGTTAGGGGTAATTTAAGCAGTCGTTTAAATTACTATTTAGATTGGCTGCTTGATTATGGCAAAAATCATAATCCTGATTATTTTGGTTAATATTCAAATTGCGATTATTTAGCATGATTATTCAGGGTGAGTGGAAAATTGGTTAACGTGAATAAAATTTATCCAAATATCAGCTACAGGAAACATTACTGCAGAGAAATACAATGATAAGATTTTGACATTATCTGAAGCGCCTAAAAATTTAATAAAATTATAGTTGCTGTAAAAGAAAGGCTTGTAGGCATCTTTGCCTAACTGCTCAGTATAAAAAGTATAATAGTGTTTTTTCCCTCCTTCAAATTGCAGTTGTTGGACTCGAGTGACACCTTGTGTTGATTCAGTGGCAATAGCACAAACCGCAGTCCGTGGTGGTGTATTACAAAGTACAGTATTACTAGTTTTACTTGTCTTATGGATAATTGGAGTCAGAATGGTACCCTGAGGTAAATCAAGCTTTTTAAAGGTGCCCTAACATACCACATGCCATTTTTCAACAAGTCTCAGAGGTCTCGAAATTGCTTATGTTGTTCAAACATTGTCATGCCTCAAAATCCCTCTATTTCATTTTAAACAAGCTGTTTCAGTATATGTAGCTTTAAATGCAAACAAGGTATTTGACCTCTATTGGAAGGCTTTTCAGATGCCTGAAAGCGCTAGAGAAGAAATAGGTTTTCAGTAACAATTACTCTTTTGTTTGTGGATGTAAGAGTTCTCAACTGACATCCTCAGTTCACCTCTTTAGTGATATATAAAAGTTAAATCTCGAGTTAAATGGCACAAATCTTCTGCCATGTCTAAGTGCTAAAAAGGGCTACGTTAACTATTTTAGCAAGATAGTTTGTAAGCTTCTGTACATACGGCAAAGTTTTATTTAAAATGTGTTGAAAAATGAAACATTTCTTTACAAGGGCTCTAGTGTGGACTGGTCTTACATGCACGTATACGAGTAGTCTCACAATGACACTACTAGTCATGTACATTAGAAAGATGGATAGAGATAGCAACAGGGCTGATTATGGCAAATATCATATTTTTTATTTTGTTCTCTACTAAAATTGTGATTTAACATGATTTGAGTAATTTGCATTTACGTCATGTTTTATCGAATGAATTGTTAACTATTGTGTTTTTAGTCATGGGTTTTCTTGAATTTTAAAAATAATTCAGCTGTACAACAAATAAAATATAAATAAATAAATAAGTTTGGGCAGAAAGGGGTGAAAGCTGTAAAAGCAAACAAATGTGCTGGATTTATAACCCAAAATGAGAAATGAATTTAAAAACAGGATACAGTACAATGATAATTTTAAATAAATGTCAAATCCTCACTTGTATTTGGAGTAGAAGCACAATCCAGACTCATGAATTGGCTAAAAAAGCTAAAAGAAACACTTTCCACGAAAATATATTTGTATTAGCAACTGCATTTTTAGTCATTTAATAAAACCATTTTAAAAAAACAACATAATGTCTTGAATTGTAGTGTACAGATTTGAAAAATACTTGCGACAATTACCATTCTTGGAAGCATTATGTAAATAAATTTATATTTAATTTTTAGCCAGCGGAATAGTTCGGCATTACCTGCCAGAACAACAGTGGTCTACTACTTACGACAAACAATAAATACATATGACCTTTAACACAATGTTTGAGTATTATGAGATTACGACTAACCTGGTCTCAAGCGTTTTGCAAGATAACCAAAATTGTTTTATTAATTTTAACTTTAAAGCATCGAGTGAGTGGTAGTTTTATGAGTAGAAGCACATAGTAAGTCAGAGGAGAATGGCCACACTGGATTAAGGTGATAGGAAGTCTACTCAAATTTGCAACTGTGGTGAGCAGAAAAGTGTTTCAGAATGTGCAGACCTTATTAGACCAGTATACCAGTATCTACACAGATATACAGCTAACACATTCTTAATAGGAATTTGTACATTTCACCATTGGACCATTAATGAGGCTTGGCATTGAGCGAAAAGGCTTGGCACACAGTCGGCATTCCAGTTCAGTGTTCAATGGGGATGAGGTCAGGGCTCTGCGCAGACCATTCGAGTTCTTTCGCACCAACAGCGGCTCATGCATGGATGTTTTTGTGTGTGTGCTCGCTGGAGCTCCACAGCATGACACAGCTGTAGGGGTCAATCTTTCAGGGGTCTCTGCTTCCAAATACTGAGTGTGGATGTTTGTGCGAGTTTGTATGTTCAGCCATGTCTGGAGCAGTTTGCAGAATACAAGTAGCTGAGTAGCTGATGCCTTAAAGAGCAGCTAATACTGTAGATGATTATGGTCTTTATGTCTCTGTGTGTTCAGCAGAGTGGAGACCAACAGTGAGGGTGAGAGAGGACATACTGTTGGCTGTGTTTTCTAAAGGTTTGTGCAGTGGTGTACTCGGGGCAGCAGTGGGGGGTGGTTCAGTTTGGCCATCTGGATTGGATTGCAGACATTCTTTCAGAAAAGTGTTGCAAGTAAAGGCCAGTGTGGTACAGAGAGGTTACAGATAAGTGTGATTTTGAATACTTCAGTAAGTTCAAGCTTGTTGGATTTTGCTCTGTATCTTGCCAGTGTATACAGTATACCCACCATCTCTATTTTAAATAGTCAATACACACACAGGGGCAGCAAGATGTCTAGCTACTGCCCTACCGTCTTAATTTTACATCATGATTTTGTATCTAAAAAACAACCTTGCAGTCGGTGGATAACAGTACTAAATAAATTTTAGACCATCCTTTTAGAACATTAAGAACAATTTACAAATTCCAAAATTTTCCTCAAAAGCTTTTTACAATTCAGTTCGATTGGGTTCAGAAAGTCTGTCGTTTTGTCGAGTATTCCTGCCAAAAGCTTCCAATTACGGCAGTTACGGAAGTACATAACAGAAGTAACAGATGGAGCATGACCCCTATACACACTACGCAAGTTGTGTAGGGCCGCGCAAGTTATGCAAAATTCCACCTCCTTTTTGTCTCAAAGCTTGCATCAGTGTTTATGATTTCAGTGAGAGAATGAATTGGAGAGTGAACTGTTGTGTTGTGAATCAGGCCTGTCAGCTTTTGTTTTCACCTTCCTGGGTTTTGATGTCAGCATAACAATAAGGTTAAGTTGAAAGCTAGCTGGTCCGTACTCTGTAGTCTGCCTGTTTTGCTAATTTAGCTAACCAGCATCTCTTAGTCTGCCGGTGTCTAGCTTGCTTGCCAGCTACTTCCAGGGCTCTCTTCTATAACCTTGTACCTGACAAAATTGAAATACAACTTTGTTTTATAACCGCAAATGTTGAACAGCGTTTCTAAAGGTAAGCTCAGAAAAGATAACTGCATCCCGTTCATGTGCATGTGTCCAAAATAAAACTCTTTGCAGCCGCAACCCATGTGGAGACCAGCCCAGACGACAAATTAACATGATGGCATTCCTCATAGGGGCATTTTATTTTAAAACAAGACAGTGATGATCTAGTCTGCCTCTTCAGTAATAACACTGGATGGAAAGCAGAAGACTGACATTGACTTCAGTTACTGTAAATATTGAATTTAAAATGTTGATTAATTACACAGCAAAATTATTCATGTTGTCAAATTAACACTATATAGTACATGCATACTGTAGGTCCACCTGGACTCAAATTGACTGAAAGTTCCAAAAAAAAAAAAGGTAACAATTCCTGATAAACTAAATTTTAAAGTGATAAAAAGCCCTAGAATAAGTTGACATTATGCTAATAAGTTAGCATTATAGGGGCTGTGTGATTCCTTTAAGCTTTAATGTATTATTATCAAATAAGTATTTGGGGTAAATTGTGGCATTAACCATTCTCTTCTTTCTGTTTATGTGCATTTCTGTCCTGCAGGTGAAAGGCTTTGGGCGGCACCCATGCTTTCCTTAGATGAGCCACTAGACCTAAAGCTGCCCAGGGGGCACCTTAATGGGCAGAGCAGAGGCTCCATGTCACCGCCTACTCTTATCTCCTCTCGAGTCCATGCCAAGAGGGTTGGGCATCTGCCAATTAGTGATGATGGGACAGCAGATATTGTTTCAGCCTCCCCTGCCTCTCCCCACATAGGTAATCCTAGCACAAACAGATGCAGTGTTTTTTAAGATAGAGTTGTCACTATTTTAAATTCTCAAAAGGAATTAGAGATTTGTATATTTTCTAGCTGCTTTTTTTCAGCATATCTAAATAATTCACTGCTTCACTTTCAGCACACCCCTGATCGGCATCTGTGTTGTTACTTTAATCAATACCCTGCCAAACAAACAATTTACATTTATTTGCATTAGCCAACTTACTGTAAAAAAAAATGGCGTAGTTTCATATTTTTAAAATGTTCTAGTGCAAGAATAAGCAAACATTGACTTGTAGAGGAATGACTGTATGAAGCTATAGTGAAGAGCCAGGTGGGAGCGATTTATGTTTGCAGTAATTCACCATCATTTTCAGGACCTAATCAAATGTTTTGCATCCTTTCATATGACTTATTACTTACTTTTATTCATTATATGTAACAGCTTTCTTGGTTCAGGATTATGAGGAAGCTTGGATAGATCTCTGAAAATCTAGCTCTAGTTCTATAAGGTCTACAGTAGGTCTGGGGCACTGCTGCTCATATTTATTCTAAAACAAAATGTAATATTAATTAGTTAGCTATCCAACAGATTGCTTACTGTATACAGCTAGATGTACATATGATCTCACTTGAGATATGATCTATTATTATCTCTTTGTGCTATGTGATTGACTTTCATTTTCTCTTAGTTGCTCAATTACTCAGTTCTGGTACGAGTTAAGTTGCCTTGTTTCTTATATTGATCTATATGTGTATTTTGAGGGGTTGGGCTAAGTGGCAGTAGCCTAATACATATTTCTTATAGTTTTATAAGTGAATATGTGAGTAAATAAGAGCAATTGATAATATCTCATATGTCTACATGTGTAGGTGTACCCTTTGTGCCTCAGGAGAATTCTGAACTCCAAACACCTCCTGCAGTGGACCTCAGTATTTCTCCATCCTCTCACCTCACACCCTGCTCCCCTGAGCTCACTAATGGAAATGCCTCTTCTCATTTGTTTTCAGGGGTGAGTATAAGAGTTTAAAAAAAGTTTAATCTTTAAAAAGTTGACATGACTCAGCTTCCAAATAACCTCATCTGGATGTCTGATAATCTTCACAGACATATGACATGGATTTATTTACTGTTTAGCACATCAGCATCATTTGGGTGAGGAGACATGAGGTCCATCTACCTGGATAAATCTGTGTTCAGTCACTCCATTTTTAATGCAGTATGCTGCAAAAATGACTCATCTACGAGTATATTTAAATTTACAGTATATTTCTTATTATAAGAAAAACAACAACTGTAAGATTATTAAACCTGTTTCTAGATACAGTTGTGGCCAAAAGTTTTGAGAATTACATAAATATTGGAAATTGGAAAAGTTGCTGCTTAAGGTTTTATAATAGTAATTTGCATATACTCCAGAATGTTATGACGAGTGATCAGATGAATTGCATAGTCCTTCTTTGCCGTGAAAATTAACTGAATCCCGAAAAAAACTTTCACCTGCATTTCATTGTTGTCATTAAAGGACCTGGTGAGATCATTTCAGTAATCGTCTTGTTAACTCAGGTGAGAATGTTGACGAGCACAAGCCTGGAGATCATTATGTCAGGCTGATTTGGGTTAGAATGGCAGACTTGACATGTTAAAAGGAGGGTGATGCTTGAAATCATTGTTCTTTCATTGTTAACCATGGTGACCTGCAAAGAAACGCATGCAGCCATCATTGCGTTGCATAAAAATGGCTTCACAGGCAAGGATACTGTGGCTACTAAGATTGCACCTAAATCAACCATTTATAGGATCATCAAGAACTTAAAGGAAAGAGGTTCAATTCTTGTTAAGAAGGCTTCAGGGCGTCCAAGAAAGTCCAGCAAGTGCCAGGATCGTCTCCTAAAGTGGATTCAGCTGCGGGATCGGAGTGCCACCAGTGCAGAGCTTGCTCAGGAATGGCAGCCGGCAGGTGTGAGCGCATCTGCACGCACAGTGAGGCGAAGACTTTTGGAAGATGACCTGGTGTCAAGAAGGGCAGCAAAGAAGCCACTTCTCTTCAAAAAAAAACATCAGGGACAGATTGATCTTCTGGAAAAAGTTTGGCGAATGGACTGCTGAGGACTGGGGCAAAGTCATATTCTCGAATGAAGCCTCTTTCCAATTGTTTGGGGCATCTGGAAAAAGGCTTGTCCGGAGAAGAAAAGGTGAGCGCTACCATCAGTCCTGTGTCATGCCAACAGTAAAGCATCCTGAGACCATTCATGTGTGGGGTTGCTTTTCATCTAAGGGAATGGGCTCACTCACAATTTTGCCCAAAAACACAGCCATGAATAAAGAATGGTACCAAAACACCCTCCAACAGCAACTTCTTCCAACAATCCAACAACAGTTTGGTGAAGAACAATGCATTTTCCAGCACGATGGAGCACCGTGCCATAAGGCAAAAGTGATAACTAAGTGGCTCGGGGACCAAAACGTTGAAATTTTGGGTCCATGGCCTGGAAACTCCCCAGATCTTTATCCCATTGAGAACTTGTGGTCAATCCTCAAGAGGCGGGTGGACAAACAAAAACCCACTAATTCTGACAAACTCCAAGAAGTGATTATGAAAGAATGGGTTGCTATCAGTCAGGATTTGGCCCAGAAGTTGATTGAGAGCAGCCCAGTCGAATTGCAGAGGTCTTGAAAAAGAAGGGCCAACACTGCAAATACTGACTCTTTGCATAAATGTCATGTGATTGTCGATAAAAGCCTTTGAAACGTATGAAGTGCTTGTAATTATATTTCAGTACATCACAGAAACAACTGAAACAAAGATCTAAAAGCAGTTTAGCAGCAAACTTTGTGAAAACTAATATTTGTGTCATTCTCAAAACTTAGTGGCCACGACTGTACACTACAACTTCAGTTCCAAGAAAGTTGGGACAGTATGAAAATTGGCAATAAAAATATTTTTTATTCATATATAAAGTATCTTTTTACACTGTACTATATTGAAAACACTACAGCAAGTGATTTACAGTATCAAGTAAATTAAATTGTTTGTTGAAAATAGCATTTTTAATCTAGTGACTGCAACATCCTCCGAAAAACTCTGAAGAACGGGGCCAATTTAAGATTTATAACAATGCAACAAATAGAAATTACAAGGTGATAAGAAACGGGAGCTGTTAAAAATATGCACCGATTATTTTAACCTATACAGAAGTTTAAAAGAAATGCCATTTTCACAACAGATGCACCAGCAAATTGTCCAGTACTTTCAGGATAACATTCCTCAATGTTAATACACAATATCATCAAGAAATGGGAAGAAAACTTGTCAAAACTCAATGCGTAAAGGGCACGAAAATTGCTTCTGAATCACTTCTGAATGCAGCTGATCTCCAATCCTTCAGACATCACAGTCCTAAAAACTGTCATGCTGTCATGCATTACAGGCTTGCATGTCAGCATATACACAGCATAGTATAGGGGTGTGCCAGTGCCCGTGGCATGGGTATATTGCACACCTGTAAGGGCACCATTCATCCATTTTCATTTTTTGGCTGTTTACATATGATGAGGAACAAAAAAATTACTTCAGTCATCTAAGCCACCACTATCTGATACAGAGAGGGATAGAGCTAATGATTCTTATATTCAATTCAATTAAATTTTATTTGTATAGCACTTTTAACAAATGACAATGTCGCAAAGCAGCTTTACACAATCAAAATATTTTTTTAGAACTGGCAGTAGAAAGAAACCTTAAGAGGAACCAGACTTAACAGGGAAACCATCCTCATTTGGATGATAATGGATAACGGGGATTGAGAAGAAGCAGATGAAAAAGGAGAGATGGCAGTTAGGTACAGTCACACAATGTATAAGGTGAATTTATATTAGGTACAGTCACACAATGTATAAAGTGAATTTATATTTAGTGCAGAGTGCAAGCAGGGACTCCGGCAGGACTAAATATGACTGCATAACTAAAAGGGAGAGCCAGAAGGAAACACAGGCATGAGGGCTCCCTGAGATGTAAAGTGACCAATCACTTCCCCGTCAACAAACCTGAGTGACCAATGAGAGTGGGGAAGACAGCATGTAAACATACCAGTTCAACATAATACTCTACGTCCATGAGTACCCCAGATCTGCTCCTTTACACAAGGCAAGTCTAATACAAAAATGAACAGGTTTTTAGCCTTGACTTAAACACTGAGACTGTCCCGAACGGCTTTGTAAGAAAAGCTCTGCCGCCAGATGTAGTTTTCATAATAGATACAAGCAGCTTGCATCCTTTGATTGGAGTAGGCGTGGCGAATTGTAAGGCACTAGCAGTTCACTCAGATACTGTGGCACGAGACCATTTAATGCTTTATACATCAAAAGTAGTATTTTAAAATACGCAGAGAGCCAATGCAGTGTGGATAAGATAGGGGTGATGTGCTCATATCTTCTGGTTCTAGTGAGGACTCTTGCTGCTGCATTCTGGACAAACTGAAGCTTGTTTATACACCTAGTTGAACAACCAGACAGTAAGGCGTTACAATAGTCCAACCTAGAGGTGATAAAAGCATGAACAGTCTTTTACTGTTGCACTTACTTTACTGTTGAACAGAAAGACTATTTAAAGTAACAGTGTGATCAGAAAGCTTGCTTCTAACTGCATGTAGTCCTATGATTAGAGTTTCTGTCTTATTAGGATTAAGCAGAAGGAAGTTAATTAACATCCAGTCTTAGGTCCTGCACACATTGCTCAACTTTAGTAAGCTGGTTTGCTTACGAATTATGTTGTCCAGAGGAAGCATCTAAAGAGAAAAAACTAAATCTGAACTCTGTGGAACACCAAACTCCACTTGAGAACATGCAGAATAGTTATGTTCAACCTCAGTGTAGCTTTTGACACCATTGATCACAGTATTCTCCTCCTTCATTGGAAGATTGGAAAATGTAGTAGGAATTAAGGGAACGGTCCTCTCCTGGGTCAGATTCTATTTGACTGTTTTAGCCATGGAATATGCATTCATTTGCAACTTTTGAAGGAACACCAGTACTCCTGTTTACTCATGTATTTATCTAATCAGATGATAATATTGCAGCAGCCCAATGCATAAACTCGTGCACGAGTATACATGGACTATGGAGAAAGATGTCATAATGAAAGAAATCCTAGGAGAATAGATGGACTAATTTAAGTTGACAAGAATGCTCTGAAAAAAAAACTGTGTTGAGACAAAAAGCATAGTAAGCAAAGTAAAATTATTATCGAAGCAGGAAGGTTTTTATTAGTTCTCCCCCCACATAGTTCAAAATAAAAATGAAGGCATATTGAAATCTGTTCTATTTTGTTTGTGTTTTCTTTTGTTTATTTATAAAGGTTGGTCAGTATAGTTATTACTGTCTCCTGGCATCTCCTGTTCGGGTCACCACAGCAGATCATTCAGTGCACACATTTGATTGGCACAGATTTATTAGGCACACTATGCTGATCCTGTGTAGAGTCCCCGCTTAAAAATAGCCTTAATTCTTCTAGGGATTGATTCCTTAAAGGGCTGGAAACATTGCTTTTAACAGAAGTAGCCATAATACTTAAGACTTTTTCACATGCAAATGATGAAGATTAACTAACTCTTTATACTGTCTGTATATACACATTTAAAGTTTTAATTGAAACATTGATAAAATTGCTGTTTAAACTACACTAAAGGAAAATATAGCCGCCTTATCCTGAGAAACACTCCATGCAGCCCGTTCCCAAACACTGTGCTCTTAATAATGATGATGATAAAGAAAAAAAAAAAGAAAAAGCCAAGATTAACAGGCAGCATGTCACTAAGGAATGAGCCCTTTGGAAAGAAAGGTTGAAATTTCAACCTTTCTTTCCAGCCATGATTTTAAAACCACTAACCGTTAATAACAGCTGATTATCTCATTACAATGGCACCTTTCAAGGGATGGGATATACTGTTTACACAGCATATGAACAGTTCATGTTTTGGAAGCAGGTAAAATGGGCTAGCATAAGTATCTGACTGACTTTGACAAGGGCCAAATTGTGATGGCTAGATGAATGGAGGGTGTCCCCAGTAGGCCACTTTTATTACATACTAAAAGTGGTCCAAAGAAACACAAGGTGTCTGTCTGGTCTGATCCCACAGAAGAGCTACTATAGCACAAAATGCTGAAATACTGGCTATGACAAAGGTGTTAGAACAGACAGTCCATCCCTTTTGCTGTACATAGGGCTAAATAGCAGGAGACTGTCCAGAGTGCCCATATTAACCCAGTCCGCTGCTCAAAGTACCTACAATGGGCATGTGAACATGATGTTCTACTGGGAAACATTGGGTCATGGCATTCATGTGGAGGGTATTTTGACATTCCTTAAACCTTAACAGCGTTGCAGAACAAGCACATCTACATGGCAAGAGTAAGCAGTAAGAATCAGTGGGAGAGGTCTTTTGCAGTCCATGCCTTGACAGGTCAGAGCTGTTCTACACAATATTAGACAGATGGTTTTAATGCTATGGCTGATCAGTTTATACACACGTGGACAAAATTGTTGGTACCCTTCGGTCAATGAAAGAAAAACTCACAATGGTCACAGAAATAACTTTAATCTGACAAAAGTAATAATTTTAAAAAAAATGTATGAATGTTAACCAATGAAAGTCAGACATTGCTTTTCAACCATGCTTCAACAGAATTATTTTAAAAAATGAACTCATGGAACAGGCCTGGACAAAAATGATAATACCCCTAGAAAATACTGAAAATAATGTGACCAAAGGGACATGTTAATTCAAGCATCACAGGTGTCTACAATCTTGTAATCAGTCAGTGGGCCTATATATAGGGCTCCAGGTAGTCACTGTGTTGTTTGGTGACATGGTATGTACCACACTCAACATGGACCAGAGGAAGCGAAGGAAAGAGTTGTCTCAGGAGATTCGAAAGAAAATTATAGACAAGCATGTTAAAGGTAAAGGCTATAAGACCATTTCCAAGCAGCTAGATGTTCCTGTGACTACAGTTGCACATATTATTCAGAAATTTAAGATCCATGGGCCTGTAGCCAACCTCCCTGGACGTGGCCGCAGGAGGAAAATTGATGACAAATCAGAGACGGATAATCCGAATGGTAAAAAAAGAGCCCAGAAAGACTTCTAAAGAGATCCAAGGTGAACTTCATACTCAAGGAACATCAATGTCAGATCGCACCATCCGTCGTTGTTTGAGCCAAAGTGGACTACATGGGAGACAACCAAGGAGGACACCATTGTTGAAAACAAATCATAAAAAAGCCAGACTGGAATATGCCAAACTACATGTTGACAAGCCACAAAGCTTCTGGGAGAATGTCCTATGGACAGATGAGACAAAAATGGAACTTTTTGCCAAGGCACATCAGCTCTATGTTCACAGATGGAAAAATGAAGCATATCAAGAAAAGAACACTGTCCCTACTGTGAAACATGGAGGAGGCTCTGTTATGTTCTGGGGCTGCTTTGCTGCATCTGGCACAGGGTGTCTTGAATCTGTGCAGGGTACAATGAAATCTCAAGACTATCAAGGGATTCTAGAGAGAAATGTGCTGGCCAGTGTCAGAAAGCTGGGTCTCAGTCGCAGGTCATGGGTCATGCAACAGGACAATGACCCAAAACACACAGCTAAAAACACCCAAGAATGGCTAAGAGGAAAACATTGGATTATTCTAAAGTGGCCTTCTATGAGCCCTGACCTCAATCCTGTCGAGCATCTTTGGAAGGAGCTGAAACATGCTGTCTGGAAAAGGCACCCTTCAAACTGGAAACAACTGGAGCAGCTTGCTCATGAGGAGTGGGCCAAAATACCTGCAGAGAGGTGCAGAAGTCTCATTGACAGTTACAGGAATCATTTGATCATTTGAGAGTTTTTCTTTCATTGACCGAAGGGTACCAACAATTTTGTGTGTATGTACAGCATTTTGATATACATCAATTTCATGGAGTGCCAATTGTTATTTTTTTATGTATATTTTTCAAATTTGAATATCATAAAAAGGTAATTTTCTTTTATAATTAAATTCTAAAAGTTAAACACTCATCTTCTAGATTCATTACAGGTAAAGTGAAATATTTGATTAAAATAAAAGCAAAAAAGGCTTGAATCCACTTTACATGTAGTGGATCTAATAGTATATAAGGGTTTCACATTCTATATTAAATTACAGAAGAAAATTAACTTTTTTCATGATGTTCAAAATGTTGAGATGCACTATAAATACTACATATACAGTAAGAACTTGCCTATAACCTCTAAAAAAATGTCCTTGGAGTTTAAAAACAAGTTATATAATATGGTTGCAAGCAACACTCATTGTACCCTGCACAGATGACGGGCCTAAGCACCCTGCGCCATTCCCACCCCGGGCGCACCGCACAACCTGTGTCATTCGAGTGTGCTAAGACCTCGAAAAAGCCATCGCCACACATTTTTTGTGTGAATGGTTTGAGTCTGTGTGTATTAACATTAGGGATGTGTGTTTGTGTGCATTAGTGTGTGTGTGTGTGTGTGTGTGTGTGTGTGTGTGTGCGCGCGCGTCGTGAGAGAGGGGTGTGTGTGGTGTGTGTATCGTGAGAGGTGTGTATGTATGTGTGCATGTGTGTGATGTATGAGTGTGTGTGTGTGTGTGTGTGTGTGTGTGTGTGCGCGCATTAGTGTGTAAGGGTTAGTGTGTGCGCATCGTGAGAGGTGTGTGTGTGCGAGAATGTAAACATTTGTAATATGGGTGTCTGTATGTGTGCATGTGTGAGATGTTTGTGTGTGTGCATGCAGCATGCCTGTGTGTGTGTGTGTGCGCGTGTGTGTGTGCGCATTAGTGTGCAAGGGTTAGTGTGTGTGAGAGTGATGGAGAGAGGTGTGTGACGTGTAGATGTGTGAGTCTATGTGTGACGAGTAAATGTGCTTGTGTTTGTGCTTGTTTGTGTGTATGGTTTGAGTCTGTGTGTATTAACATTAGTGATGTGTGTGTTAGTGTGTGAGATGTATTTGTGTGTTAAAACAGGGCTAATGTCAGTTTGGGCCCTAAATATTTGTTGAGTGCATTAGTGTGTGTGTGCGTGTGTGTGATGTCACAGAAGGTGTCACTCAATATAATGCCACACGAAGTTATTAATCATTTTTCGGCGTACGTTTAAGACATTATCACGGCTGACCCGTTTGAGATATCGAAAATCCCTCCAATTTTGCATCGACAATGTCTTTAGATCTCTTTGGCCCAGTTTGGTAGCGATTGTATAATTTCCCTAGAAGGAGTATATCAAAATCCATTGGGTGCGTTTTTGCAAACGACCTAAAATAACAGGCCTCCTGTTGAGTTTAGCCCAGGACATGCAGCGCGAAAGTTGTTCGGCTCGATGAACTCTAAATGTGTGCCGAATTTCGTGTGCCTAGGTGAAAGTGTGTATGAGCTAGGCAGCAAAATCTTGTGTGCGGGCCCCTTTGGGCCCTGGGCCACGAGACTCGCAGGCATCCTGATGGCAGCAGATTCCAGCCTGTCTGCCATGTTTCATGAGTTTTTGAGCATGTTAAGACCCCCGAAAAGTCCAAAAGGGTGGAATAAATAAATAAATAAATAAATAATCCTAAGGAAAACAAGAGGGCCCTTCACACACTATGACGACATAGGGCTGATGTCATAGTGCTTGGGCCCTAATTAAAGTATCTACAGGTGAAACTCGAAAAATTAGAATATAGTGCAAAAGTTGTTTATTTTATTTCATTTAACTTAAAAGGTGAAACTAATATATGGGATAGAGTCATTACATGCAAAGCCAGATAGTTCAAGCTGTGATTTGTCATAATTGAGATGATTATGGCATACAGCTCATGAAAACCCAAAATCAATCCTCAATTAGAATATTACATGCAATCAATAAAACAAGGATTGTACATAGAACAATATCAGACCTCTGAAAAGTACAAGTATGCATATGTACTCAGTACTTGGTTTGGGCCCCTTTTGCAGCAATTATTGCCTCAATGTGGCATGGCATGGAAGCTATCAGCCTGTGGCACTTCTGTTATGGAAGACCAGGATTCTTCAATAGCGGCTTTCAGCTCTTCTGCATTATTTTCTCTCATGCCGCTCATCTTTCTCTTGGCAATGCTCCATAGATTCTCTATGGGGTTCAGGTCAGGTGAGTTTGCTGGCCAATCAAGCACAGTAATCCCACAGTATTTGAACCAGGTTTTGGTGCTTTTGACAGTGTGGGCAGGTGCCAAGTCCTGCTGGATAATGAAGTTAGCATCCCCATAAAGCTTGTCTGGGGAAGGAAGCTTGAAGTAAGCAACAGACCAGTTCTTTTTTTTTTCTTTATTCCAGGTAAGACGCTTCTGACGTTGTTTGTTGTTCAGGAGCGGCTTGACAAGAGGAATACGACATTTGAAGCCCATGTCTAGGATCCATCTGTGTGGATCTTAATGCACTGACTCCAGGCTCAGTCCACTCCTTGTGAAAGTCCCAAACACTTATGAATGGCCTTTCCCTGACAATCCTCTCCAGGCTGCGGTCATCCCTGCTGGTTGTGCACCTTTTTCTTCCACACTTTTCCCTTCCAGATAACTTTCTATTAATGTGCTTTGATACATCACTTTGGGAACATCCAACTTCTTTTGCAATTACATTTTGAGGCTTTCCCTCCTTATGGAGGATGTCAATGATGATTTTCTGCAAAACTGTCAGGTCAGCAGTCTTTCCCATGATTGTGCTTCCTACTGAACCAGACCGAGAGATCATTTAAAGGCTCAGGAACCCTTTGCAGGTGTTATGGCTTAATTAGCTGATTAGAGTGCGACACTTTGAGCCTAGAATATTGAACCTTTTCACAATATTAAAATTTTCTGACATTATGGCTTACAGCTCATGAAAACCCAAAATCCACAATCATCTCAATTATGACAAATCAGTTCAATTCCATTTTATTTGTATAGCGCTTTTAATAATTTATTGTCACAAAGCAGATTTACACAATCAAAAGAATTATTTATGTTCGTATGAGATGTGAACGTGTATGAATAAAAATTATAAGACTGAACAAGCCGAGGACGATGGCAACAGTGGCAAGGAAAAACTCTCTGAGATGGTGATACAGTAGGAAGAAACCTTGAGAGGAACCAGACTCAACAGGGAACCCATCCTCATTTGGGTAAAATGGATAGCAGGGATTGATCTGCATCATCAGGTTGGAAGTTCAGTATAACAGGAGATATGTTTAAGTTAAAATTGAGTCCAGTTCGTTATTAGAGGCTCAGGTAGACTGTAGGAAACTCCAGTCCTGAACTATCGAGTGACTGAAGTCACAAGTCCTCTGAGAACAGCTGTCTGCATCAGCCGAGGACAGGACCGTCTTTGTGGAAAAGTGGAACCGTCCCTAGTCACCACACGCA
This sequence comes from Clarias fuscus, assembly GCA_030347435.1. Lineage (NCBI taxonomy): Eukaryota > Metazoa > Chordata > Actinopteri > Siluriformes > Clariidae > Clarias > Clarias fuscus. The sequence goes on along the minus strand of CM059222.1, from coordinate 10,102,259 downwards.
TCCCAGGCAGACCACACGGGGCATCCATGCGATGACATCTCCAACCAGAAGCAGGACACCAGGACGAGTCAGGCAGCCGTATACGTCAATAGTAGTATTTTAAAATCGATGCGAAATTTCACAGGGAGTCAATGCAGTGTAGATAAGATAGGGGTGATGGGCTCGTATCTTCTGGTTCTAGTGAGGGCTGTCGCTGCGGCATTCTGGACTAACTGAAGCTTGATTATGCACCTAGTTGAACATCTGTCTTATCAGGATTAAGCAGAATGAAGTTAATTAACATCTCTTATGTCCTGCACACATTGTTTAACTTTAGTAGGCTGTTTTTTCTCATCTGGTTTTGCTGAGACGTATAACTGTGTGTCATCAGCATAACAATGAAAACTAATACCATGCTTATGAATTATGATGCCCAGAGAAAGCATGTAAAGAGAAAAAAGCAGTGGGCCTAAAACTGAACACTGTGGAACATCAAACTCCACTTTACAACATGCAGAATGGTTACCATTTAAATCTACAAACTGATAACGATCAGTCAAGTAGGATCTGAGCCACCAGAGGGCCGTTCCCTTAATTCCTACTACATTTTCTAATCTGTGAAGGAGAATACTATGATCAATAGTGTCAAAAGCTGCACTGAGGTCGAGTAACACAAGTATAGTGACGCAACCCTGATCAGAGGTCAATAGGAGGTCATTTACTACTTTAATAAGTGCTGTCTCTGTGCTGTGATGAGGCCTAAATTCTGACTAATACATTTTGTTTATGCCATTCCTATGTAGATATGAACATAGTTGCTGTGCTACTATATTTTCCAGAATCTTAGAGATAAAGGGGAGGTTTGATATCAGCCTGTAATTGAACAGCTCACAAGGGTCAAGGTCAGGTTTATTAATTAGCAGTTTAATAACTGCTCATTTAAAGGATTTGGGAACATACCCAGTTATCTGCTTGAGAAAATGTCGGTATAGGATCTAATACACAGGTTGACGATTTTGAAGAAGAGATGAGTGAAACTAGTTCACTCTCTTCAAGGGAAGTAAAGTATTCTAGGTTCTGATGTGGTGTGGTTAGTTTATCATCTGTATAACTTAGATTGTCTGGTTTCAAAGCCTAATATGTATGATTTTGTTATTGAAAAAGTTCATGAAGTCCTCACTACTGTATGTTGTTGTTGTGGAGATTTCTGCAGTGGTCTTGTTTCTAGTTAATTTAGCTACAGTGTTAAATAAAAATCTAGGATTATTTTTATTATTTTCAATAAAAGTGGAGAGATACGTTGATCTAGCATCACTGAGAGCTTTTTTTTTATAGTTCAGGATGCTCTCCTTCCAAGCTGTTTGGAATACTAGCAATTTAGTTTGACGCCATTTGCGTTCTAATTTCTGAGCAGTTTGTTTTAAAGTGCGTGTGTGGTCATTATACCATGGAGCGAGTTTTTTTTATTTTTTTATCTCTAATCAATTTCCTTTTAGCTGGAGCTACATTATCTAAGGTATAATGGAATGTTTTCACTAAATGTTCAGTTGCGTGATCGAGTTCTGTGGAGACAGATCCAATCAAAGTTGATAACTCTGGGAGATAAAGCTCTGTGTGGTATTTGATGTGAATGTACGTTTAATGTGGTAGCGCGGCGCTGTGCGTACATTATTACTATAACACACTTTAATTGAGACAAGACAGTGGCCTGAGATAGCTTCAGACTGTGGAATTGTGGTTATATTTCTTATACTTAATCCGAAGAATAACATTAAATCTAAAGTGTGACCTGCTTTATGAATGGGTCCTACTACACACGGATTTACTCCTACTGAATCCAGTATGGACATAAATGCTGTTCTCAGGGGATCTTCTGGATTCTCAAAATGAATATTAAAGTCTCCAGCTATTAACACTTTGTCTACAGAGACGACAAGGTTTGCGAGGAAATCTGCAAATTCACAGAGAAATTCAGAGTACGGCCCTGGAGGTCTATAAATGACAATTAGTGGGATCGACTGAGCTGACCTCATATTTGTAGCTACACTTCTTAAGTCACTATAGAAAGCTTCAAATGCATTAAATTTGAGTCCGTGTTTTTGTACGATAGACAGATTATCATTGTAAATAACTGCGACGCCTCCTCCTCTACCAGATAGCCGAGGCTGGTGTATGTGGCTGTATTCTAGCAGGCTAGCTTCATTTAAAGCTGCATACTCGTTCTTCTCTTTAATCCAGGTTTCTGTTAAACAGAGTGTATCAAACTCCTGGTCTGTGATAGTTTCATTAACAATAACTGCTTTAAATGCGAGAGATCTAATATTTAACCGTCCTAGCTTCAGATCAGAGGTGCCGGCTGCGATTCAGTGTGATTGGAGTTTGTGGTATCTATGTTAATTAAATTACTAAAACAGATTTTCTGAGTCTTTCTAAATTTGTGTTTAGCTCGGGGAACAGACACAGTCTCAATATGATGAACCCTGAGTGACGACTCTATGCAGATAGCAGACGGTTGGTTTAGCCTGTCTGTCTGCTCCCTGGCCTGGGTTCTGGATTGTCACTGATTTATCGATTTGCGATTATCAATTAGCCCTCTTCTGAGACCATGCGCTATACTACAAGAAATGAGAGCAGCACCTTCCCGAGTGGAATGGACACCGTCCCGCCCTAACAGGCCAGCTTTGCCCTCAGAGGTCTTCCAGTTATCTATAAAGCCCACGTTATTTTCCGAGCACCACCTGGACATCCAGCGGTTCAGCGACCATAACCTGCTGTAAGCTGTGTCGCCACGTCTCATTGGGATGGGGCCAGAGCAAACTATTTCATCGGACATTGCCTTCGCTATTTTAAACACCTCTGTAAAGTTATGCTTGCTAACCTCTGACTGACGAAGGCGTATATCATTAGCTCCAGCATGTATCACCATCTTAGAGAACCTATGCTGACCTAGAGCCCTAAGATGTCCGGTGCTCTGGCTCCCGGGATACACCTGACCACTGCCGCTGGCGCCCCTAAAGGCCTAGCTAATTTCACATGCCTCTGTATTGAGTCTCCTATAACCAGAGCTCTTTCAGGTTTCTCAGCGGGTGCATCACTGAGGAGAGCGAACCTGTTGGACACGTGAAGCACAGAAGAGGTGTGCTCCAGTGGGCTAGCCACTTTGGCTGAACGAGTATGCCGCTGAGTCGTCACCCATTCGCCCGCTGTGACGGCTCTAATGCCAGAGTCGGCAGCTGGTTATCTCTGCCTGCGGCATCCAGACTTTCTGCTACAGGAGTAACACTGCTCTCGCGCTCTGTAACCCTCTCTAAAGTCTGGATGCGCTCCTCTAATGCTGATATCTTTTCTGTCAGAACGCTCACTAACACACATCTATCACAAGTAAAATATCACACTGCACAAGCTAAATATTATCCATTATAGCGTACTTGAGTCACAGTTTAGTTGTTTGGTGATGGATTCCGCTTGTTGTTCTTAGATGAGGAGATACGTGCGCTCCCCTTGAAAAAGCGCAAAAAAAAAACAGAAAAGGCAAAAGTCCAGTAGTATTAGAACGAAAAAAACTAGCTAATATTTTTATTTAGTATAAACGGAAAAAGGCGGTATAATTTAAACGATGATACAAACGAGGAACTTTCGCCAAATCACGGCTTCACTATTTTGCTCACTATTCACTATCTTGGTTTGCATGTAATGAGTCTATCTCATATATTAGTTTCACCTTTTAAGTTGCATTACTGTAATAAATTCATCTTTGCACAATATTAAAATTTTTCGAGTTTCACCTGTACGTATATAGAAGTATCTCGACTTTCCTTATTTTACTTTCTTCTGACAGGACTCTACTCACATCCGTTATGTTGAGGGAGGGGCCCCTTCACAAGCCTTTCAGTTCTTTTTACCAATTGGAGGAGGAGGAAGGCTCCATCTGCCATCCTCAATGTTTATTGGCCAGCCCAAGGACAAGAGGGCATCCCCTGAACTTTCAGCAGATGAACAGCTATCCTGTCGATGGAGGAAGGTAAGAAAATATTGTATTAAAAATGTTTTATTGTGATCTCCAAACAGACAATCTACCCATCATATCATCTGTCCAATACACACACTGTACATACTCCATTCCTTTATAAAAACTACTCCGATGAAATAATGAAGTATGAAGTATATGATGAAGTTTGCTGGTACCAGTTCTTTAATTCCAGATCTACTTTGCAGTGCCAGTTGCTTTTTGACTCCTTGCAAGATTTAGTGGACCACGTAAATGACTTTCATGTAAAGCCTGAGAGGGATTCTGGGTATTGCTGCCATTGGGAGGGCTGTGCACGTAAAGGAAGAGGCTTTAATGCAAGGTGAGGAGCTACTAGGTACAGGATTATACGTACATTACACAATAATGTCTGGCTAGACCTAATTATCTTTGATTTCAGGTACAAAATGTTAATCCACATTCGTACACATACCAATGAAAAGCCGCACCGTTGCCCTACCTGCAATAAGAGCTTTTCACGTCTGGAAAACCTCAAGATTCACAATCGTTCGCACACAGGTTAGTGATATGCACTGAAGTCCACAGTTGTATCCTTTTGATCAGTGATCTTGACATGTGGTTGTTATTTCACAGGTGAAAAGCCCTACATTTGCCCTTATGAAGGCTGTAATAAGCGGTACTCAAACTCCAGTGACCGCTTCAAGCACACCCGTACGCATTATGTGGATAAGCCATACTACTGCAAGATGGCTGGCTGTCTGAAGCGTTACACGGACCCAAGCTCTCTGCGAAAGCACATTAAAGCCCATGGGCATTTTGTAGCTTCACAGGACCAGCAGACAAGCCCCAGAGGGGGAGTTGGAGGACGAGGAGGGGGTGGGGGCTCACCTGTGCTAAAGCCATCTCACATCACAGGGAAAGAGTCTGAGCTGAGCTATGCCCATATCATCCTCCCTAGTGCAGCAGCTGCTCTCCTAGGAACCTCCTTGCCCTTGTCTCCTTTGAGTCCTCGACCCCTGGACCTGAGCATGCTGGGAAGTCCCAACTCAACTGTCCTGTCTTTCAATGGCCTGGCCAAGTCACCATTGCTGCCCCCTGCCTTCTCATCCTCAGCACTTGGCTTGCCTGTTGTGCCTGTGTTGTGCTCAGATCGCAGAGGACAAGCAAAGGGCAGTTCTAGAGTGAATGAGGGTGAGGATGAGAGACCTAGGGGCATTCTCAATCTCTCTACAGGAGCATCCCATGACCCCTTATCCTGGGTAGTCATACCTTCAGGCTCTTTAATGTTGAAGCCAGCTGTGGTCAATTGAAATTGAGTGAAGGAAGGGGAAGCACAGGGATCAAAGGTTAAAGGGCCAATTTTTCATTTTTATAAATCAACAGCTGTTCATGGTCCTCTGAGGTTACATGTCTACCCATTAATTTTCACCATTGTTATTTTAATTTTGTATCTGTTTATAACCCACTAAGTTTTTAAAGAAACCGAAAGGTTCCATGCATATTCTGTTACTGAATAAGTTCCTGTTTAACCTTCCCCTCATACTGCAGAACATGGAGCAAGCTAAGCTTTACTGCTTTATCAGACTTTATTGGATCTGCCCCACTGTTCCAATATAGTATTAACAATAATACAGCTTTCCAAACTATCACACAGACACGTGTTAAACTTGTCATAGTCAGGACACTTTTTTTTTTTTTAAAGGTGCCGTTAATTCTGTAAGGCACTGCAAAACACAGTCTACTTTGTGATTACTGTTTATCTAAAGCAGATTTTCTTTTTATTTATGGGTAGAAGGGTCATTTTGTGAAGCTACCGTCGATGTTTTTTACTACAGCAAGGTATGTACTCTGGATACCTTATAGTTTAAAACAAGTCAGTTGCTTTGGTGATGATGTTACCGTAAAATGTCTGGCCTGTTCAATTCTTACACTGCCACATGTAGATACAGGGACTATCATTTGTTAAGTATATAGAAAACTGCATGCACAGCAGCTGGAACAAATCAGATTTCTTACAAGTCAGATGTTCATAGCTACTTAAAATTTGTGTTGGAGTTATCCATTTCTGCTATATCTCCCTATTTAACTAGATAGGAACCTGGTCCTTTGGATTTTTCTACATCACAGGAACTAATACCTAGGAGTGAATACATGCTTACATTTCGTGGGTTCCTTAGAGTTCCTGAAAAACTTATAAGTGTCTTGCAGTGGAAATATATTTTATATGGACAGAGATACAGTGTAAGAGATGATACAAACCGAAGTCTTAAGAATCTATATTTGTGTTTTAGTAACTGTTTTTTTTTAAATATGTAACAGGCATCTCTGGACGTCAGTGTGTGTGACACACTAAGTACACCTTATGTAATGATTATTAGTTTAACATCACCCTGTGGTGAATTGTAAAACTAGTTTGAGGGCTTTTCGTATGCGCATTCTGATAATGCAGGTAAAAATACCATGCATGTATTTTTATTTAGGCAGCGCCATACTGATTTCAGTCAGCTTTGGCAGTGGAACTTGTATGGTAGGTTAAAATTATTGTTTATTTACTTCAGAGGACAATCAGCGCATTTCATAGGGCTATTTTAGTCATACAGAAATACTGTTCATTTACCCACAGACAGACAAACCTCTAGTGAGAGCTGCTATACTGTCTGGCTAACTGCTAGTCTATTACATTGAACTGAGGCTTCAGGTTGGATACATGACAATCTGTCTTCTCAAAAACAGCCAACCAGCATTATTTACAGGTTTGAGTCTGGCTTATATTAGTTGGTAGCAGACACAAGACTCAGCTGAGTTTTAAGGTAGACAAAGGTGTTGTATTTTGCATACCACCGCAATGTCAATGACTGTGGCACTAATGCCACCTGTTGGACAACCTCACACACTATGCTAGCAAACCATGGCACAGATCTATTTTCTGTGACAAATCTTGGCAGCAAATGTCGAGAGGCCTGCACACTGTGTACATAAAACACTCACATGCAGACAAACACAATTAGTGTGCAGGACTGACCTCTGGGTCAAATGTGAAAAAGTGACACTTGCTGGCATATACACTGTGCCAAAAGATTAGTACTTCAGTACAGCTTAAAAAAAATTACATTCATTTTCCACAAAAGAATGACTCTTGTGTTTACACACACAATACTTATAATCTACATTTTAGAGCTCTTTCTTTAAAAGTACTTGATTAGATATTACTACCAAGTCTCTTCACCTGAATAGAAATGTTGAAATGTATTTTCAACACAAGTATATCCTTTTATGACTGAGCTGTTTAGAACATTCCTCAAAACCATTAGCTGCCTGCAAAGACTTTTAAAATAATAAATCAGTTTTAACGAGAAATAAAATTACGTTTACAATTGAAAAGGCTTAAATCTTGGACATTCAGGTCCATCATCTGTATTTCCAATCCCTCACCCCACCCCACGCCTCAACTTAAAAGCCATACAATTCCATTTACATTGAAAAACACTACATGACTATTTTACATTTGTTATATGGTTTGGACGAGACATTTTATCTGATGTTGATATTGATGTTGCTTTATCTCCTTGCCTCTACTATTGCTGCTCTATGCTGTGCTTTCTCGCTTAGAGCTTTGAGGATGGAGGATTGAAAAGAAAGTATGGTGAGAGAGATCGTCAAAGCAGTTTCTTTAAAATGCACCAATTCATCTCTAAGAATCTCTCCAGGGAGTTTTAGGTTATGCAAGTTCACTTTCATCAACAATAGGCATCTCTTCGAGTCTTCTTGTCACTGTGAAGTTGTGTGTTTTGTGTTGGCCTGTCTTATGTGTTTTAATCATGAAAAATATAATTCAAATTATGTTTCCAGTAGGAACTTTAGTAACTGGCTTTATGTCGCAGGCTTATCACACAGTATGTAAATTCCAAAATAAATAACCAACATAACTCCAGTGCCAATAAAGGCAGAAAGACAGGAGATTCATGTCAGCCGAGTGAGTGTAGAGAAACTTGCACTATCTGCATTGCAGACATTTGCATTGCTTCCATGAAAATTACTTTAAAAAAGACCTAAAATCTTGTATAAATATAATCGCCAAACCCAATATTTTACACTTTCATACTTTCTGTAACCACTTTATCCTGGTGAAGTTGAGAATATTCTGGGAGCACTGGGTATGGGTGGTGACGCACTCTATAGTCTGTTGCAGTCTACCAGCATGTTTTTTGTGGGTGTGGGATTATAATAGTTGACAGCACTGCTATCACAGCATTTTCCTATATTATTATTTACACAGAATAATCTTCTTTTCTCCCCTCCACTCTCATTTGCTCTCATCATTTGAGAAAGCTCATCATGACACAGACCCTTCAGGGTCAATATTGTTTAAATATCAAATAAGCTGTTTGACCCATTAACCCTTTGAGCACTTAAGAGAAGTGTGTTCTTGTTTATTATGCAGTTTCCTTTATAAGAGAAACATCAGCAATAATTGGAAGTGTCCTGGTCTGGCACTGATTACAGAAATCTTTGATCCAGTGATTAACCATCTTCAAAGCCTTCACAGCAAGGGCAGCCTGTATACGGTACAAAAAGCACCATTTCACTTTAAAAATGTGTAATTTAAAGCAATATTATATAGACCTATTTTCACTCTTGGATATTAAACTAAAAGAGTTTAAGTGCCATAGTGGTGCCCAAAGGGTTAATGCATGACTATGGCCAGGAAAGGCCGGTATTCTGTTTTCTTTTCTTTTTGCACATTGACATATTTTAATATCAGTATTTCTTTTTTTTTCCAAGTGCCTTTTATTATGAATGAAATAAATGTGTAAATGCGCGCACACACACAGCAGTAACATTAAAACCACATAGGTGCCCCTTGTGCACCCGGGGTGCCAGGATGTTGGTAGCAGATCCTTTGGGTCTGTGGGTTGCAGGGTGGGACCACATGGATCTGACTTGTTTATCCAATATATCCCATGGGTGCCTGTTGAGTTTGGAGGCTAAGTCAGTGGCCTTGGACTGTCTGCTGGGTGCACTGGCTGTTCTGGTGCCTTTCTATCATGTCCAGCACTTTTTTCGGCGTTTTTTCTGTGATTTATGCTACATTGGCTTTTCTGTGGGATCAAAACAGACAGGCCAGCCTTTGCTCTCCAGAAGCCTGGGTGTATAGTTGGTGGTCAATGTTGTTCCGTTCACCCGTCTGTAGTCACAATGTTATGGCTTATTGTGTTTATACATAAACACACACATACACACAAGGTGGCCCAAAAGTCCATAGGCAACCAAGCAAATGCTGCAACTTCTTGCATATGTGTGAGATGTTAGTTTCGAAGGAATCCTGGGTTTAAAAACAAATTCATATCGCTTTCATTTAAAAAAGAAATTGACTATGGATCGAGACTTTTGGGCCACCCTACACACATACATATTTTAAAAATTCCCTTGCATAATGTTCCGATGATGAACAAGCAAAACATCTTCAGTTGGTACACGTGTGTGCTTCTGTTTCAGAGAATTTTTATTACATTATTGATTTTGATGTCACTGAGAAAAATAAATGTTGAATAAATATGCATTTGCTATATGAATGTGCATTGCATCTTTTCTGATTCTGTTCTATAGTTTACATGAGGGGAAAAGAGGAAAGAAGTGTAAAATTTGAATTTCCAGAAATATTTTGGATGCACATTAAAGCACAGCTTAAATCTTGACTGGTGGTTCAACATACTAATCTCACTCATACTGCTTATATCCATTATTTTTATCTGAGGTAAATTTAATTTAAATGTTAGTGTAAAACTAATCCAAATAAGAGGATGCTTAAGAAAAGGACAATACTTTATTTAGGCAAAATATTATTTACAACAGAGGAACAGAAGAAACTACAGAATTCATGTATGTGGCTCTTTCTCCTCTGATGACTTGTCTTGCTTCTGAATCGCAAGCTCTTCATCGAGACGCTCCTTGGCTCTCACCACCTGCAAAAAAGAAAATGTTTACATCCTGGATGATGATGTATAACTGCACAATGACATTAAATAACATGACAGGATAATAAAATATAATTAAACCATTATGTTCCATCACAACATGTTCAATTTATTCCTACTGAGTATTTCCAATGCCCTAATCCTATGGTTTTGGTTTATCCAATCATTGTTTAAAAACAGCAGGGTCAGTGATGCACACAATATGCCCCATTAAGTGATATTTAATTATTACAAATTTTATGTTTCACGACAGAGATGAAACTACAATTCCAATGTACATATTATTGTTGAATCTCAAAAATGTCATCTTTGTTGTGTGTGTGCATGTTGTTCGCTTGACAGACTTTTCAAATCAACATAGCTGAAGTGTGTGCGCACTTTGTCATGCAAAAGTGTGAATGTGTGCACGCTTGTCATGCCATTCAGGTTGCACCCCCACCTTGCACCCCGAGTTCCCTGGGACAGGCTCCAGGCCCCTGTAACTCTACACAGAATAAGCGGAATGGAAGGATGAAAGTTACTATCCCATTTTTTACTTACCTTAGACTGTATGTAGAAAGAGCCACCAACTGCTTTGTCATTTACTTTAAACAAATGTTCATAATTCTGTGAAGAAAATAAAAATTGGTGTCATTCTGATTAAATTATGGAATTTGACAGCACATGATTTCAACAGGCTACATAGAGAAAATTTGTAGCAGACCTTCTGGATTTCCTCTGGGGACAGTGTTGATATATTCAGAATCTGCTGTGCTTCCTGCAGACTCATCCCGGTGAGGCTGGAAACTGCGGCCGACTGCTTCCCTGCTGTTCCTCTTGCCTGCGCAGCAGCCTGACTAGCTGTAAAAATAGAACACAGTGCCAATATCAGCACTGCTGTAGAAAGTATGTCTAATGGCTGCATCACCTATGAGTGCTGATTTACTACAGTATACACACACACGTGCACAAGCGCACACAACTGGAAAATAGCAATAAATCACTCTACTTGGAAACAAATGAATAAAAAAAAAACCTACTTTTTGGTCAGGGGTGGAATAATACATCTGGTCTGTAGGGAAGCAGGCTATAGAACAAAAAATATATATACAGTGGAACCTCGGATTGTGAGTAACCCGGTTTGCGAGGGTTCCGCAAGACGAGCACATTTTAAAAATAAATTTTGACTTGATAAACACGCGTCTTGATATACAGGTACCAAGTATCAATGAGTATCATGTGGCACGCATGATCGTCACGTGATCAAACTGAGCCAATGGTTCTTCTCTCGAGCGTGCTGTGGAATTGTGGATAATCGAGTAGTAAACATCCGTGCGAGTGTTTACTGTTTGCAATAGCATTGTGACCGTGTGAGCGCATAAAGCATTTTTTTTTATTTAGTTTTAATCCATTTTATTATTATTTTTTGTTTTCTTTAGTACTTTAGTGTACTGCAATAATGGTTCCCGTGAAGAAAAAGTTGCAAAAGGAAGGCGGTATGAAGAAAGAGATGATCAAGAAGCGCAAACAAGGGATGCGAGTGGCTGACATCGCAAGGTTTTATAAAAAGTCTACATCAATGATATGATCTTGAACAACAGTGTAAACTGCTGTTACACACACACACACACACACACACACACATACAGGTGAGTCACCATATTAAAAATTATCCGCACGGAGAGTCACGTGGGTACCGCAGGCAAGATGGCGGCTTGCTAGATTTGCTCCTGCCCACTCGTTAATAATTATATAATTAATGAGGCATAATAGTTGACATTCCGTTTTAAACCTAATCACATTTTTGACTGTATTACAATGGCGATGACATCCAAATATTTCAAGGAGGCAAACCACATGGCGACCAGACAAACCCCACCACTAACAGCAGCCTCGAGATCACCCGAAAAACAGAGTGACGACAAAGTTTTTGCTGAAGTACCTAAAATGAGCAAGACCCTTCAGATAGTGGCAGCGGACACAACTGCCATTATAGAGACAATGGCGGAGCTAAAAGACACTGTAAATGGGCTTCAAGTCCGAATGGAGGTTGTGGAAGGCCGTTTATCACAACTGGAAGATGTGACAGAGGGGCTATCGACAGATAAAGATGCCAAAGAAAAAAAGATACACGCTCTGTGGGATCGTGTACAAATGCTTGAGAACAATAGTAAAAGGAACAATGTAAGGCTTGTGGGGCTGAAAGAGAAGTATGGGACGAACGGCACCTTGGAGAGATGTTTAAAAAAAGTTTTGAGCGAAGACCTGGGGATCGACATGGAAGGAGAATTGGAAATGGAAAATCAAAAACAAGGATGCAAGATTATCCATATTTCCCGATATGACGCAGAAGTTGGCTGAAAAGCAAAAGATGTTTCTGCCTGCCAAGAAATCGCTGCAAAAGCTAAACGTGAGATATACGCTTGCTTTCCCTGCTACCCTGAGATTTACGTGGAAAGGTAAAAAACAGTTTTACCAGCATTGAGGAAGTGGAGCAATTTATTAGCACTGTGCGCAATGACAATACATAACCAGGTATGTCCTTATAAGACAGTAATGCTTATGGACGGTGTGGAATATATATACAAGTCAACCAGGAGTAGATAACAAAAGCGAGTGGGTTTTGGGCTTTGGATGGTGGGTTGCCTGAGCAGCATGCACCTGGATAGTGATGTAATTAGATGCACAAGCGATGGACCAATAGGAGTTATTTTTTGTTGTTGCGTGTTCTGTTTGCAACTTTTTCTTTTTTCTTGTTTTCATGCTACGGCTTAAAGACCAAATAATATTAGCTGGAGATTTACATACATACACTGTATTGCCAAAAGTATTCACTCACCCATCCAAATCATAGAATTCAAATAATGTTCCAATCATTTTCATGGTTAAAATCAAGCACCTTGGTATGCAGCGCACTTCTAAAAACATTTGTGAAAGAATGTGTCACTCTCACGAGCTCAGTAAATTCCAGCATGGTACCAGCAATAAGTCCAGTCGTGAAATTTCCTCGCTACTAAATATTCCACAGTCAACTGTTTATAACAAGGTGGAAGTCATTCGGAATGACAGCAAATCAGACACGAAGTGGTAGCCCACGTAAAATCACAGAGGATGCTGAAACGCATAGTGCACAGGGGACACCAACTTTCTGCAGAGCAAATAGTTACAGACCACCAAACTTCATGAGGCCTTCAGATTTGCTCAAGAACTGTGCGTAAAGAAGGTAATTGAATGGGTTTCCATGAACGAGCAGCTGCATCCAAGCATTACATCACCAGTGCAACGCAGGAGTAAAGGAGCATCGGATGCAGTGGTGTAAAGCATGCCGTCACTGGACTCTAGAGCAGTGGAGACGTATTCTCTGGGGTGACAAATCATGATTCTCTGTCTTGCAATCCGATGGACGAATCTGGATTGGGCGGTTATGCCAAATGTAAAGTTTGGTGGAGGAGAGATTATGGTATGGGGCTGTTTTTCAGTGCCCCTTATTTCCAGTGAAAGAAAGTATTAATGCTTCAGCATACCAAGACATTTTAGACAATTTCATTCTCCCCACTTTGTGGATGGCCCCTTCCTGTTCCAACATGACTGTACACCAGTGCACAAAATAAGATCCATAAAGACATGAATGAGCGAGTTTGGTATGGAAGAACTTGACTGGCCTGCACAGGTCAACTCGACAGAACACCTTTGATATGAATTAGAGCAGAGACAGTGAGCCAGACCTTCTCATTCTACATCAGTATCTGACCTCACAAATATGCTTCTGGAAGAATGGTCAAAAATTCCCAGAAACACACTCCCAAACTTGTGGAAAGCCTTCCCAGAAGAACTGAAGCTGTAAAAGCTGCAAAGGGCCAACATATTAAACCCAAGTTTATACTCAAGCGAGCGAATACCTTTAGCAATTTAATCTACACACACAGTGTCAGACAATCTCTACCTCCTGATACCACCTGGCTGTTTTCCAGCTTCCTTATTATTTAAAAAAAAATTTAAATTGTTTTTTTGAAATTCTGTGATGTTGCATTAGTTTTGCAGGATTGTTTATTAACCTGTTTGCCCTGGACTTGATGATTTTTAACATGAAATGTGCTGTAAGTCTGTGTGTAAACACACCTGTTCATGTGTACAGCTACACCGAGATCAGTGTGTAACCTACCTGCAAACTCCTGCCGTAAAGCCCGAGCGAAAGCCCGGCCGACCACCTGCACCCCCATCACCACGATCTGAGCCAGATACTTCGCCTGGAACACACCGCAAACACAGCATGGTTATGAACACCAGAATCATGAATATTAATGCACACAATGCAGGTCATATCCGTCCTTCAGTCCATCCGACTGTCCTATTCACACAGCGTTATAATGTGAGGGACCCGAGTCCTGGCTTTAGTTTGGTTTTATTATTGTTATTAAGTCATTGTTAATGTAGACAACAACACGGCACTTCTACTCCGACTGTTCCAGCTCTGTTGCGTAACTGACACTGGTCAGAGATTAACAGATAAAGTTTACGCCACATTCTCATGACATCCACGGCTGAGGCCCAAACTTTACATGATAAAATACGATCTTACCATGCTTCAGCTCGCTTTATAATCCGGGATAAAGTGTAAAAGTCTCAGTCACACCATTCGCACGAGCGTCTACCACAAGGTGATGCAGGAGATATGCTTCTTCGTTTAGGGTTTTTTGGCCGTAGGCAGCCAGCTGTTACCGCCATCTCCTGGACTGGAGTGAAACTTAAATTTTATTTTTTTAATTTAATTTTGAAAATTAAATGCTATTAAAACACTGTATGTATCTAACTGTAACGTAAATAAATAAATAAATAAACAAAGATTCAGAATATGACCCAGCAAAGGAAATAAGTCTGTCAGGGTACACCCTGGATGGGTGCCAATCCATCCCAGGGCACACACACAAAATGTCAGTTAACCTAATCTGCATGTCTGGACTGTGGCAGGAAACCGCAGAACCCAGAGGAAACCCAGCAAGCACATTAAATATTAATAATGATAAGTATTATAATATAAATATATGAAATATTTATTATCTAACTGTAGCATAAATAAAATAAAATAAAAACTTAAAATGCTGGATATGACCATGCCAAAAAAGGAAAGTCTGTTTTCAGTTATTACTGCCTTCTGTTGCCACCTGCTTTAAATACTGCAGGCTTCAATCAATCAATCAATCAATCAATCTATCTATCTATCTATCTATCTATCTATCTATCTATCTATCTATCTATATATATATATATATATATATATATATATATATATATATATATGCTATGAAATTTAAGAAAAATATGTATTCTGTTGCAGGACAAGGAATTTAACCACAATGCATGTCTGCAGTTTGTCAGAAAGCATAAGAGTAATGCGTAGGCTTAATTAAATCAACTTGGAGACATCAAAACAAAACATGTGCATTTAAACATGCAATTGTCACAACTATCATTTGATCCTTTCCATGGCTTTCATCAGGGGAGGATTATAACAGTACAATAATAATCTACATAAACATTAGTAATTAAAGAATTTAATAGTATTGTAGCTTTGTTCGACTACGCACCATGCGTCGCACACACACACACACACACACACACACACACACACACACACACACACTATATCAAATTAAACTGTTCTCTTAGCCAAAGAATTACACAAACTGGCGTAAGCTTGTGAGCAGCTCGTTACAATATTGAATTCTGATTGGTTAATTGCCATTATTAGTTCGAAAATGATATGTAGAGAGTTTTAATATTTCATTTTCAGATATTACCTACTCCTAATAATACACAGCATTAATAATCTGAAGGGGATGGTGGTTTTTACTGAGCGGATGGTTTTTGTCGTTTTTTTCAACATGCATCCCTGGGCATGACCTTAACTACAACAAATGTCATTGGGATCTGTCAGAGAATACTTTATGGATTTTGACTCTCGTCATCAATAAAAGAAAAAAATTATGCACATCAGGAAAAATAAATATTGTGATGTTGTGTAAGGTTGTCAAAACAATTCTCTGGTGTTCTCTGGTGTGCCAAAATCATCCTTTAAAGGTGGTTTAAAAACATATTAACAACAGGTAGTTTCAGACGAGAGACATTCCACTCACTCAAATAACCTCTGAGGTTCCTGCTGTCCTCAATGGATGGACATGCTCAGCAACAATACTTTGCTGTACATTAACATACCTCAGGTAGGATCCCAAAGTGTGCCAAGAAAATCTCCCCCCACACCATTACACCACCACTAGTCTGAACCACTGGTAAAATGCAGGATATACGCATGCTTTCATGTTGTTTATGCCAAATCCTGACACTACCATCAGAATGTATCTATCTATATCTGAGACTCATCAGACCAGGAAAGGTTTTTCCAATCTTCTTGTTGCCTTAAACCAGTCTCTGCATTCTCATCTGACCTCTGGCATCAACAAGGAATTTTTACCCAGAAAACTGCCAGTCTCTTAACATTTTCTTTTTTCAGAACTCTCTCTGTAAGCAATAGCAATAGTTGTGTATGAATATCCCAGTAGATCAGCAGTTTTGGAAATACTCAGACCATCTGGCTCCAACAATCATACCACATTCAAAGTCAATTAAATCACCTTCCTTCTCCATTCGATTTGAAATTCAGCAGTCATGAAACGTCTTGATCATGTCTACATGCATAAATGCATTTGAGTTGCTGTCATGTGATTGTCTGATTAATTACTTGCATTAACAAGTAGCTGAACAGGTATACAGTACCTAATGAGGTGGCCAGTGAGTGTACAGTGTGTTTATACACACAAAATACTGATTACTATATAACGAAAAATACGCTAAAAAATATAATTTTGATTGTAATTTTAAAAAATGAAAAATGTCATTGAATTAAAAAAAAATTAAACAGTGAATTTCACTTGGCAGTGCATGCAAAACACACAGGTGAGACCATGCTCTACTGGCCTGTTCAACCCTCCCCATTTTCCAGAAAATGCTGAAACATTAAACAAATATTTTTAGCTTAGTGAAGTTATGTGTATCTAAACACTGGCTCATTATAAATAGAACACATGGGAAAGTTCGGGATAATAATAGTTTCAATTACATTGATTCCAAATAGCACTGCTGGTTAAAGTTCAATAAAGAACGAACTCAAACACTTTCTACTGAACAAGATTATCTTTATTTTAGGCAATTTCCAGCTGCCTGAGATATAAAAACTGCAGAACAGACTACAATGAAATGGAGGGTTCAGCCATGTGTGTGTTTCCCAATGTCTGTCACATTACATACTGTTAGATATGCAATATAACCATAAAACCTGGAAGCATGCATTTTAAGAGATCAGTAATCCTGATTAGTCAGCAAAAAAGGGTTATAAAGGGGAGGAGTTTAGGAGACGCTTGTAAAACATTACAATGTTAAGACAAATTTAACAGTAGAAAAATTCTAATTAACAGTTAAAAAACATCCCATGTTGTGAGGCTCACTGTACATTCAAACAGTCTTATGGATTAGCAAGTCTGCATATAACTTGTATGGTCATTGACAACAGAAGTGCCTGTACAGCTAACTAGCATTATGTACATTTAGTTTTGACTGATTAATGCAGAAGACATTTGTTGGATTTTGTGATGCATAAATTGATATATTGGATATGGGCTTTAGACTGGCTCTCAGGAATGATGCAGATATTAAGCAGGATAGGATGTTTCTTTAATTCTCTGTTGATGGCATTGTAGACAGCAAGGCGTCTCATTAGTCATCCTGTAAAAGTAGGAAGGAAAGACACGTTCAGTCAAAAGGACAAAAGAAACCCGAAGAATACTGAGCAAATTTATTTTGGATATCCTTAAGTTTTTTTTTACCCATTCCTCTTCATCCACTCCTTCAAATAATTCCTGTGGCAGTGGATCTTCCCTGTTCCCCAACTTAGCCACCATGGCACTCAAAAGCTGTAAACCAACAACATGATACAACATGAACATGACACAAGAGATCCAACAGAATTTCATTCTTACAGATTTGTCCAGCTCCTAATACCTCCTCTTTTTTCTGGTCATCAGTCTTCTCTTCGAGATACACAGAAGAAGGGAGGTACTTCCTCACTGGCACTTCCTTAGGAGCCTCGCTCACTGGTTGGACAAATGGAAAATATTAATTGTATAGATTTTTGTCTTTATTAATTGTCCAGACTACAAGTAACACGTTTGCACCCCGAAATGGTTTATGTGGTCAAATGTAGGTGCACTGGTAGGGTATAACAATGCTAACAAAGTGTGTGCTGTATAGCGTGGGGTTGGGGATTGTTAGAATATAGAAAAAAAAGATCATGGGATGTTACAATTTTGGGGGGGTTTAGAAAGACTGGAATAGTATGCAAACCCTGATTAATAGATCATCTTTCTTATAAGGTTGTTGCTCAGTTATGGTTCTGAAGATCTTCATAGAGACTTCATAGAGAATTCCCCAAATTCCCCTGTTCTTTCTTCATCCTGGTTTTCATGGTTCTTTTTACAAATATCAATTTTATGTGTTTGCCACACATCTATTCTGAACAAAAAACACAATTTCTAATTTGATGGGTCAAACTGAATCTCTTGTCTAGAAATATGATTCAATCTGAATTTTAAATCACACATAAATGTTGCATGAATCTTGAAATTGTCTAAAAGACAATCAAGCTCAAGCTGCCATGTCTAATTAGTATCTTATATGTATGGGATATGCTGCTGTACCCGGGGTCATGTCCTTAGGTTGCAGGCTGATCTTGTGGTGCTGTCTGTCAGAACCAGAGAGCCAGGCAGAAGCATTTAGAGTTGATTCCCACCACACTGCTGTCTCGGGGAACACATCATCCTGGAAGAACTCTTTCTGCACCAAAGTCAAGCAAATAATTGGACTTTACATTGGTATAAACTAAATAATTTGAAATGTTTAGAAACTTGTCACTAGATGGCACTATTGTGTTAAGGTCGCAAGAAACCTTGGCTGAGCTCACTCACTTTGACACGAGGCACTTTGAAGGCCACTTGCTCAATGCTGGTCTTGCTAAGTCTGACCGCTCTGGCCACTTCAACGTCACGTACATCACACACCGTCTTTGGCATGAAGCACAAGCCCTGTCCACACCAACTACAATTTTAAAACTCAACGAAAAATCACCTAAAAAGACAGAGAAAGTGGGTGTTTTGTGGTACCTTGTGTGGCTCAGAGGAGTGGAAGCTGCTGCACTCCATAAAGTAGGGGGCTTCTGTTATGATCTCATAAATGTACACACGTGTGTCACCCTAACAGAAAAAAAAAAAAACAGGGTACGTTTGTCCAAGGAGAAGAGGACATTTCTGTTTTTATTAGACATTAGCCTGCACATTCAAAACTTTATCCATTTTAATCCAGTGATTCATGAATCCATTTCCAGCACCTTCCCTGTGAGAATAGCAAGGCTGGTGTCAGCATCGTAGAACGGGACGAGAGTTGATGGTGACACGTCAGCAGGCACAGTAGCCACAGGTCCAGAGGCCAAGGACTCAGCAGAGAACAGGCAAAGATTTCGCTCACTGCGACTGCAGGGAAAAACAAGAAAGGAAAATGAAGAAATTAAATCTGACCATATGATCTACCATCACAACCTGTCGGGTAAATGGAACACCATTATGTTACTGTTACTATTATGTCATTGCTTACCAATCAAACCCTGATACCAGTAGGTACTGGCCATCACACACCCAGACAATACGACCACCTCTGTGGCCCTCAGGACCAGGGCCCTCCTACAGGAAAAAGGGTGTGAAAGACAGGTCAGAGAGCTGTCCCAGTGGTACTGTATATATGGTTTTCAAGTGCCTTGTCTTGTAGTGCTTGCCTGGATGGGTTCAGTAGACTTGCGTGGGTCAAACAAACGCACTTTTCCATCTTTACACACAGTAGCCAACAACTTGCCGTCTGGACTCCAAGCCATTCCAAATATCTGTGGAACAGATAACAGGTTCAATTCAATTCAATTCAATTCAATTCAATTTTATTTGTATAGCGCTTTTAACAATTGTCATCGTCGTGAAGCAGTTTACACAATCAAAAGATTTATTTAAGTTTGTATGAAATGTGAATGTGTATGAATCAAAAATGGTCAGATAAACAGATGCGAGTCAACAGTCTGTAATTATCTCTCAACCCAGGCTGTTAGCACTCTATCATTCGTTAGTCTGTTTAAAGGCACTGGACAGGAGAGCTCACCTGATCTTGATGTCCACTAAGTTTCTTGATTTCTTGACCAGTTTCCAGGTTCCACATTCGCACAGTCATGTCATATGATGAGGACACAAGCAGACCTGAGGCGTGGGGGTGGAACTTGATGGAGTAGATTTTCTCAGTGTGTCCTGTGATTTAGTGAATATTCATGTCACTCAAAATGAAAACAGAATTATTGTTCCAAAAAAGAGGGCTTTTCTTACCCTGTAGAACACACTGAGGTTCAGTCAGTGTTTCCACCAGTCCACCTTTTGGAATCTTCCACACCCGGATTTTTGCGTCATCACAAGCTAACAAAAAATTAAACAGGTTAACACTTACATTAAGTTTACAAATTAAGAACAAATAAAAGGTAATTAACTGCATATAATTACCTTTTATTCACCATGGCATGTTTGTCCGTAAATAATGTAGGAACAGTATTCTGTAAACAATTCCATGCACCCTTCTGCTCACTCACTCATTGTCTATACCGCTTTATCCTGTGTTCAGGGTCGCGTGGGGCCTGGAGCCTATCCCAGGAGGCTTAGGGCATAAGGCAGAGTACACCCTGGACAGGGTGCCAATCCATCGCAGGGCACACAGACATACAACCACTCATTCACATACTACGGGCAATTTGGGAACGCCAATTAGCCTAATCTGCATGTCTGTGAACTGTGATAGGACATCAGAGTACCTGGAGGAAACCCACCAAGCACGGGGAAAACATGCAAAGTTCATGCACACACACAGACGGGAATCAAACCTTGCAACCTTTTAACATTTTTGTATTTAACTGTCTTTAACAATCTGATACAAACTGTTATGGAATGGTTAACTTTAAACCAACAGTATTTAAGAAAATGAAACAAAAATCATACATATTCAATCAGTATGTGGCATCAATATTTTACATTGACAATCTCTTTGAGTTGCTTCAGATTATTTATTTAAAATGGAAAATGCTTTTATACTTATTTCCTCAAATTTGATTCTAGAGGGAAGTGACCTTGTTTGTAGAGGAAAATGTTTAATCAGTCAAGACAAAACCTTTGACATGACATTAGCATCTCTTAACATTTCTCCACCCATAAGTCGCATGTCCTTTAGGGGCTATGTCACCAGATTTTCTAAACACATCAACTTTACCAATTACCTTTTGATATTAAATTTATTTTCTTATAATAAAAAGAAATGTATTTAGAAAATGAGGAGTCTATTTTCAAGGACATGCAAGAGTTATTTGCTTATTAATGCCATTATGTTGATGTTTCATCTGAACATTTTTATGTCTTCGTGTTCTGCTGTTATTTTTATCATCATAAATAAATCTGCTACACGGATATACAAAAGAGGGTGTGAAATTTACAATGACATTTTCGCTGCCACACTGGGAAACCTATTTTGTTCCAAAAATACAGTATAAATGCAAACAGCCTCTCAAAAGATAATGTTGTATATTTCCTTATGTCACCTCACCCCACAAATTAAATGGGGTCCTTCACCCAAGTACTAAACAGAATGGCTTGCACAAGAGCTTCTATTTACAGTAAAACAACATTTAAAAAGCCACTGGCATGCATTTTTGGCATGTTGAAAATCATTTTCCGAAAGAAAAAGTTGTTGCTTTTTCAAATATTTTACAAAAAAAAAAGTTGTTTACGATGTTTGCAGAAAGAACAGAGCTGCTCAATTTTAGTAACTAGAAATCCAAATGTAAACTTACTGTATAATGTCACAATAAGCCAGACGCCATGTTACGTGACATCATTGTGGAAAGCCTGGATGGGGGCTCGATCCAGATAGCATTTATTGTTCAAACAAATCAGATGGCACCCTGGATTACACAGAATTAAGTTTTGTGCTTTTGGTTTCTGAAAGCTCACATGAATGTGGCAACTGAAGAAAAGAAAATCTCTTGAAATCTGCAGAAAAATTCCAATATCAGCTCCGATCAACAAAACGGGGATGACCAACTCATACTGGTTATACACACTGGGAGGACTGTATTAATGTTTGCTAATTTGTTTGAAAATGTATTTGTTTAGTGACGCCTTTTGTGACTAATTACTCATTGAGTAATAGAGCAGATCTGGGGAACTCATGGCCATAGTCTTAAGGTGAACTGTTATGTTTGGATGCTGTCTTCCCCACTCTCATGAATCAAAATAAAAGTAAATTAAACTTAACCAAAAAAGATGCAGAGGGATTTTGAGGGAAGTGCATGCTTGTAAAGTTAGTCGCTGCTGTGAGGTGGGGAGAGTTAGCTAGTAAATGGGTGAGAAACGGCATTATATATAGTATACTATATTTTACATACAGTTTAGCATTTCCCCCCCAAAGCCAGCAATATTATTTCTATTAGATTTCTATTAGGATGTCAATAGCATGACAGGAGATTAGATCTTCCTGGAACTGTGCGCTATGTTTAACTTCTCTAGTGCAAATCAAGTTTTTGTACACTGTGATTCTCCCTGCCAATAGTAGCGGGTTTGCTGGCTCAGGATACACTGGCATACAACAGGCATACAACAGGCATACAACAGGCATACAACAGGCCTCACTAGCTACTGTACATACAGCACAGTACTGAGCAAAAGTCTTGAGCCACCCTTCATTTCGTTATACAGTATTTTGCTTCCAAGAAGCCAGATATTCATTATGTAGTCTTGAGGAATAGTTCTCCAGACTTCCTGAAGGCCTTTTTTCAACCCTCATTTTTGGCAAGATTTTGACTCATATTTTCAATCCAGTCCCTATACCTGAGCAGTTTGTCTGTGGATTTGCCCCTCAGAGTAAAAAGCAGGTTGAGGAATCTAACCTAGCAGTCCAAAAGTCACTCCAGAATTCAATTGACCCAATCACATGTGCATTGCTTCCTTTCTTATGTGGAAACTGTTATGTGAATGCTATGCAATCCATCATCTGGGACTAGTGCACTGTGTGAGTATAAATGTTCTACACAGTGATAGACAGAGAGTATGTTCAGTACAGTATGCTGTGGCGATTGCAGCTTGTCATAGCACAGTAGATGATGTCTTGCAGAGGACTTTCTGAAAAACTTTCTGAAGTGAGCCTGCCATCTTTGTTCTCCAGAGACCTTGAAGAGCCAGACACAGAATCTCACTCTTGTACTGGTGTTCCTTGAGACCTCTCTTGCTGAGATGGGTGTCTCTGCTAGTTAACACTTCAGCAAAATAGTGAGTGAACTGCATACATTGGCACTAAGCTTGTCTTGCTTGCATAGTCCGTATGAGTACTGCCAGGGTTCATATCAGCTAGTTTTATTAACATAATTTGACCTTTTGGCATTCCATAAGGGGTACCTGCTTAATGTTCATTGTAATGCCAAGTACATATCCTTTGAGCAACAGTGCCAAACGAGTAAAAACAGGGTGGAAAGGTTCCAGAAAATGTTGTCCATATGACACTGGCATTTCTATCAAATCTTTTTTTTCTTTCTATTCTTTTCTCAAAACTTATTTAGGCTTATTTAGCAAATCAGATTATTTGAACTGACATGGATTAAAAATATTTACAATTTATATTAATAATTACAGTAAAAAACAACAACAACAACAATGTTTTGGACTTATAGCAGAATCTTTTGCAACAGTGTTGTTATATAGAAAACCGACTTTATATTGCCAGAAACAGCCAACAAGCAAAGCAGACCAATTAATACACAATGAATGTTTAAAAATAACTTACCAACTACTAGCTTGTAAGTGTCAAAAGGGTCCCAGCAGAAGTCAGCCACACTGACTGTGTTCTGGATGGTTGGCAACGCTGTGTCTGGCAGCTTTCCAGGCTGAGAGAGCTGCAATTTCACAATGTATATCATTTGAAACTCACAGTCTTGCCTTTAAAGGTCACATATTATACTCCTTTTTAACAAGTTGACACAGGTCTCAGAGATCCCCAACTGTGTATGTTAAAGTTCTATTTGGAATACCACTCAGATCAGGTATTTTGCCATGCCTGAAAATCCCTCCGTTTCACTCCTTTTCCAAAAAAAAAAAATCAGTTTCAAATGTCTTAACTTTAAATGCAAATAAGTTACTGATCCGACATTTTCTGTTGAATTCTCAAAATGAGAATACTGGAAGCACACAGCTAGCACTGTAAACGTTAGCTAACTTGCTTGCTAATGTGGCTAACCTAGCATTCCGTATCTCTTAAGAAACTAATGATCTGGGGGGTTTCGCTACATATCGTATTGTAATTAACCTGTATGTCACTAAATGGTTTAACACTGAGGATTACATCTACACACAATTAATCAGTTGTTACTGGCGCACATAAGAAATTAAACCTAATGAAAAGAAATACATTTTGTGTAATATGCGAACTCTAAAATGCTTTCATCTTAAAAACCTGTCCCTTATTGTGTCTTGTTGATTTTTTTACAACCTTGCATTTAAGGCCTTTTATTCATGGAGTCTCTGACATAATACATTTCTGACATAAACCATTTTTGATACAAATAATAATACTTGTGTAGCACCTCAAGCACAGCAATCTGCCCTCCTGCAGTGGCCAGGGGCACTGCCACCCGCTGCCCATTGGCAGAGAAGCCATCACACTCTCCCGGTGTAGTCAAACTCATGCCGCGTAGGTTGGTGATATGGGTTTCACGGTGCAGAACAGCGCCCTGAATGTGACGAAACTTTGAGCTTGGGCCTGAAACAATAAGGTAGATATATAGCATATCAGTAATCAAACTGATCAACTTGCTGAAGTTACTCTAATCTTGTCCAGCACTTGGGTTGGGTGAAATTACCCAGCATGCTCTGAATGGTACGAGAGCTCTGGCTGGGGCTGGGAAGGAATCCAGAGGACAGACCACTGGTGGAGGAGGGTGAGCGGGATGGAACCACACTGTCACTGGGGGTACTGAGGGCACTACTGGGGGAGGAGGGCACCTGAAGGAAAGAAAGAGAAAGGGAGAAACGGGGCGGGTTTAGAGAAGGGGGGTTATGACAAGTTGGGCAATCAGATACTTTATGACTTGAAACCTATATACAGTACCTACATACCTATATACTCTACTGAGCCTTAGGTACATGCAAATATAGGCAAACACCAGTGTGATGGCGTCTCTCAAATTATATGATTTTGTTAAAAATGATTTTTTGAATTATTTGGCCATTTGGTTTAATTTATCTTGGTTAGAGGTGGATTGCTAATTTGTGTGATACTACAATTTTGCATTGTGTTACTGTTAAGCAAACAAATTATTGCTCCTTTCCACAAACCTCTTTACTTTTTCCATGAGGTAGTTCCTTTGCAGTGACTAGATTGGCTGCTTGAGCTTTCCCCTTTGGCCTCTTGTCTGGATGGAGGCTAACCTTTTCCACCTGTCAAAATGAGGGAACATCTAGTTGTATAAAATTGTAATACAAAAGGCTTATGACAAAAACTTGTAAAGACTTGTAGCTAAATTAAAATGTTTCAGTTAATTAGTCCATTTCTGAGTTGGAATGTGTCCATACTTGCTTGTTCATTCCCTGCCACCATTCATCTGCTGTCATGGCTGCAGTGCGGCCTGCAGTGTCTGGATATAGGTCAGCATGGAAGTCTTGCCCTGCCTGCCAAACACACACACATGTGCTGTATATAAATTTTTGTTCCTGTTTATTAATGTTTTTTTATTTATGGAGGTTATGCTCCCATTGCAAACTCTTAAAAAAATAATAATACATATACAACACACTCGCTGACCACTTATTAGGAACACATGTACACCTGCTTAGTCATACAATTCAAAACTAATTTCAGTTAGTCAGGCACATATGGGACAGTAGTCAAACAGCTAACACTGAGGATGTCAATGCAAATCAATACTCTTATACCTACACACAATAAAGGGCAGAGGTGGGTTGTAACAAGTTACATTTACTCCGTTACATTTACATTTACTTGAGTAACTTTTCGAAAAAAAATGTAATTCTATGAATAGGTTTATGTACCATACTTTTTACTTTTATTCGAGTAGATTTGTGAAGAAGAAACCCTACTCTTAATTCAATAGCCTTAGAATCTGAGGTTGAGTTATGGTCAAAATTAATTCACCCTAGAGCATTAGTTAGGAATTCAGCTTTGAACAGTCCCTCAATGAGAAAGCAGTTCAATGTAAATTGAT
This sequence comes from Clarias fuscus, assembly GCA_030347435.1. NCBI lineage: Eukaryota > Metazoa > Chordata > Actinopteri > Siluriformes > Clariidae > Clarias > Clarias fuscus. The sequence continues at coordinate 10,075,951 of CM059222.1, read as the reverse complement.
TAGCACCCATTACAACATTGGGAAAGTTTTCACTTCTGACAACTGAGCTTTGTTTAAACTGATTTATAAGGAAAGTCTAATTGTCATGTTTAAGTGCACCGGAGACCCATGTGAATGTCCATAACTTATCAAAAGCTGAATTTTGCATAATTTGGGATCTCCAAAAACTCTCACTCATCTCGCTCACTCTTTGTCTATACCGCTTTATCTTGTATTCAGGGTCACGGAGGGCCTGGAGCCTATCCCAGGAGGCTTAGGGCATGAGGCAGGGTACACCCTGGACAGGGTGCCAATTCACTGCAGGGAACACACATACACACACACACACTATGGGAAATTTGGAAACGCCAATCAGCCTAATCTGCATGTCTTTGGACTGTGGGAGGAAACCGGAGTACCCAGAGGAAGCACGGGGAGAACATGCAAACACCATGCACACAGAGACGAAAATCGAGCCAGGAATCGAACCCAGACCCTGGAGGTGCAAGGCGACAGTGCTAACCACTACACCACCGTGCCGCCTACTCCATTGTAATGTCTTGTTGGTTTGAGCTGACAGAAAGGCTACAGTAACCTCTGACCAAATGTACAATTATGATGATCAGAAAAGCACCTCAAAATGCATTACATGTTGAACTTTGAGATGGGTGTGCTACAACAGCAGGAGATTATATCAGCTTCTAAATCTGTCAGCCATGAACAGGAAGCTGAGGCACAGAGTCAATAAATCTGGACCGATGAACACAGCAAAAACTTAGCCTGTTCTTTTAAATATTAATTTCTGTTGTGGCACACAGAAGGCAGGGTCAGAATTCAATGCCAATACCAATGGCATGTCAACATTCCAAGCTGGAGGAGGTGATGTAATGGTGTGGCAGCCATTCCTTGGCAAATTTTGAGCCTGCTATACCAAACAATTCTTGAATACGAAAGCCTATGAGACTATTGCTGCTGACCATGTGCCTTTCCTAATAGTCACAAGTTACAATTTATTTCCCAATGGCTTCTTCTAGCATGATAATTCAGTACTGTATGTAAGCAAAAGGAATCTTAAACTGGTTTCATAAACATGACAATTAGTTCAGAGTGGCCTTCGGTCACTGGATCGGAATTCAACACACCATCTTTGGGATGTGGTAGAACAGGAGACTGCATCAGAAAGGAATACCAGGAAAAAATCTGCAGGAATTTGTAAGACCAGAATCTTAAAGAAATGTTTCCGACATCTTGTGTTTTGAGAGAATGGGCAGCCGTATCCAGTATTAGTATAGTGTGAAGTGCAAAGTGCCCAGTAAGTGTATGCTGTGGACAACAGGCCCACCTTAAAAAGAATACTGACATAGCTTCATTACAACTGCATCATGCACTAGGTGGCTGAGTCAGATTAAGGGGGATGAAAATATTCAACCAGAATATATCACTGGAATGTTCAATTCATTTTAATTAGTCCAATAAATTGCAACTAATTAAAAAAAACAACAATCAAAATGTGCATCTTTATTTATTAATGGTGTATACATATACTTCATATTACATTAACAGCTTAATATTTCAATATAAATATATAGTATTCTCTATAGAACATATTATGCTCCATATGCTTAAGGAGTCTGTCACAGCCAGCTGTCACTGGATTATCTGTATTAAAAAAGGTGCGTGGTAAAAAATCTGCAGTAAATCTGATTTTAAATTTTTTAATCTGAAAGTAAATTTGCTAAGGAGCATAACGATTAGACTTTGGAGCAATGGAAAAAGGTCATGTGGTCTACTGAGTCCAGATTGACCCTATTTCAGAGTGAAGGGTGCATCAGGGTAAGAAGAGAAGAGAAGTTTGGCACCCACCAAACATAGTAGCAACTTACAAGCCTTTGGAGGCAGTGTTTTCATTTCAGTTTTTGTTTCAATTGGTCAGGTCTAGACTCAGCAATGTTATGTCAAAATAAAATGAAGGCAGCTGATGATCTGAATGTAGTTAATGACCAGGGTATCACATGTATGGGGTTTTTCTTCCCCGATGGTACTAACATATTCCAGGACTCAAAAAATAAGTTAAGAAGTTTTAGGAGCATGAAGAATCATTTTCACAAATGAACTGCCATTGACTTTTTTGGCCATGCAGTGTATATTAATAAGTTGTAGCACTAAAACCACTGGTTTATATTGTGTATAATTTTTTTCCCCTTTTGCAACCAACACAGCTCTAAAGACCCCTAAAGATGTGCTGTGGTATTTAGTATCAAGACATCACCAGCAAATTTTTAATTACTGTAAATTGTGAGGAAATTTCTCCATGAATCAGACATTTTTGTCCAGCACATCCCATAGATGCTCAATCAGTTTGAGAGCTGACGAATCCACAATCCACACCTGAACAAATTTTGCAGTGTGGCAGGACACATTATACTGCTAAGAGAGGCCACTACCGTTTTGAAATTCTGTTGCCATAAAGAGGTTCTTGTGCACAATGTTTATGTCATTGGTACATGCCACAAGAAACATTAATGCCAAAGCCAGGACGCAAGGGTTCCCAGCAGGACATTGCCACCAGCTTGCCTCTTCCCCATAATGCATCATGGTGCCATCTCTTGCCCAGGTAAAAGATGCACACCTGGCTGTGCACATTAGACCATTCCACTTCCCTGCTCACTTATCCAGATCTGATGCTCACATGTCTATTTCTGGCAATTTCAAAGGTTGGTAGGAATTAGCTTAGGTTTTCCTGTAACTACGAATAAAACGTAAAAAAAAATCCTACCCTTTTGATATACTTGCTGAGTATTTGACTCTTACCTTGCGAGGCACTTGGTAGCTGATTGGGATAATGAAATTGTCGGTCAGCTGCGTCACCCGCAGCACTTCACAACAACCTACGTCCAGTGCCAGTTTGGGCAACGCTGCTATTCCACGTGTGGATGCATCACTCAGGCAGTGGCTTACTGTAATGCAATGAGACAGTGAGATGGAGCAGACTTCTCCTAGACGAACACATATGATTATACTATAATCTTATAATATACTGTATAGGTGGTTGATGATTGATCAGTACACTTTTATAACAAATTTTTCTCAAAAATACATTTCTTTTAAAAATTACACATATTCCAACCTTGTGAAAGGCAGGGCTCGCTTGTGGTCACCTCAAAGCAGTCAATCACACTGTCTCCCTGATAAAAAATCAAGGTAAGGATAAAGCATAATCTCTTTAACATGTTCAAAATAAACATTAAATAATAGTTAAAGATATAAATACAGTATGTAAATACAAAATAACAGGTTAAATAATACAATATAGAAAAATTAATCATGAAAATGAAAAAGAGCCGGATAATACTGAACAAAAACAACAGACCTTTGCTGAAACTACAAGGAGACTGGAATCAGGATCATACAATGGCATTAAAGTCCTAGAGGTAAAGAAAGGCAGAGCAGAGAATAATTATTTTAACTCTATATATCTAGTTATGTAAGGTTATTTCTGGTTAAAGTTATGCAAGGTTAGTGTTCAGAAAGTAGTGACAACCTTAGCACAAACTTAGTCGCCTAGAAACTCTGGATCAGAAGGAATTTTTGTCTAATTCCTTCTAACTAATGTAAACCCTTGTTTCCATCCAGGCTCAGTACCATAGTAACTGACCTCAGTATATAAGTTTATAAGTTTGGGAACACCTTCTTATTCAATGCTTCAGAGGTGTGATGATGCTTTGCTGGTGACACTGGACATACCGTTTTGCAGTGACATGCCATCCCATCTGGTTTAAATGTGGTGAGACAATTGTTGGTTTTCCAACAGGACAATGACCCCAAACCCACCTCTACATTATGTAAGAGCTATTTTGTCCAAGTAGGAGACTGATGGAGTGCTGCATCAGATGACCAGATCTAAATCCAGTTGAAATGGTTTGGGATAAATTGGACCAGAGAATAAAGGAAAAGCAGCCAATGAGTACTCAACACCTCTGGAAACACCTTCAAGATTGTAGGAAAACCATTCCTGGTGATGACCTCATGAGACTGTCATCAAAACAAAAGGTGGCTACTTTGAAGAATAAAAAATCAGATGATAAGAAGGTGTGTCCAAACCTTTGACTGGTACTGTATATGTACAGTATATGACTGGTACTATGTAAGATGTGTAACATTTCTTATTATGGTTTAATTCAAATGTTTCTCTAGTAGACAAAATCTACTGTGCATTTAAGTGTGTGTTCTTTGTTGGAACTGAAGGCCTTTTATTAGAAAAAAACAAACAAACAAGTCTGGCAAGTTAGAAAAAACAAAACAAAACCAGGAACTCCCCTAACATGGTTTCGGTGAGATCCATATGAGCTGCCAGAAAATCTTTAATAAAAATGACAGATAATTTCACCATGACTAGATTCATGAAGATTATAAACCACCTGATTACATTATTGTACACTGTCATCTACCAGGTGTCAGCACGTGTGTGATAATTGTGATAATGGAGAAAATATGCAGGTGGAATGAGGAAGAGGAGACAGACAGGTGGACAGTTTGATGAGAGATTTGTGTGTGTGTGTGTGTGTGTGTGTGTGTGTGTGTGTGTGTGTGTGTGTGTGCGTGCGCGTGTGTATGTATGTATGATTTTGTGCACGTGTGTGTGCATGCGTGTGTGTGTGTGTGTGCGTGTGTGTGTGTGTGTGTGTGTGTGTGTGTGTGTGTGTAGGGTTAGGTCTACACAGGTGTGGGGAGACATCCAGATACCATCGGAAAAAGCTGAGACTGGAGCAAATCCAAACAAATGGACTCAAAGGCTTCTTTTTCAAACACACAGACATACAGCACTGCTGTTCTCAATTCTCTACTATGCATACTGTGTGTGTGTGTGTGTGTGTGTGTGTGTGTGTGTGTGTGTGTGTGTGTGTGTGTGTGTGTGTGTGTGTGTGCGTGTGCGTGTGTGTGTGCATAAGACTTATGTCTTATGCACACACACACGCACACGCACACACACACAGGCATATACTTATGTATATGCCTGACCCAAACGCAGTATTATGCCTGACCAGAACAGGATAAGGTGTCACACACTGATTCCAAATCTGGCAGTGCAGTACAGACAATCCATGCTTACAATACGTTAGAGGGACATGTAAACCAACAAAGCTTAACAGTCCTTTCTTCATTCCTGTTTTTGCCTCTGTAACTCTATAATATATAACTATGCCACTGTGATTTATGATAGATTTTGGGACACACCCAAAAAGTGGACAGAGTTAATGGTGTTCTGCACTGTATTCTTCCACAGCTAACTTTATCAGTCTATTGTAAATTAAGTTTCACAGGTAGTGTGGGAAACAGCAATGACAGCTCTGCGACTGGGTCTACTTCCTCTTCCAAAAAGGACAGCTATCCTCACATGAACAGGTTGCTCCATAACATGTAAAATACCCTGGAGTTGTTCGCAGAGGAACGCTACGGCGGTGTTCTGGACATGGCATATGCCAATGATCATACATCATGTACTGCGGATGAAAAATATTATTGAAGATAATAAAACTTAAAAGGTTTCACCAATTTAGGGTTATCTGTTATCACGAACTCTTTTTCCCACAATCCAGCCCTGCAGATAAACAGAGCCTTCATTCATGTGAAAATTTGAATCCCCAAACACATATCAAGGTTAGTCTCGTGGCATAGCAATAAAATGAAGCAAACAATCTGTCTTCTCTGTGTTTAAGTTTAATTAAAGAGAACAAACTTTGTAATGTAAAGGATTACACATTAAAACACATACTGCGTCACTAGTTCTTTAGTATTTCATGATGACATTTATACTGCTAGGTTTTTGCTTTGGTTTAATAATTAAATGAATAATAACAATTGGATCTAGTACTTGTGAAGTTTATCGCCAGGTTTGTTAGAACAGTTGTATCTGTGATGACATCTGACTCTATTTACTGACTATAGAAATGGAAGGCTAATGAAAACTAGTTTGGCTCATATATAATTAAAGCTCAGAGCATTTTAGTCATTATTTGTTTAGCTGTTTTTATCATAATAAACATATATACAGTAGGGCTCAGGATTGTGCAGCATATAGCACATATCAGCACATCATATTCAGCAGCAATACTGAATATTATTTTTAGACTGGATTTGCTCCAGTCTGATCTTATTACGATGGTATCTGGAGGTGTCTCCCCACACCTGTGTAGACCTAACCCTCCACACACACGCATACACACACACGCATACACACACACACGCATACACACACACACACACACGCATACACACACACACACGCATACAAGTCAAGTCAAGTCAAGTCAATTTTATTTATATAGCGCTTTTAACAATTGACATTGTCGCAAAGCAGCTTTACACAATAAAAAGAAGTAAGTTTTTATGCAATGTATATGAATCAAAATGATAAGATTGTCCCTGATGAGCAAGCCGAGGGCGACGGTGGCAAGGAAAAACTCCCTGAGATGGTAATAGGAAGAAACCTTGAGAGGAACCAGACTCAACAGGGAACCCATCCTCATCTGGGTGATAACGGATAGCAGGGATTGATCAGCATAATAATGTGTAAGACTGGAAGTTCAGTATAACAGGAGAACACACACACACACACACACACACGCATACACGCACACACACGCACACACACGCACACACATCTCTCATCAAACTGTCCACGTCTGCCTCCTCTTCCTCATTCCACCTGCATATTTTCTCCATTATACACAAAAATCTCCATTCTACTTTTAACCAACTATACAAAGATGACTGAGCAAAAAAAATAAAAAATTATGGTATACAGTACAGTTATTAATAATAATTACATATTGTTGTTTTTGGTTGTTTCTATAATAAAAAATAATAATAATATGTTGATTTTGACAGTTCTACTTTTTTGCAAAAAAAATCTGTGCCTCTTGAGTTTTAAGGGTTAAATTTTAACCAAGGCATTTCCAGAACAGTGACACTGTAAAAAGAACTTTAAAGCTCAGTTTCCAGACTTATTATTTATGTGGTGACAATGGACATGTAGCCGCTGGGACCGCCAGTCATTTAAAATGAATCCCAGCAGAATTCCACCCCTAAAGATGTGCGTCTAACAGAAAAAGAAGACACACCATTCACAATGGATTTAATAAAAAAAAAAATCGTCCAAATCTAGTATGCATGTAAATGGCTTTATAATATATAATATAAGCTAATCAAGTGCTAAGCACAATCTCACTACATACTTAATAAATCTCACTACATACTTAAAATAAATACAACTAGAAATTTCCTATGCTTGGTTTTACTCACTCACTCACACATCAGCTACACCGTCATCTTACACTGGTTACTTTAATCTATATACCAGTTGGGGAGCCTATGAGGCAGGTACACCCTGGATGGGATGCCAATCCATCGCAGAATGACACAAATGCCCCTTTACACACAATACGAGCAATTTGGGACTGTCATTTAGCCTAATCTGCATGTCTTTGGACTGTCAGAGGAAACTGGAGCACCCAGAGGAAACCCACCAAACACGAGGAGAACAGACCCAAGGCGGGAATCGAACCCTTGAGGTGCACATCGATAGTACTTTGCCCCCGTGCCACTTTGCCTTTGTTTTTTGATCTATGTGATTTATGATTTATGTGTTTTATAAATAGCCCAGGTTGTAGCAGGTAGTGTTCCTGGGCGCTAAATTAAATCCTGAGCCTATGTTACTAGCTTACTAACTATAATTCCCATCAGTCAAACACTGTTATGAAGTGTTTTTTAGGGGGGAGGGTGAATCAACCCAAATACCTAATAAGGTAAAAAACATTTAACTGATTTGACCCATTAGATATTAATGAGTACAGTACAGACCAAAAGGGTTAACACACCTTCTCATTCAAAGAGTTTGAATTTGTATTATGGCAAGAAAAAAGCAGCGAAGTAAAGAAAAATGAGTGGCCATCATTACTTTAAGAAATGAAGGTCAGTCAGTCCGAAAAATTGGGAAAACTTTGAAAGTGTCCCCAAGTGCAGTCATAAAAACCATCAAGCGCTACAAAGAAACTGGCTCACATGCGGACCGCCCCAGGAAAGGAAGACCAAGAGTCACCTCTGCTGCGGAGGATAAGTTCATCCGAGTCACCAGCCTCAGAAATCGCAGGTTAACAGCAGCTCAGATCAGAGAGCAGGTCAATGCCACACAGAGTTCTAGCAGCAGACACATCCCTAGAACAACTGTTAAGAGGAGACTGTGTGAATCAGGCCTTCATGGTAGAATATATGCTAGGAAACCACTGCTAAGGACAGGCAACAAGCAGAAGAGACTTGTTTGGGCTAAAGAACACAATAAAGAACACAATAAAGAAAACTCTTTGAATGAGAAGGTGTGTCCAAACCTTTGGTCTGTACTGTATATGTAAAATGTTGCCTTGCAATTGACTGATGTCTTATCCAGAGTGTAGTCCCAGATCACACCCAAAGTTCCAGAGGCAGGTTCCAGATCAACCTCAACCATAAGCAGGATAAAGTGGTTACTGGAGACGACCGAAGGAATTATGTCCTGTACTTAGTTAGAAGATAGTTTTATTCTTATGAGTGAATAGATACTCAGCTAAACAGTCATAGATCTTACATTCTGACACTCACAGATCTCAGAGCTTCTTTGGCAAATAAGCTTACAGGCACTAAAACCATAATCATAGCCTGTGTCATGTGTCAAATGTAAAATCCATTAAAATCAGTTCACATTATACATGAATAAACAAATAACCTCCAAGTCATAGCAGGAATTATGATTAAAATGGTAAAGTGAAAATTACCCATTTTCAAATGTATTATTTTTAAGACAAGTAAGAGATCAAAAGAAAGGAAAACAACTAGTTTATTTTATTTTATTTTATATTTGTAAAGTAATGAAAATGAAACAAAAAAAATGGTGTTGTTATCTTTTCAAAATATTGAAAGATGAAACATTTTTTATTAACAAGCCATTTTTTCCTCTTTCAATATTTTATTCTCCATCGAATTTCAAAAGAACAAATGACACATGAATTAGCACAATGCATACATAATATAATGTAAATGCATTTTCACACAGAATGCAAAAGAAAAAAAAGTGGGTGGAAGTGTTTTGTTGATAAAAGAGGTCAGAGGAAAATGGTGAAACTGCTTTGAGCTGCCAGAATAAATAGAAAATCTCATATTAATCATTCAGCTATAATATCAAAACCATATGGCCATAAGGGGATGTGTTGGTGTGCCACAATGAATGCCAGGACACACGGTTTTAATTTATAAAAATAGTTGCAAGCAACGATGAGCGGGCCCAAGTACCTTGTGCCATTGCCACCCGGACGCACCACACAACCTATTTGTCTTTTGAGCGTATTAAGACACAAAAAGCCATTTGTGATGGGTACTGTACATGTGTAGACTAGGCCGCTGATGCTGGAAAAAAAGCTTCACACTATTTTACTCAATGTGAGGTCACTGAATGTGTCACTGAAAGCCCAAAAAGGTGGGGGAAAAATCCTTAGGAAAACAAGAGGATCCTGCACACTCTTGGGCTCTAAATAATAAAAACTTGAGGTGGATGGATGATAATGCAGAATACTATAGGTGAGGCTACAATGGATACAAGATTCCCCAAACTAGACATGTGAAGTTTAAAAAATGACCCCGGTCTTTTTAACTGTCCAATTCTGGCTCTTGGTTGCCAGGATTAAGGCCTTGATGTTTGACCATACTGACCAGTCTGATCATTCTCTGGTCCCTTTCATCATCAAATTTCAGCCTGCAGACTATCTGCAACCAAAATGGTTTTACTTTTTTTCACACCAATACATTTAAAGTATAGAGTCAGTTGTGTCAGGAAATTGTGGAAGAAATACGTTTTGGAACACACAAACATCTGAGCTGGTACCAAGAAACATGCTATGGTTAATGTCTCAGAGACCATTCTGAGGTCTGTTACATCTACCACATTACCATTACATCTGGACCTGTATCTCCATGAGTTCATACACTGTGCTGCTTCTTCATGACTGACTGATTCGATGTCTGCAAAAATGATCAGGTGTGCAGGTGTTACCAATAAAGTGGTCGGTTAGTATAAATGTCAGACGGTCTTACTTCTGTGACCTTCACGGTAAAACCTAGTGCAATGTGACAAAATCAGCTGGTCACTTTAATGGTGTTGGTAATCTGGAACTGTAGGTATTTAATTTAAAAGGATTTAGTTGCTCAGTGACACAGAGCAATTTCAGGAATGAGGCTTAAAATTAGATCAGCTGAGAAGGTTGAAAATCGAGGCACCTGCATGGTAAGATTTATGGATGGATGGATGGATGGATGGATGGATGGATGGATGGATGGATGGATGGATAGATAGATAGATAGATAGATAGATAGATAGAGTCCATCTTTTACATTCAAATTCAATGTTTTGTAGCATATGCAAGTAACCAGCCCAAGGCCAACATTTATAGAGTTTTGGTATTTAAATTGTGCAGATTCATACATGTCTATGACACCAAACAGAGAAAGTGAGTTTGTGAAGGAAACGTGTAATCAAAATAATAAAGTTTTTTTTTTTTTTACCACCTGTTTTATAAACTTTGCCATACACCTAATCCATTGTCAGTCTCCATTACGCATGCTGGTTGTGTGAATGTACAGTGAGCACGCATTCATACATGAGCCTTTGTATTTACAGGGGAAATATACTACCTGGCCAAAAACAGTCACACATTCTAAGATTTAATTCAGTCACTTTAAGCTTCGATTTCAGCACACACTGGTGTGGGCAGTGCATGTGTGACTGTGCCCTCAGGCAGGAACATCTCCATTGATGTGATAACCTGGTCATTCAGTACATTCAGGTCGTCAGCTGACTTCATTTTATTGCCAAGTAATGTTGCTGAGCATAGACCTGACCAACTGATGCAAGCCCAGATCATAAGACTGACTCCAAATGCTTATATCGTGGGCACTACGCATGATGGGTGCAATCATGTGCTTCCCTTCTTACCCTGATGTACCCATCACTCTGGAACAGTTTTTTTGTTTTTTTTTTACAATGCAAAGTGTTTAAGTGATCACCATTCATGATTTCTTCCACAAAGTTGACAGTTCAGGACTTAAAGTTTTGATAACATGTTAAATGATTCTTAACTTAGTTAAGTTTAAATCTGCTAATTTTTTTTCCTTTGCCTGCTGCAGCCCAATAATTTGACCCTTCTGAAATGATTTTTTTGGGCCAGGCAGTGAGTATGAACAGCTAATATTGTCACAATTTATAAATTCTGAATAAACATAAGTCATTACTTTCCTCAGATTTCCAGATCTTCCCACATATGTCCATCATATATGATGTTCTGCCATGTCTCCTGGAACACCAACTTTAAGTTAAGTGGGAGAAGTGTGAGTTCCACATCCCTAATTTCTGTGCAGAGAATCAGGAGGAGAGGGCTCAATGATATGAACTGCAACTACAGTACCATCTTACATTTTCAAGTTCATCTGATTGACTACGAACCTGAACTCTATTACACACACACACACACACACACACACACACACACACACACACACACACACACACACACACACACACACATCGTTCCACACAATAAAACAACCCCCCACATATACAGGTAAATCGGTTACCTGTTTTGAGGAACACTTATACTGTACATCATTAATCACAGTAAGCTGGCTAGCTTGGTAAGAAACTTCCTGCTTTTGAAGTAAATGAAATGCCATTATTCATCAAGTATTATTTGTGAAGGCTTTTGGTTTTTGAATATGTCATGAGTCAGAAGTGTCCTTCAGGCTATTCACAACAATTATGATGACTACGTAGGCCTTGTGAGCTGTTTTTGGATCCTGAGGGTGAACTGTGGCCTGACATTAAGCCAACATTAGAGAGATCACTACAGAGAAATCATTTATTAATCATCATCTGATAACTGCATCTGTTACATAAACAAATGTAATATAAAAATGTAAACACACAATCTCTGCGCATTCTCCAACTGTTTTGTATATTTCCAGGGTAGTACAGACAGACAGAATATCCACCATATGGAACCATGGGCCTTCACCAAAATACATCAAGTTTAACAACCAATCAACCACCCAAACTTAACAAAACTTTTTCATATTGTTTAAACAAACATACGTGTTTACATATAAAAATATCATTGCATTTATCACATTGACCTGAAAAATTTGTAGCAAAGCAATGTCTTCAATCAAGGACAGAGATGGCTAACCCTACTATCAAAACTACCAACTTCTGACATTTCTGAGCGAGGACCTGTAAGCTGTGACTTAGTTGTAGTCTTATTTTTATGAAGATTAATGATGTAGATTCCTTGATTGCCAGATTGTCACAAATGTCAAATGAAGTGCAGACATTATTGTTATTTTGGCTAATAATGTCTGGGATATAATACACATGATTTTTAAAACACGAGCAGCCAGCTTACCACACATTTTCATACTGCTTGTGCTGGATCACAAGGCAAACACATGTACGCTCTCTCTCTCTCTCTCTCTCTCTCTCTCACACACACACACACACACACACACACACACACACACACCAAACAACAACAACAACAACAACAACAACAACAATATTTTGATATTTTGTGTAACACACAAATCTTTTGTGTCTTACTCAAAAAGAGAGAAAGAGAGATGAAATAGGCACCAAACACTATCAGGGTCACAGGCACATTAGAGACCCTTTTACACAGTATCACATTTACAAAGACTCACACAACACCGGCTTAAGGTGTTAAGGTATTAACACATTATTGTTATTTCACGGTTTTTCAACAATGAAGTCATTGAATAGCAAGCAAGCCAAATGAGCTGCCACATTCCGGAGTGAAGGATTCTGGGTCAGGTTCAAAGTCAGTCACAGCCCATGATGACATGCACACTAACGTTACATTGTAAAAACCTAATTCAAGAAGCATATACTACTAGGCCAAAAAGAAGCATGGTTTGGATAATAAGTAAATACATAGAATGATTGGATAATTACTGCAATGATTAATATTTTTCAGCTGGAAACAAATCTTTTTATCTCTATCTGATACAGTGAGTGGCGTTTCATTTCTTAAACAGTTGTGTTGAAAGATGTATCCCATGGTTGTGGAAAACATGTTACTGTGTTTCAGAAGGGTCAAATATTTTGGCCTGAAACATGCAAAGAAATAACTAAGGAGATTGCTGAAATTACTGGAACTGGGTTAAGAACTGTCCAACAAATTATTGAAACTTGGAAACATAGTGCTGAACCATCAACTTTGCAGAAGAAATGCGGTTGGAAAAAAATGTGAATGACTGAGATCGGAGATCTGTTGGACATTTGGTAAAATTCTTCTTAAAAAAGCGGCTAGTAAAAGTAATAGCATTTCCACATGCAGAAGGCAATGCACTTAAGAGTAAGGACTAAACAGCTGTGAGTCCATAAGAAAATCCTGTTTTTGAGGCAAATTGGGGAAAAAAAGAAGCTTCTAGCAAGCATAAAACTTTGACTTTGGAGCAATTGTAAAGAAGATGTGGTCTGAAAAAGTAATGCTACTCTAAATTGAATGAAATGATGATGCAGGTTGCAAAAGAAATGTGCAATTATTATTATTATTATCATCATCATCATTATTATTATTATTATTATTATTATTATTATTATTATTATTATTGTTGTTGTTGTTATTGTTGTTAATGTATTCATTTTTATAATAGTTTACATGCACTATGTGTAAAGCTGGAACAATAGAATTGAACTAATTTTGCCTCAGTACAAAACGTGTAAAATCAGGTAAAAAGAAAAATGGCACTTTCATTTTTTTTCTTAAACCCCTTAAATTAAAGCTGAAAATCAATGCTTCAATCATATCTTGACTGTTTCATTTTATATCTGTTGTGGTGGTTTAAACAGGAAAAACTATGCAAAATGTCACACTGTCTCCAAATACTAAGAGATGCGGCTGTAGTTGTAGTTGAGAGCATCCAAATAGTTTCTGTGTGGAAATGTATCTATATTTTAGAATCTATTTTACAATAAATATAGATATGAAAGCTGTTAAAACTGTAAGATGGGCGCACATCGCCCACTACCGTAAATACACTTTTACCATTTTTGTTAGTTAAATTTGTCTGCAAACCTTTGCACTTATCTGCTTTGAAATTTCCCTTTAGATTTGTGTAAGTATAAATTAGCGTCTTATTTAATGCATTATTTTGTGCCACACACATAGCACACATCCTTAGTCTGACTAATGAGTTAGTCTTTTCTAACCGCATGCAACAAACTGTTGAGTAGTGGTGAGCAACAAGCCTGAACTTGATTACAAGAGTACTACGATTTCAGGACAATAGAGGGCTAAAGTCTGTACCATTTTTATTATAGAGGTGAGGGAAAAACAGGTAGGACTGTAGCCAATAACCTGTAAAAACATGCTGTGAGGATGCAATCAATTTGTAGTTTACAATTTCGAATCCCAAATACCTCATTAATAGATGATGTAACTATCTGAACTCTTCAGATAAACAAGGAGGGGTGTTTATTGTCTCAAGACAGAAAGCAATGTCCGATACAGACGGGGGGGGGGGGGGGGGGGGGGGGGGGAAGGGGGTTGGGGGTCTTTACTGTGTAAGACGAGGAGAGGGGAGGGGGTAATTCCACACACACACACACACACACACACACACACACACACACAACCACGTACACACAGCCCCTGCGCGCACAAACGGAAACACTTATCTGTTGGGATTTATTTTTACTTTTTTTAAAAGGTAAAGTGCATGTTAATTTGTTTTATTTTTACTTTATATTTTGTATTAATTATTTTTATGTATTTATTTTTTGGGGCTGTGGAATGAATAATTTGAGTTTCTATTATTTCTTATGGGAAAATTTGCTTTGATTTACGAGTATTTTGGAATATGAACCTGCTTCCGGAACAAATTATGCTCGTAATCCAAGGTTCCGTTGTAACTTAAAACTGCTTAATCGGAGTGCTGGAGAAATTTAAAGAAATTTGTTCAAAATACAGCCCTGTAGCTTGAAATTGTTAATCATAATATGGAATATGAACTGAAAGCCTTTAATGTACCATTGTCCTCTTCATGCAAAACACGGTCTCGGCTGAACGACCCTCAATCTGATGGCTGGCCTGAATATTTTCATGCCACAGTATCGTCTTTCTATTCTCTCCCCATCCCCATACTGTGAACACAGTTCTACTAGCATCTCCCCAAACCACACACTCACACACACACAGAATCAGATAGTCACATTCCTAGGCCTTCTAGAACAAGTGATCACGCGCAGTGAGAAAAAGTGTCTTCAGTGACACACACGCCTACTTACAATATATCTACACAGACTAAAACATCATGTTGAAACTTGTCTGCTTCCAACCCTTTACCCTGACTCTGTGAAAAACACACAGTTCTGAAAAGGAAATAAATGTGTGTATGAGAGACTAAATGAGAGCTAAAACAGGGGAGTGCTGTCACCTCACAAATATCTTTAAAAAACACTTTCATTGTTCTACTATAATGTGTGTGTGTGTGCGTGTGTGTGCATACCCACTGAATTCAAAGACAACAAAGTAAGAGCAAAAAGCAAAAATTAAAAACTTCTCATAATATGTCAAATATAATCAATCTGACCGCTAGGGTTCAATGAATGAATAAACAAATTGCTTTAACTGATTTTGTTTTTCTTTCTAATTGTGCGCGCGCGTGTGTGTGTGGGTGGTTGTGTTTGTGTGTGTGGGGTGTGTGTGCATGCATTCATGTGTGTGCGTCTTTGCATGTGTGCTTGCATTTATGAGTGTGTGTGTGTGTGTGTGTGTGTGTGTGTGTGTGTGTGTGTGTGTGTGTGTGTGTGTATGTGTGTGTGTGTGTGTGTTTGTGTGCTGTTGCCCTCAAGCTACTTGCGGTTGAGTTCCAGGCAACAAGCCACGAAGTCTTAAAAATCACACCCACACACACGCACACACACTTACTTAAATTTTTATCTTGGTCAGGTATTTCCACTGACTTGTGTTGCTGTAGCTAAACAATGCATAACACACACCTAATGCTTAACCTTCTGAGGAGAGATTGTTAAATGCTTATGGTTAAGTGATAATCAGTAAAATACTTTATGCTGACCATATCTGACCCTTTATAACCGCAGGACAACGCGCCATGTCACAAAGCTAGCATCGTCTCAAACTGGTTTCTTGAACATGATGATTTCACTGTGCTTAAATACCTGTAGCCTCCACAATCACCAGATCTCAATCCAGTGGAGCACTGTTGGGATGTGGTGGAAAGGGAGATTCAAATCATGAATATGCAGCCGACAAATCTGTAGCGTCCGCGTGATGCTATCATGTCACTATGGACCAAAATCTCTAAGGAATGTTTCCAGTTTCTTGTTACATCTACATAAAGAACTAAAGCAGTTCTGAAGGCAGTTCCTGCCTGCTGCTTATGTGTACTTTCTTCATACAGTGTCGCGATCATTATAAAACTGACTGGGCAGCCACTAAGTGAAACTTTATGGTCTCTTTGTGTAAGTTTATGATATGTTAGGGCTGAGTGGCATGTGTCCACATCCATGTGAGAGTGTAGGTTATGTCAAGCAGGGAACTGTGAAATACCTTGGCTGGAAATCCACTACGTGTTCATGCTACTGAATCATCAGATAGAGATTCATGTTTTTACGCTTCAGTGCATGATCACTTATAACCTACACAATAGATGTATATAGATATAGATGTGTCTGGAGCATCTAGCTTAAAAAGAAGGAGGGAAAAAAGCTTTGTCTAAAACCCTCGTTTTAACTTTATCAGCTGCCATCAAGAAAAAAACTGCATTATGGAAATGAAGGCTTGTGCTGCTATTTCAATTGTCCTTGACATATGTGACATTTCTGATTTGGAAAAGTATGCTTTATTGGTAGTGTTAAAGACTCTTACAACATTGCTGTATTTGACTAACATGTGAAGACAACACATGAAATAGCATTTGTATTTGTATTTTCTGAACATTCAAGCTACAACAAAGAAAAAAAACATTAATGAGTCTTTGATTAACTTTTCTGAGTAACTATGATCAGCATGTTTTCCTCCTGTTCAGTCAATGGAATAGATTTAACAAGTTAATATAATACATTTGGAAAAAGGTTTGAGAACAAATGATTTTCAATGACCATATGAAGTCATTAATTTGAACTTTTGATGTCACTTGCTGAAACCAAATAAACTTTGATTTGCGGAAACAACCTGAGCAGAGTAATTAGTATAATAAATTCCAAGTTAAGGGACATTTTCTTTGTTTTTTGTTTTTCCTGGTTTATGGTTGAGAATTATGAAATATGATCTCTAGTGGAATTCATCATTAACTCACAGGAAACATGATCAACTTTGCTTTTACATAGAATTTAATTTGAGCTAAGTTGACCTTTAAGACTCTGTCACATAAAGTATTACAGTACAGTGAAGTTATTTCTTTACATAAGCCAACTTGTTAGGAAGCTGGGGTCAGAGTGCAGGGTCAGTCATGATTCGATGCCCCCTAAAGCAGATGGGTTAAGGGCCTTGCTCAAGGGCACAACAGCAGCAGCTTGGAGATAGGTTCAATTCGAGTCATCTAAAGTTTTTTTTTCCTCTTCCCAGTTATCTCTGGAAGTTTTGTCACCACTGTTGTCTCACTGTCACTCATTAGGTATTTAAAGCTATATTTTGACTGCTATAAAGCTGCTCTACATACTGTAAATAAAAGAAAGTTTTGTCTGTACATTGGTCAGAATTTACTCTTTTAATTATATCTTTATGTTTCATACTGTACATTGGAGGACCCGAAACCAGTCTCAGAACAATTTCTGTCTGTATGCATGTCTGTATGTCAGTCATTTTTTGTGACAGTATCACATAAATCTGGCTGGACAAAAAGTACTTTGGAACTTTGGACAAAATTTTATGAAACTTTGGCAGTACAACAGCCAGTTTATAAAGTTCTGAGAGTGTACTGCTCAGACGTCTTAAATCGACTGCTGGACAGAATTTAATGAAAATTTTGCAGCACTTATCTGCCTGAAGTTTAACCTGCACCAAAAATGAAATCAAAATAGTGAATATAAGTGATGTTATGAACAGTTATGTGCTGGATTTAATAATCTAAAATGAGCTACACCGGCAATAAAGGATATTAATTAGAAATTCAAAACTTTTTTTACTGATATTAGATAATATTTTCACTGCTGAAATAACAGCGCTGAAATGGTACAAGGGAATTCTAGTGCTCTGGAGTCGTTTTAAGACAAAACTTCGTAAAACTTTTCTCACTTTTCAATTTCTCATCTGTGATTCACTCTCCGATTACTGAACAGGGAGTGTATTTGGTTGACGATGAAAGAAGTACAACTTGGCTAAAACAAATGTAAGACACTCAACCTTAAAAAAAGATTTCTTTGTATTAATAAGATAGGCAGATAGTTCTGCTGTACGGAAAGACAGGCAGACATGTACAGTACAGTACGTGGGCTTCAATCTGAAATAATAATATCATTGATTACATTAAAGCAGAACTCCTTATTTTTAACTTATTTTTAACCTTTTAACTAAAAACTTTTGTTTGACTCAGTTCTCAATTTTAAACAATACTATTCATATATATATATATATATATATATATATATATATATATATATATATATATATATATATATTATGGCATGCCGTTTAGGAAAATATTCATGAGAGAACTTAATGAAAACTCTGAATATATTGAATAAAACGTGAGAATATTGAATGGATTCCGAATATATTGATTGAAAAATATATATATTGAATGAATTCTGAATATATGGATTGAAAACTGATATATATTGAATGAAAAGTCTGAATATATTGAATGAACTGTGAGAATATTGAATGGATTCCGAATGTATTGATTGAAAAATATATATATTGAATGAATTCTGAATATATGGATTGAAAACTGATATATATTGAATGAAAAGTCTGAATATATTGAATGAAAAGTCTGAATATATTGAATGAAACATGACGTCATCGAAACACAGCGCCATCTTTAGAAAGGATGAGTGAGTCGGCGCAAAACTTGGTTGCTGCAATTGTGAGAAATGGAGAGATGGTCAACACATTGATGAGTGCGTGTACGGCCCAAAGTGGTGGCACAAACCGCACTCAGTATCAGACTACGGATGAAGAAATATATTCGCTATTTCACTGCGGTAGACCGGTGTTATGCGCTAAAATGCTCCCCTGCCACAGATTGCACCCCCCGCCCCCCCTACATAATCTCTATCAAATATTATATTAAAACATAAATTCATAGGTTTATTGTAATCAAATATGATATAACTATTATAATTAACCCTTGGCACGTGACAGGTATATATTCAGAATTCATTCAATATATATAGAGTTTCAATCAATATATTCGGAATCCATTCAATATTCTCACGTTTCATTCAATATATTCAGAGTTTTCATTAAGTTCTCTCATGAATATTTTCCTAAACGGCATGCCATAATATGAGAGAGAGAGAGATAGTATTAGGTGATACTATAGTATATAGTATAGAATAGCATATGCAGAGGTGGAAAGTAACGAATTACATTTACTCGCGTTACTGTAATTGAGTAGTTTTTTTTGTGTGTGTATTTCTACTTTTTAAAGTAGTTTTTAAAATCTGTAATTTTACTTTTACTTAAGTATGTTTTGTTTGAAGTATTGTAATTCGCTACATTTTAAATCATATGCGCTACTGAGTAAAACAAATGAATGAAAATACAAAAAATATTATGCTTTGTATAAATGCTTCGTTGCGATCGCGTGTGTGTATGGTGTCCTGGTCGTGCGCCGCTACAGACTCCACTCCAGGTTTTCTGACTGTCCCCACATCGGCATCTATCTGACCTTCCACACGGTCGCTTCCGCCCTGAAAGTGACGTCATCAACCAGCGTGACCATATATAAACCCGAGAGAGGTAAAACGCGGGAAAAGGAAATAGATTGTGATTTTGGCGTTTTGATATTTGGTTGTGACTTTTTGCCTCCCATTGACTTTGATTATTGCTTTGGTTGCTCTTTGTATATATTTATAGATAATTTCACTGTATGTTTGTGCACTCACCAGTGCACAAACTAGAATGCCTCATCCCACCCCTGCTGTTAAAAAAAAAAAAAAAAAACTCAGTAACGTTTACTCTGGGTAAATTTTTTACGAGCTACTTTTTACTTTTACTTGAGTAGATTTTTATAATGGTAACTTTACTTGTACATCAGTAAAATCTCACTGAAGTAACAGTACTTTTACTTGAGTACAAAATTTTAGTACCCTTTCCACCTCTGAGTATATGAATAGTATTTTAAAAATTTAACTGAGTCAAACATGCCTATGTGTTGTTGTAATGCAGTGTAATGCTCTGTGTGTTCATCTCGAAATGCAAAGAATAACAACCAGTATCCTATGGGCTGCAAGTGATTATGAAGCTATGGGTGATGGTGAGAAAAGAGCAAATACAAATCATACAAGAGTGGATTAAAACAGCCTCAGAGTCAAGCTTGGTAAAGGCCACTACCCAGGCAGCATTACACCAACAAAAAGTACAAAATGTAGAGACCAATTTTCCACTTGCTTCTGCAAATAGTCAAGAGTGATTGGACACAAAGCAGCAGGAGCTCTCATTGAAGACAGAATAAGTTCAACAGTGCAGATAGTAAAGACCAAAAGGGTTTTAATTCACAGGGGCAATAATATATTATTTGGTACAGTATCAATCTCAATATACAGTATGCCATGGGTCCAACGTGGCTTTATTTTATGCTTGTGAAATGTGTATGTGTTTTCTAAGATTAGCTAACCACTGATAAACACACCCAATGTATACACACAGGCTACTCTGACAAATGCAGACCCAAAATATTTAAACCCCAAATATTTAAAAGCCAAATCTAATTTTTAGGAGACAAAAAAAATCTATCCTTTTCATAGCATAACCAGGTGAACTCAAAAACTGACTTAGCTGTGTTTTACTAGCATTATCTGATAATGATGACTGAATACTGATTGAGTCCGGCTGGAATGAATATACATGAGAATTTTACTGTGCAACTCTGTATCTGTATCGATGGGATCTGATGTAGATGATGCAGGGTTTTGATAGGAAGTGAGTGAGTAAAAGTCAGAGATTTTTCATTTGGTCATTTAGTGTTGCCAGTTGTCGATGTTACTTGACTAACATTAGCTAGCTAGCAGAGGTGGGTAGTACCGAGTTTCATTTACTCCTTTACAATTACTTTTGGAAAAAAAATGTACTTCTATGAGTAGTTTTACTGCATCATACTTTTTACTTTTACTTGAGTAGATTTGTGAAGAAGAAACGCTTACTCCGCTACATTCGGCTATATTCGACTCATTACTTTTCCAACCATTTATTCTATACATGCAGTCGGTAGATCTACCGCATGACTGTTTCACCAATCAGACGCAGAAACAATAATCACATGACTCCGTTTGACCAATCAGCCGCAGTAAGAATAACCACATATAGGGGAAAAATACGTTCAGTGAATATATAAGTATATTTCAGTACAGAATTAATTGGCAACACACATGTTATACATTTTTATGCATCCCAAAAAATATGATGCATCCCTGTTATCAAATACAAAGAGTGTTTCGCTTGCAAAAGAACAGCTTCATACTGCCGTGTCATCTGCCAAAACAGACATATACTGTATGTGTGTGTTTGTGTGTGTGTGTGTGTGTGCACACAGTATATATACACTAATATATATTTATTATAATTAAAAAAAAAACGGACATTGTGATTACGATTGAAACAGTTACTCTGTACTTCAGTAGTCTTTTCACTGAATATACTTTTTTACTCTTACTTTAGTAATATTTTGGATGACTACTTTTTACTTCTACTTGAGTAATATTATTTTGAAGTACAGCTACAGTACTCTTACTTGAGTAATTTTTTTGGCTACTCTACCCACCTCTGCTAGCTAGCGAGCTAAGCTACATCATACCATTAGTTAGCAGTTCCAAAAGCAACCGGGAATATAAAAAAGAATAAAGGAAATACTTAACATTCTTAATAAATTTAACCCTGATCAGAAAATACTACCAT
Source organism: Clarias fuscus (assembly GCA_030347435.1). Taxonomy (NCBI): domain Eukaryota; kingdom Metazoa; phylum Chordata; class Actinopteri; order Siluriformes; family Clariidae; genus Clarias; species Clarias fuscus. Next base: position 10,053,794 of record CM059222.1, on the reverse strand, counting down.
AAGTTTAATTTTCTGTTGTTTTGGGAGTTCACCAACTGCTTGTCTGAAGTACATTCACTGTGGACAAGAACATGAGAGCACAGGAGCACATGTTCACTAAGAAGAGGACTTGTGAAATGTTCACCCTCTCATTACTGAACACAATCCTGCTGTGCTATCACACACACTCCTGTACTCTTGTGCCAGGTAAGACAAAGGTGAGAAGAATGTCATTAACAGGATTAAAAGATTGTGCAAAAGGGTGGACAAGGGTGGTAAATTTTAGAGACTGTATGGATGAAAAATTGTCACAAAATAAAACATTAAGCGCATTGGTGACCATTTTAGTTGCCATTTGGAGGTCTGAAAGAAAATTATTTTTGTATTTTTTGTTCTGTTTTGGGAACTGTTGTGTTGGTGATTAGGTTTTGCACTTGAGTGTGTGTAGGAGAGCTAATTTTTTTGTTTTGCTCATGGGTTTGTAGAGCAGCTGATGATACTCATCTCACTCACCCATCGTCTATCCTGATTAATCCTATGTGTATACAGGGTCGCGGGAAGCCTACAGCCTTTCCTAGGAGACTAATGGCACATACACGTACACACACTCACACAATCATTCACATACTACAGGCAATCTGGGAACGCCAATTAGCCTAATCTGCATGTCTTTGGACTGTGGGAGGAAACCGGAGTACCAAGAGGAAACCCACCAATTACGGGGAGAACATGCAAACTCCATGCACATAGAGGTGGGAATCGAACCTGGCTGTGAATCGAAACCGGACCCTGGAGGTGCAATGTAACAGCGCTAAACACCTAAGCCACTGTGCTGAAAAGCTTTATGTGTGTAGAACAAACACACTTATAATAATCAATTAATTAATGATTTAATGGATGTATTTATTTATTGATTGATTTGTATGTATATATAACTATATAATTATCATAATAATAATCAATAATAAATATGTTTATACACATGTACACAATCACATACGCCCCCCCCCCCCCCCCCCCCCCCCCACACACACACACAAAGCTAGTGTTAACTAATTTGAGGAGGACAGCCTGACATTAAACTTAGCCATGTCTATGATTATACAATTCAACATGTCTTTAGCTTTATTACAAGAAAAAGGTATATGCAGTTGTCATCTGTCAGCATGATAATATGTACATCTACTCCTCTGACAGTAGATGTAAAGGTGGGATAGAAACTTCATTACAGATTCAGTCTTATGGAATTGAAAATCGAGAAAAAGAGAAGCACATAAAAAAAGAATAAGAGAAAATGCTGAAAGATATGTTTTATTTTCCGTGAAATCACAAACTTAGGCCGCAGAATGGCGTACAGTGATGTAGGTCACACTTAACATGTATGAAATTATTACTGTAAGCCTTGTGTAATGTATCACAGATGTGTGATAGGGTCAATTGAAGTATAAACCATTAACAAACCTAATTTAAAAAGGAATAATCACATCAAGAGAAGATTTATATTGTAAAGAAAATATTTTTTTCAAATGCAAAATCAGCAGCAGCAGTTTCTGCAGCCTACAAATACAGTACTATTGTACTGCCAGTAGAAAATTTATTCATGCACATGAGGCGTGAAGTCTAGCCTGTCTGCCCCAATCCAAAGAAAAGCACAAACTGCTGAAGACAATATTGCTGGCTATATGATAGAGAGATGTCAGCGCACACACAGTGTGCATTGCAGATTGCTGTGTATGGGACTGTGCTGCTTCAGGGTCAGAGTACCTGAGCTGACCCCTGTCAATTGCCAAAACAGCATTCATTTGAGCAACAGAACTGAACCATAGTGCAGGAGAGGAAGTTGACCTGGTCTGACTAATCACATTTTGTTGTGTATCATGTGGATGGTCGTGTGTGTGTGTGTGTGTGTGTGTGTGGGTGTTGTTTACGCGAGGAAGACATGGCACAAGGAGGAACTGGGGGAAGAAAGGCAGTAGAAAATGAACGGATCACTCTCCGAGACTACTCGTTCTTCTGAGTCACGTTAAAGACTCATTCAAAAAGAACGAATCGTTCATGAACGACCCATCACTAACCTGGCTACTGCAGCATAGGAACATCACATTTTCATTTCACAGTTTCAATATCTCGTTACAATGGTGGCTGGAAGTGAGTGGTACATATTACTGTAGGCAGCAAGTGAACCTTTATTCCTGAAGTTTATGTGTTGGAAGCAGAAAAAAATGCAAGGATAAGGATTTTTGTGACTTTAACAAGGGCCAAATTGTGATGGCTGGAGCACTGGGTCAGAGCAACACCAAAACTGCAGGTATTGTTGGATGTCCCCAGTCTGCAGTGGTCAGGACATGCAATACCAAAACTAATCCAAGGAAGGAAAACCGGTAAACCGGCTACTGATGCGCATGAAGGCTGATCCAATAGAAGCCCTAGTGATTGGTGCATATGTCTGCTTTTGAAATGCATTCTTCGTTTTGTTTAAGAAGCTGAGAGATATGTGTATTCAGAGGCATTGTGTCTCCGCATGCTTGTGTGTACCGGTTGGGTGAGTTATAACACGATGCAAACCGAAATATGCAGCGCAGCTTTAGAGTATGCGCTCGCGGGCATGTGGCTCTGCTTACCACGCCCACTCGTAACCACTGGCCCAGCCTACTCGCCGGTAAAACCTCTGTTTGCTAAAGCGGGCTGAGGCGCGAGCCGTAAGTACACTGCGCGGACACGCACGGCTGCGCGCGCGCGCGAGAAAGAGAGCGAGAGACATCAGCGTCTCGGTTTGTAAACCGGTGAAATAAAGCGAGCGGCGAGTTCACGGGATTTTATTTAATGGCGGCGTAACAAGGCTTTCCCTCCTGAATAAGAAACTAAACTCTGCTGGGAAGATATGTTATTGCGCTCGGTAAGTGGGCTTATTCAAATCATTTAGACAAAACAAAACTAGTTGAGATCAAACGGAAAAGACATTGGACTGAGACTGAGCTTATTGTGTTGATTACCTTTCTTATAGATAAAGCCTAAAAACACAGAATTATGACCTGTGTCAGAGTAAATAAAACGAGGAACAAAAAGTATTTGCGCCCAAGGTGATATTATTTAGCAACATATGATACAAATTAAAGTGTAAAACAAACATTTTAAAAGTGATGAGAGCGGATTTAATGAAACTTTGGACGCTCCCTGTATCTCCGTGGACTTGCGTGAAGTCCCTCTGATAATTCCGAGTCTCCCGCACTGTCACACCGCAGCCGCCGGGAGGCTTTTTTACCCGCTTTTCCTTATACGGAGTCGCACATCATCACAACTCACACCCCGACAGCGCAGTCCATCGAGTCTGTGTTACACTGAATTAGTAGTGAATTCTCTAAAGAGCAGCTCTGAGACACACATGCGTGATGTGCAGGACTATTCTGAGCAGTTAAAGCAGTGCTTCTGTCCGCCTCATTGTTTAACAGTGACAGGGTTAGACAGAAATTGGGAGCAAATGATTATCTCATGATAAAAAAAATAATAATAATCTGCCATATTTTCCCTGTATCAGAGCTATTTTTAATTAATCTTAAAACTCCCCTGTCTCCTATATCTGCCTTCTAACCTAAACAAAGCTCTGGCCATATATTTTCCTGGAGATAAGGACGGTCACATTGTGTAAAAGTTTTTTTTTTTTTTTTTTTTTAAACCAGACCACAATCGTTCCTGGTGAGCCTTTATATATATATATATTTGCTTCTCATTTTTTAAATATTTTATTCTACAAAGATGAACTTATTATTATCATCTTATAATAATTTGCATATTATATTAACGGTACTGATTTCCTATTAGTTTACGCTACTCCCATTTGAATGTCAGACACAAAAGTGATTAAATGTATTTTCCTTGTTACTGGAGTGATACAAACTTTAAATCATTTAAAGCATTACGCTAAAAGCTGTTTAAAAGTACATCACATGCACCTTCCCACGGAAACGATACGGACAAAAATACAAAATATGTACTCTTGAAGATGTACTAACCTAGCAACAAAGAAAAGTACAGTTTAGTGACTTCTAACAGTTCATATACGTTTTTTGTTGCTGTTTGCAGGTATCTGTGTGACATTAAAAAGAATATACAGTAAAAGGATAATTTAGACAAATAAAAAAAAGAAGGAAAGACTTGTGCACTGTCCTCAGAGCACCATCATACTGATGATTATGTTTTTATTGATTTTTTTTAAAGCAAATATAATTCTTGTTCAGGTGACTAGTTATTAAATGCATTTTTACAGTTTATATGCAAAACTCTGCTTCTGAAAGATTGGACATAGAACTGGAGCTTGATACTTGGTTTAGTATCAATCAGGAGTGAAATATTATTTTAGCTTTATAAAGACCTATTCTTGTGTTTATATATTTTTTCTTTTATTTAAGGTAATTAAAAGAAAGAGGTACGGAAGTATTTACTCTCACCCTTAAGAGAGCTCTGGCTTGATGTGAACATACCAGGTAAATTAACTAAATCACAGCTCCATGAATTAACCCTAAATCACTAAGATTTGGTCAGTGCTGTAGTCAGTCACATCGTGTTTAAAAACAAAACAAAACTTTTCATTTTGTTTTTCGTATGCACTTTAACCTCAACAAGAAATAACACATTACAATGTTAAAAATGTAAAGAAACATTTCACAGTAGTTGTTGCCAGTTTTATAAATACCTAACTACATTTTGTCAAACATAAAAAAGCAGTCATGAAGAGTGTACAGTTAAGCATGTGGCACACATTGCTTTAACTACCAGGTTTCTTTGCAGTAGATGTAGTGTGAGAATAACAATCCCCTGCTGATCCTCCACTACCCTGTCCAAACACCATCACTCAAACTGCAGAACAGCAGCCGGACTTTCTGCTAAACTGACTGCTCAAACACACACACACACACGCGCACACACACACACACACACACACACGTAAATACTGTACCTTGCCAAAGCAACAGGATGATCTTAAAAGGCTGTGTTATAGACCTGTGCCCTGTCTGCCTTTTCCTCTCAAATGACATCTAGAGAGTAGTTGTGAAATATTTTCCTTTTTAATACAGCCAGTGCACCTCTTTTTTTCACTTCTTCAAATAGCTCATTGTATTCTTTGGTCCATCAGTATGCTTGCTTTGGCAAACTATTTGAAAGCAAAATGATGGTGCTCAGTTCAGAAAAAACCTGAAAAAACAAAGACTTTGTCCAATTCAGTAGTAAGAAATTCATTGTTGGTATTTATTTAGTTATTTTGTCCCTATTTCTGATAAAGACACATGCACTAGCCTGCTTATTTTTCTTTTTAATACTGATTAGGAGCTGTGTGTCCTGTGCCACAACTTCTCGACAAAGGGATTAGAGAGTTAAACACTGTTGGGGAGGGTGAGACCTGAGTCAGTAGGCAGACAGGAAAATCTTTATCTTTCTAGCAAACAGTTCAAGGGCATCAGAACCAATAACAGAGACAATCTGTAGGCCACCAATCACATAAGAGCATTACACATTTTTACATATCCCCAGGTCGGGATCCTTTATGAGTCTGGAACAAGGTTTCTCCTTCATGCCAACTTTGCTTCAGGTTTGCTAGGGCTCTAAATCTATATTGTGGTTTCAGGAAAACTGCTTTGACAGTATGTAATGTTAAAAGCACTATGCAAATTAAAATGTACTGAATTATTATTTTTTAATGATATTGTAAGTTGCTGTGAGTCACAGTGAAAGATTTTGTGGTGAGATTGAAAGCGTTTTTATGTGATCAGGTCTTTCAAATCTTATTGTAGCTCCGGTTTCTGAGAATTAATCATATATACAGTGCCAATGATTCAACAGTCAACCCACCAAGCAGTGTGTGGGTGAATTAAAGCTTTGTCCCTGCCAAATCAAACTAAAGCAGAGTTTGATAAATAGTTCTAAATGATGCATTGAGAAAAACCACATCAAAAATTCTGAGTAAATGAACACATGCAGGTGCTTTATGCCATGGCTGTACAAACCCTAAACCATCCCCATTTCAGCCATTTTCTTTCATCTACAACCTACTATGTACACTTTAGCCAACTGACTGCTGTCTCATTCCCCATTTGAAGCACTATGACTATGACCATGAATAAAATCAGAATGCTGCTATTTTGTCCACTTATTTTTCCTTGGCAGAAAAAGAGAGAGAGAGAGGCAGAAAGAAATAGAGCAGAGGGAGTGAACGCATCTCAGGAAGCCACCACAAAATTGCAGCGTTTAAGGCAAGCAGTAAAAGAAGAGAAATGACTTTTAATCTAAAGATTGTAATTACACTCTGACAGAACTGTAATTGGGGAAATGAGGCTTGAAAGAGGAGGCAAAAACAACAACAAAAAACACTGCACTGATAGATATAGCTGTTCAGAAACACACTCAGAGCCATGTTTGACCACAGCCTTGAACTCCACACAAGGTCAAATGCTTAACCAGCTACGGTTAATGACTAATGCACATTCAAACAAGTCAGCAAGAGAAACACTTAAACTTCACTCAAAAACTGATTAGGAGATAAGTGAGAACAAGCTCAAGATTTCTTTATGATAATGTCATACACTGGGTTTGGATGCAAGCGTCAGTCTGATAACACACATGCATGCACACACACACACACACAATTTCATGAATCTACAGTTACCTAATCTCTATGCTATGCTCAGAGTTCCACCTCAACCATACTGTATGTGTGTGCTCGCTCAGAAGCCTTTTAGCTGAGCCTTGTTCCAGAGTGGCAGAGAAAATGACCACTTTATGATAGTTGTGTGTGAAATGTGTCTGAGTATACTCTGCACGATGGTAGTGTAGATGTCAGGTATTTTTTTTCTAGAAGCGAGTGAGCATGTTCCTAAGTTAAGCACTTATTATAACAATCTGAATATAATGATGAATATCATGATTATATAAAATATGTAATTTATTTTCATTCTTACTTTTGTATATACTGACATAACCCATGTACAAAACCCATGTAATTTACACAATTGTGGAAAATGCAGAAGACATCTTTTAAAGGAATCTTCTCCCAGATGCAGCTTTAGAAAGTCCTGTGATTTTTAGAAGCGTGCAAGATTTCATGAATTTTAATTAGGAATAGTTAAATTACAAATGACTGAAACATTCAGGACATGGTATTGCCTGTAAAAAACATTTTTTGTGGGACATTTTCAGCAGGACAGTCTCATGATCTGTGTTTGTCTGTCATTTGGACATCTTTTCAGCAGATGAGCCCTCGGGTGTGAATCAGGGCGAACATTTTCAGCTTTAGAGTGGCACACTTTAACCCTAACACACACACACACACACACACACACAGACACAGACACACACACCCACACACATACACACGCACACAGGTAAGTTGAAAGTTTAACGAGTTAACACTGATACAAATAAACTGACAACCACAAAGCATTGTGTCCAGTAAAGCGAGAGGGCAAGAGAGAGAGACAAGGATTATTAGAGCTGCACTACATGCAGCCTATTTATCTGTCATGACTAGAATACAGAAATTTTTGTGAAGTTGTTTTACAAGTTTGGCAACCCATGAGTGTACTTTAGTAAGATGTGCAATAAGAAACTAGTTTCAAGATATACTAGTTTCAAGAGGGTCATGTGGTACTAGACTTGCAAATGATAGTAACATTTCATCCGTAACAAATAGATATTAAAACAGCAGTGGCACACTGCACTACTACAGCGGGTTAGAGATGGCATTTACATTTAGGCCTTTGGCAGATGCCCTTATCCAGAGCGACTTACACTTTTATCTAAGGTATACATCTGAGGGTTATGGGCCTTGCTCTAGGGCCCAACAGGGAAAACTTGGTGGTTGTGGGATTTGAACCCAGGACCTTCTGAACCATAGTTCAATGCCTTAACCACTGAGCTACCGCTGACCCCTCAAGGTTTTACTTTGTTTATTTACACAGGGAATAAACAACACATCTACAAATGTAGCCAAATGTTTCTGGTTAGCCAGATTAACACCTGATTGTCATGTCAAGCGTTAATATGCAAATCCATCTATTACTTTCCACTTCAGTAGTTTTACTCAGAAAATAGTGCTGCATCAGTACATGAGCATTTTACATGCTATTTAAACCTCCTTTATGACGCTCATGGATCATGATGTAATGTACTGTAATGGTAAGCTTATGGTTGTCACATTTTCGAGACACCGACACAGTTACACTTGTATGACATCTGGCTGAGATGTGCCTCTCACCTGCAAAAGTGGCTTCCGCAACTAAGACCGATTTTGATTTCGCTGTTTTATACTCATTGTGTTGTTTTAAATGACACAAGTGTGTACACTGGGTATCAATGTGAAATTCATATGCATGTACAGAAATGTTTGAAAAATCCACGTTGGACATTATAGATTAAAAAAAGATATAGATATAGATAGATATAGCGTGTGTGTGTGTGTGTGTGAGTGTGCGTGTGTGTGTGTTAGTTTGTGCATCAAATAATGACACGCTTGATTGGAGCTGTCATCTGTAGGCAATCACAGGAACACACTGTTTTCTACTTACTGCACACATGTTACACTGGGCATGTGTGTGTCTTAACTGCCTTAGGCATTACACAAACAGCACACACTCATACACAGACACGTGCGCGTGCATGCTCCAACTACCTCAAAGTAGATGTTGTTATCTTTTCAAACACATAATTCTCAAGCATTCTAAGCCGGAATTTGACAGCAACCCACCCACTCACACACACACACACACACACACACACACACACACACACACACACACACACACACACACACAGTATCTCTCTCTCTCTCTCTCTTTCCCTAAGCTGATACTGTTAAAAAAGGTGTTGACAGACTAGAAAGCTGTCACCTTGCATGCCAGCTGAAAGCTGTGTGTACTTGTTTGTTTGTGTGTGCATATGACACGGAAATGCCTACACAATTTATTGACAGCTGACACGTTCGACCGTTCCCCTGGTTCTTTGGAATCTCGCTTCCTCCTTTACACAAGTCTATACAGGGTGGTCCAAAAGTTTGGATCAACAAGAAAAAATAATTCAAAAGTATAAATTAAGCAAATGCTCTCTAACCTTATCCTTGGTCTTCCTTGTGTATGTGCTAGACAATAAAAAAATTTGTAACAGTTCTTAATTTATTAGGACTAATGTTGTACTATGCAGACATGATTCTGATAGAGTACTGACCAACTTCGAGTGGTGTTATATCAGGGTCTGTTTAATTTCCTGTTGTTAGTTTTAAAGCCATCTTGTGTCTGAAACTTAAGGAAATTTATGGAACGTGCCTGTGAATCCAGACTTTCGTGCCACCCTGTATAAATGCTTTTAAAGAGTTAAACACACACTGCGGATAAATTTTGTCACCGTTGTAATATTCAAATATTTTTGGTATTCTAGCTGTTCCAACAACAAAAAAATTGCCGTATTTGAAACTAACAAAAAACAGAGAAAATATAGCAGTTTTACTTCTCAAATCTTTATCCTTTATGACGCTCATGGATCATGATGTAATGTACTGTAATGGTAAGCTTATGGTTGTCACATTTTCGAGACACCGACACAGTTACACTTGTATGAGATCTGGCTGAGATGTGCCTCTCACCTGCAAAAGTGGCTTCAGCAACTAAGACCGATTTTGATTTCGCTGTTTTATACTCATTGTGTTGTTTTAAATGACACAAGTGTGTACACTGGGTTTGATGAATCAATGTGAAATTCATATGCATGTACAGAAATGTTTGAAAAATACACGTTGGACATTATAGATTAAAAAAAGATATAGAAACAGTGTGTGTTTCTTCTCAAATCTGATCTGCCATTACACAGTTTATTAAAGCGAAAGAAGAGTAAAAAAAAAGTCACAAACGGCAGGCCTATAGGACGTCACATCATGTTGTCACATCTGCACCAGAGGCTGAGATGCACATACACACATACTCATCTCTTATTAACTTTCCTCTGTCCCTTCCAGAGGCAGCAGAGGATTTAGAGAAACAGAGCAAGCCTGCAAGAACAACGAAGAGAGAAAGAAGAACGAGGTGGTGAAAAACAGATTTACTTACCTGGGTGAGTTTGTCCATTAACCCGTCTGTAACCTGGAAAGTAATTTAAGTGATAAAACTGCAGAGCTGCACGATTAATCGTTATTATTGATTAATTCGAATTATGGCGGGTTATGGCGATGTTGAAAAATTAAAACCTGTCAGGCACCTGTTTGATTTTATTTAGCATGTAATTATTATTACTATACTTTTTTTCTATTTTTTTTTTTTTTACAACTAGTTATTTTATAAAGAGGAATTAAGGTCTGCAGCTTGCACTTTACCCATCCCTCATATTTTGCTAGAATAACCAGAATTTGTAAAGACTGCTGAAAGTTTGCGATTTATTAGTCACAAAAAGAAAAATGTATGTTGTAAAATAACAAAAAAACCTATTAGCTTGCACTTTTAGTCCAAATAAGCAGTTCATGTTTGGTTATATTGTTTTTGCTTAAAAAAAATAAAAAATAAAAAATAATTGTTTTGAAATCGAAAATTTTATTTTGTCTCAAAAAACTGGAGATTCAGTTTATAGGACATATTGCCTGGCTCTAGAAGCAGTGTGTGTGTCACATACAGCACTTGACTATCTGGGAGAATGGTGGCGCATGGAGCCGTGATTAATACATGTTAAAAAAAGATGATAATGGAGGATTTTACAGTTTACAGTGGAGCAGTGCAAGCACGCGCGAGATAATACTATGTCTGTATGTGTGTGTATAAGGAATGTAATAGTCACTGGTGCCTTGGTGCAGCTGTGTGATGTGCGAGGGATTAGTTAGTGGCCTGGCTAGGGATGCTGCTACACCTGTGCAGGTCTGCGATGTGTTTGTGACGTCCACTGTTGTATGCCTGAGATTTTACAAGAGCCATAAAGCTAAGGAATAATGCCTCCTCTTTGTTCTTAGCCAGAAGGCAGCAGACCAGAGCCTCAAGCAGGAACACGCAACACTAAGCACACTAATTGCCCAGGAACTCTTCCAAGCTCTTTAACTGACACAAGGTACCAGCAGTAGAAAGAGAAAGGATAGAGGCTATAATGCAGGCATAGCGTTCACACACATACACACAAATATTTATAGAATTGTAGCCACTGGTGCAGGCTGTAATAAATTAGCGGCTTTATATATGGACAGGCTGTGTCTTCTCTCTTGAGGCTTAGCAAACATTTAAACATCAACGCTGAAAAGGATCTTCCTAAAAATACATCACAGAGCGACATCCTCCTCTTGTTTGTTTTAGGCTAAGCCGTACAGTGAGTTCACACTTACACACATACATATACCCAGACAGTTCCAAGTATTTGGAACATGGAACAGGAAATGGAAAATTTTCAATCTTTTGACTCAATACACAACCACAATGGACCCGAAATAAAGCAATCAAAATGTCATTGAAATGTAGACTTTAAACTTTAAATTAAGGGGTTTAACAAATTAAGGGGTATAATAAAACATTAAGGGGTTAAATTAAGGGGTTTAACAAAACATTAAGTAGTTATAATCATTTTCATAGGCTAAAAAAAAGGCAATAGAAATTAGAAATAGGCAATAGAAATTTTGCCACTGAACAAAAAACTTCAGATCTGACTATACATCCCTCATGTTAATATGTGGCTTGTTTGCTTAGTGTGGCCTCAGACATAGCTAGTGTGTTCTGCATGATATTATTTGGGTTAAGCCTTCATAGCTTGCACACCTTAATTATACATGTCATGTAGCATTATCTTTACAACATTTACTCAGGCTGAACAAACAGAGTCACATACAGCCATATGCATCTTACAATTAGCAAATTTGTTCAATGTGACAATAGGGTATGTGCTCTCCATCCCTCTCTGCACAAGAACAGATCATTCTGAGAGGCATTTAGTTCAAGACCGCAATAGAATTTTATTTACATAGCACTTTTATCAGTGATCATTGTCGCAAAGCAGCTTTACAAAATAAAATGTTTGAGAATATATATATAAATCAAGATTATAAGATTGTCCCTAATAAGCAAGCCAAGGGTGATGGTGGCAAGGAAAAGCTCCCTGAGATGGCAATAGGTGGAAACATTGAGAGCAACCAGAATCAACAGGGAACCCATCATTTGGGTGATAACAGATAGCAGAGATTGATTTGCAGTCATACTATGTGTTAAGCTGGAAGTTCAGTGAAGTTTGGGGACAGTTATAGGGGTCCCTGTGTGCAAAAACTTTGAAACCTTTGTTTTGGGCTATTGTAGAGATGTGCAATTAATAGCATTTAGGATTCTAGAAGTAGAGTCGTAGCCGTGTACATTTCGTATGGCATTTTGTAATTGTAGGCAGGTTCAGACAATAGAGCAATAGAGCCTTGTTGTGCTATAAGTACTCTACATATGGAAGCAGGCGTGATGGGGTTTGTGGCTAATGGCTCATGACCAACAATAAGGGAATGCTCCAAGGCACACAAAACTAACTAAAGGCTATTGTGTTGTTGTGCTGTTTATCTTGTATGCGCTTCCGTGGATTTATTTGACAGAGTGTGGGGTTTATAGAAAATGCCTCCTAGCATAAAACGCCAGTGAAACGGACATCTTACAAATAATCTGTTACTCATAAAGCATAAATAAATACATTGTTGAAAAAGCTGTCAACAACCTGCATATGAGAATGAGTGTAAAAAAAAAAAAGGAAAAAAAAGTATACATATCCAGTTAGAATGTTCGGCATACCTACCCTGAACTTAAAGTCTCCACATACTTACATTAGTTCATGAGTTATGGTAAGGCATGTTGTTGATATGCAGAGTTCAGGCGCAAATGATAGAATGAGAGGAAGCGGAGAGGGAGAGTGAAGGAGCAGAGATTGACTTGACGAGAGCCAGCGATATACTGTACGGTAGAACACAGAACAACAACATCTGTCCTTTAACAGTCTCTTTCTGTATAGTTACAGATATTTAATCATTCACAAAATTAAAGAGAACAGGAGTAAATAAAAAGTGTATTAGCAAGATTAGATTTTTTGGGAATGTCTGTGTAGCCCTGATTTATCTAAAGGTGTAGCCCTGTAGAGGAAACATTTCTAAAAACCGTGTTTTTGGACAGGCTTATGGAGGGATTTCTAAACAAAGACAAGCATGGTCTGAACATACATCTAAGGTACCTGCCTTTAAGTAATATCTGAATTGTAGTCCAAGTGTGTACATGTATTGTGTCCTCCTCACTGCACAACAAAATAAAAAATGCTAGTGAAATTTAAGAATATAGATTTTAGTGATAGCCAAACTTATCAGATGTTAGCTACTTTGTCCATACTCAATGTGGCATGCTGATGCAATGTGAAATGGTGTGTTCAGTGTGTATGACCAGCTGTGAGAAGCAGACACACAGGACCCTGACAGAACACAAAGAAAGCCCTGACAACAGACTAACTGTCACTAAGACTAATGAAAGAATAGTTATGACAGTTGTTCATTTTTGGATTCCCTTCATTCTTACTGTTTTGCAAGGGGAAACTGTGTTTATGTTCTTGTGTTCATTGTGACGTTCAAACTAGTGAACCAGAAAAGCAGAAATGTAGAAAGCTCATGAACAAACCTAAAATTGTCTTACACTTACCAACATGCATCTGCACAGTGTTATTATTGTTATTAATAAGAATCTTTCCTTAGAATGAAAGGATAAAATTATTAATAAGAACAGGACTGACAAGGGCATTTCTCCACACTCCAGAATGCCAGAACAGATAGGCAGTTGATACATATGACATTTATTGTGCTAGCAACAAATGACCACATAGATGAAACAGCTTCACTTCACTGTGCAAAAACCTTTCTTCACACATTCCAGAAACTTTACCAATAAGCACAAAAAGATTTCTACTATCACCTGTCAATCATAATGCCTGTTATTTCAGAAAGTATGTAATAATTCACTAGAATTTAGACTCTTAACCTAAGTCTATGTTGCTTTGTGCTTTGAGTGCTAAAATATAGCTTTAGCCAAAATCTCAGAATGTAACTTTTATTCTAAGGAAAGTGTACAACAGACATCTTTTCATCCACATGGTGTTCCCAGTTAGCTGATGAAGGATCCTAGACAAATCACCCACATTTGCGTGGTGTCCTTTAAATTCAGGAACAACTTTATATCATTTCATTAAGACTGAGGTGACAGTGGTAAGCAAAAACTTCCAGAGATGAGAGAGAGATGGAATTGAGGAACTAGTCACAAAATAAATCCCATATATAAGGTCAAGTCTGTCTCTGTCCCAGAATGAATAACCTATGACCCAGAATCCTATTGATCTCCGATTCAGTGCAAAACAATGTTAACTTACTTCAACATGTGGTAAAATTATTAAAGGACATTGTTCAACACTCTGGAACAGTTTGGGACGAGTCACACAGAGAACAATATCGGCATTATGGCAGTAGGCTTTGAAAGGGCACAGTATGAGGAGGTAATCTAAATGAACTATCTCTGTGTTGACTGATATGCAAGAGGGGGAGACAGAGCCAACAGCAGAGCTTTGTGCTAGAAAAGGTTTCTTGCAGCCGCTCTGTCTGAGCTCTCTTCATTACAAAAGATTACAGATAGGTCCATACTGATGGGAGACACAGTACCAGCAACAAGTGTCTGTGTACCTGCATGCATGCGTGTGTATCTGCTGTCTGACTATCCCCAGGTGTAACATTTGGCCATCTCTAATCCCGCTGGCACAAGCCAAAGGAAACAAACAAAATACAGCCTTTCTTTTCCACTCCACTCAACTACATTTCCCATCCTGTCCTCTTTAGTGGGGTGAATACAGGGCCCAGGAGCCTGGTTTGGCACAGAGACACACATGCTGGAGGTGTCACATTGCACTGCACCCTGGAGGAAGTAACACACTCAAAACGCCTGCCTCTGAAATCCTACCTGTTTACCTGTGGCAAACACGACTCTGCAATCTCTATGATGTCAGGCAGGCACGGGCCAAACAAAAGAGGAGATGGGTTTTGGCTCCTGACAAAGCGACAAACATGCCTGACCTGAGATGGGGGTTTAGACAACTAAACATGCTCAAAGCTTTGATGCTTTCTTCTTATTTTCTTTGACAAGTTAATACAATGTAGTAAAGACATGCAGCATGTTCTTTCAAGCAGTGATGGCCTGTCTAGGTGGATTTCCCTAGACAGAGTTTACACAGAACTTTGTTGTGGATTCTCCTTCACTTCAACACGCACAGTGCAGCCAATAGACTTTATATATCTATAGATATTAGCATTGATATCCAAGTGGAAAAAAAATTGATCAAACGGGATGCAAAAGTAAAATATAAACATTTAAAGCAAGGTGTTTTATCTGTGAACAATATTAAATACTCCCCCACATATTTATCAATAATAAAAACACACTCAAACTCATAGTTTACATTTCTGACATGGTTTGCTGTCAGCAAGAGATTCCTCAGCCTTTGCTTTACATTCCCCTATTTGCTCTTTTCTCTTCTAATCCCCTGATCTCTTGTTTATGCTGCTGCTGATGGACAGTGGAAGTGCTGATGGGTGGTGGGTGGAGGGGTTTAACTGTGATCCTATGGGGTGGGAGTGGGATTGAATGGTTCCTGATTCAAAAGCATTTCAAGTTCCTCGGGAATGAAGATGATCTGATATTCTGTCTCACATGCACTTCACACAGCTGCAGTCCTTCTTTACTAATATAAATGATGTGGGACCCATGTGAGTAGGAGTGTGAACAGTCAAGAATGAAACACTGAGGTATGCTCTGGTTTTCATTTTTAACTGTGCGTAAGTGCAGCCATTCTTCTCTGGGGAACCCGTGAGGCCCTCAGAATATGAAGTGCACTCTGTTTGCTCACTCCTGCCCTTACTCAAAGGCTTGCATTAGTGAGTCCATGAAAAGTTTTCTTCTTCTTCTCCCCCATTACACAATGCAACCACCAACTGCATTGGAGTGCCTGGGCTTTGTTATGAAGGGCAAGTTCTCTGTGGAGTGCTGTGCTCGTCCAGTTCCTGCTCTTGGCTGCCTCTTTTCTGACGAACCTTTTCCTTCCTCGACTATCTTCATTTATTCACCCATGTTTTTTTCTTTTGACTTTGGGTTTTGAAAAGAAGTGAAAAAAAGTTCTTTTCACAGTTCATCTTTGGCATTCTTTCTTTTGCACACATTCCACACATCTCTGGTTAAAGGATTTCGCAAGGGTATTCAAATGCCATTAAGGATCAGGTGTTTAAAAAACAATAAGGTAATTTCTGTGGGAAATCAATTTCACCTAATGATATGGTCAAATGTGTAGAGAGGGCCAGATGTTATATCAACAGCATAGTGATGAAAAGGGAGTAAAGCCATGTAATCTCATGTCTTGCTAAGTCATTAGTCTGCTAAAAGCCTAAAGTTGGGCTGAATTGCTCCTCCTGCACTAACAAGACATTGTTATTGAAAGATGCTCTTCAAACTCAGCTGCTGCACTCACAAAAAAATATACGGCAGGGAGACAGACCACCTTCGAATCAGGCAATCATGTGGGAGCAGCACAGTGCAGTCAACAACTTCAGGAAAAAAAGTTCACGTCAAACATAAGAATGGGGGGAAAACTGTGATTTAAGTGACGTTGACATGACAAGGTTGTTGGTCAGAAACTGCTGAATATTAGAGAGAGACAGGGCAATGTTTCTCAGTCTTGAGCTGCTACTTCATAATATTTATATTCATAATATACTTTGCTGCAGTTCATAATATTTTTAAATTAGGGAAATAGGGAAAGTTTTTATTTTTTAGTATTTCTTTTATGGTTTCCACTTTCTAAATTGTTACTTTTGTCCTTTTAAATTTGTTTTAGATAATTTGCCATCTCCTTCCTCTCCTTCCTTCTCGTTAACAGAAGCCAATTGAATTCAAATTAATAGTACATTGTCGTCATGACTATAGAAGCGAAACACCATGGGACAACAATGACCCTTGACTTCTGAAACTAACTGACCATGGCAAACTGCTTTACTTCTTGTGTTATCTGCACTATCTAAATAAGTTTTCCAGCAGCACCTACACTAAAAATAATAATTAGACCTTCTGCGCCTCATAAAACACCAGAAGTTCCTATTTCTGAAAATACTAAAACTGATAGTAAAAAATAAATAAATAAATAAATACATACATACATAAATAACATTCTTTTGGGAGTGAACATGACATCATAGTGTCTATCACACCCTTTTATACTGTTTCTCCTTCAGATCATGTTGTGGTTATTTAATCTCCTGCCAAGTTTTCATATTTAAGGCATTTCTTTTACCCTTAAGATGAAGTAACTTTAAATATGAACAGACAGACAGAAAAAAACATTGCATGTGTAGTCTTTTTGTTCTAGTGGCTGAAATGACATGGCAGTCATCCAAGTATTTTGTTCAACTGCAACCCAACCAGCATTTAGATAGTAGAGCCAAATTGCAGAAACCTGCTCTGTATCTTTGTGAGCTTACTTCCTGTCAGTTAGTATATGACATGCATGATGCAGTTTAATTTGGGTTTCAGAATATGACTCAGGAACCATCTCCTCGAGTAACCCCTAGCAGTGAAGACATACAGTAAACGTAGTCTGCTACTGAAATCCAGGTAGAATCATAAGCTACAATGATGAATTTTAAAGAACAGGTAGATGCTTTAACCTGATCACATTATAATTTATTAATACTTACTTGCACGCCAGTTTTTTCTTTTTAAGTAATAAAATACTGAATTAATTGGATTTCACAGGTTTAAAAAAAAATATGGCTACATTTTAAAAATAGAAAAATAACACCCATCTTTCTCAAAACTGTCTAAGAAAATATGCATTTGAAATATTGAAATTGAAATATACACCCCCAATATGTTGATCCAGTGGTCAACACACGGGTGTCATGAATTTCTGATGAGTACTGACTGCCCTTCTGAGAGATTGTTTGCAACTGCAAACAATCTCTCAGAAGGGCATTATGTTATTCAGCAAGGATTGTTTTGTTACTCTTGCACTATTAATCTGTGTCCATCACTAAAATTAGGAAAGAACAATAGTTATTTTACAAATGAGAAATATATCATTTCAGGAAGAAATTATGACATTGCCTTACATGTCATAATGAATGCCTCATTCTACTATTTCACAGAGTCAGTTGCTTGGGTTTTTTTTAATGACGATTTGCCAAAACAACAATTTATCTTCAAAGATGAAGAATCCCAAGTACAAAATATGTAGTTGTGTTATGGAGGAATGGAAAAGAGAAAGTTTCTGTATTCGGATACAGTAAAATTATATATAAGCCCATCTAAAGACCTATTTGGGAACTTTTTTTTGAAGAATGTAATTTTCATGATTCCTAGTATTTATTTGTATAATTCTTGGTCATTAAAATGATCTGGCATTTCTCTTTTTAGGGCTGAGTGTCGGAAGCATCATGAAGCCCTTCCTGCCTCTGCATCTTCCCCTGCTTCTCTACCTGCAGTTGGTATCCTGGGCATTGGCCAGTAAATGTCCGAAAAATTGTTCCTGTTCAAGTCCAGACTCCATTTTCTGTTATTCGCGCCAGGCCACTACGATGCCTTCTGACGTACCTGCATCAACATTAAACCTGTATGTCTTCAAGAACGGCATTGAGACTATAGACCAGGAAGATTTTATTGAGTTGGAAAGGCTAGAGATGCTTGACCTAAGTCAGAACAAACTAAATGAACTGCCAGACCGTGTTTTTGAGCCACTATCTTCACTACGTAACCTGGATCTATCATCTAATCAAATCACCCATATTTCACAGGAGAGTTTTGCTGGACTAAAGTTGCTGGAAAGGCTGTATCTTTACAGCAACATTATTCGCACCATACACCCTGCAGCCTTTGATGGTTTGGAAACGTTACTTGAGTTAAAGCTGTACAATAATGAACTGACAACAGTACCTGCTCTTAAAATGCCCCATCTGCTTCTACTGGATTTGCGGTTCAATAAAATTCCTTCACCAGGACCAATTGTTCTTCAGACACCCAAATTAGAGTCACTTAAATTGGGTGGATTAGGGCTGAGCATCCTGAATCAGGAGCTCTTAGCTAGCTTCAAGAACCTTCATGAGCTTGATATTTCAAACAATAAACTAAAGTTTGTTCCTCAAGTGCTGTGGGAGGCAAGGGGCCTAGTCAGACTCAGTTTAGCAGGCAATCCCATGGGTCCTTTGAGATGGGAACATTTTGAGAACCTGACTGAGCTTCAGGATTTGGACATCAGCAACCTCAGCCTGCAAAGCTTGCCTGATAACATGACCCACCTCTTCCCACATATGAAAAAACTTACTGTTGCAGAGAATCCATTTAACTGCCTCTGCAAACTTGCCTGGTTTCCAAGCTGGCTGCGTAATAAACAGATATTGCTGGGTAGGACAGAGGAGACCCGCTGTCATTTTCCACCACGAAATGCAGGAAAGGTGCTAGAAAGACTGGGACATCACGAATTTGGATGCCCTGCAAAGACTACTATCAGTCCAGCTAAGACCACTACGCTGGCCCCACCTCTGATCACCACTTTGCAAAGCACAACCAATGCAATTCCCCCACTTAAGGCCAGCGGTGACCCTCCTCCAGGGACTGACAGTCATCCTCTCCCTCCAGTCCAAGCCTCTCCAAGCAGCAGTACCGGCTTAGATCCGAACATGAATTGTCCATCTAACATCTGCCTAAATGGAGGGACATGTTGGCTGGATCATCAGGGTCACTTTGAGTGCACTTGTCCTCATGGGACTTCAGGAAAATATTGTGAGAATAAAAAGGACATTCAAAATGTCTCAACTGCAACGATAAGTGTGGTGCCTGAAATTTTAGCCCAAACAGTAACAAGCTCATCTATACAGCTGGACCTTTATCGCTATATTGAAAGGCGTCCATATATCCGTGGTGTCAAACTAACTTATAGAAACCTCTCAGGATCAGATAAACGTGCAAAGCAACTGAATATTCCAGCCTCTTATCAAGAGTACACATTGCGTGGACTGTTTCCTAATTCCACATATTCCATCTGTGCCAGTCCACTGGATGAGCCCAGTGATGTAGGCAGTGTATGCACAGAGGCTCAAACATTAAACCAGCAACAGACTAGTGCACAGGTAGAGAATCCACAGCTAACAACAATGCTTGTGCCAACGCTGACTATTCTTGTCCTAGTAATGCTGGTGGCTGTTTCTGTTGGTCTTGCTTGGTACAGACACAGGAAAAAAAGAGAACAATTACACCTGTATTGTGACCCTTCACATTTGGAATTGGAAGGTGTTAAAGCAGGTATGGACAATGGAGCCCTGCCCCAAAAACAGACAGACATAATGTCCGCTCAGTCTGCAGCACAGAAAGATTACTTGGACTATGAGGTACCGCTCATACAAGATTGTTGTGTTGCACACAATATGAACATTGTAAAGGCATCCTGAGTTTGATACTTGGGGCTGTCTGTTGAAGCATCTTTGATCAAAACCAAAAATCTTATTTTTTGGCAAAAATGTAGCACAAAAACTTATTGTTGAACCATTTTATGTGGAACTTAAGAGCAGTTATACTTGGTGAGCAATGCCCAACATGTGTGATAGAGAATGAAGATGAGGACTCATTTAGTTACATTACAATTGATAATTGTGTTGCCGTTGATTGTGAAACATGAAGGCCACAATTTATGCATTTGGATGTATATTATTGTTTGATTAGTTTGTGCGTTTTTGGTATACAAATACATGCCTTTCTTCCTTTAGCACTTGTCACATGAAGCAGACAACAAAATTCAAAACTCTTAAAACATGTAAACAGGCTTGTACCTACAAATCAATCAAAAGGTTTGTTTCTATAAAGGCAGAAGTTCTAAAATAAAACTCAGTGTAGACATGAAACTAACTAAAGCCCTGGTTATATGTGTGTTTAGCTTTTAGTCTCTTTCCCCGAAAGTGGAGCTTCAGAAACAAAGGTTATTAAATTCAGAAAAGTAGACATTCAACTTAAATCCACTGCAGTACATGAATTTTATAATCTGCATCAGACACTTGTAATGGTTTTACTTTCTGTTTATGCTTTTCATCTCATGACAATAATGAGTAAGCAGTGAAAAAAACCCTCTGCAAAATAACTACTTTGAAGTGTTCACTATATCTCACACAAGTACAGTACCATAAAACATCTTGTTGTAACATACATTTTAGGTGAATGTGTATACAGATGTACTGTTTCTGTGTTAATGTTTAATATGCGGTGAAGACAAAAAGGGATATTAGCTGCATAATTCTATGATTGGGTTGTCATTTGTGTCCCACAGAGATTTAAATACTGTAATGTTGAAATGCATTTTCAACACAGGGAAATACTGTACATATAGCATTTTCTTTTTTTTTTTTTTGCTTTAAAATATAATCATTTAGAACATTTTTTTATACTATAATTTGACACTAATTTTCACTAAGACCACAACAAAATGTAAATTTGGTTATCACCCTCTTTGAACAGAAAGATGCATGTTTCCATAGCTTCCAATAACATACTTTTTTTTTTTTTAAGTACAACTTTTTACAGGGTTCCAAATGGCACCTGAGGTATTAAACCACCCCAATCAAATGAATGCAGCTATTGTCTTGCTTAAACACACATGATGTAACCTGGTGTGTGCAGGTTGAATAGATGTCCTAGAGCACAGTAACTCCCAAAATATCCAGAGCTAATTTTAATGTAATTGAGTATATTTCTCAAATGAAAATGTGGTTCTGAATAGAAACAAAGTACAGAAAACATTTCTTTTTAAAGCTATATTCCAATTTTTTTCCAAAAAAAAAAAGGAAGATAAAAGGAAGATGGGTAAATTAGTTTGTTTGCCTCAGTGAGGAACGGTATTACTGTTTAACTAATGATCGATTATACGTTTGTGCAAACATAGTCTCAGTTTGAGGATTTGACTGAGATGGATGTGGCATTTGAAGTTATGCTGGCCAGTCGGTATACACATGCAAACTGGAAAACAAGTGTGAACAGTATGAAACATTGAAAATATTTCAGAATATTTTCAATATGCATGTTTAGATTTTTCCCTATTTTGCAGGGGACGCTCTTTGTTTGTGTATTGTTTTTTAAAGTGTATATATTTGTACAATAGCTTTGTTTTAAACAGTGAATATAAATAATAATAAAAATCCATTAAAAAAACTATATTTGTTACTGTATATTTTGTAAGAAATAGGAGTAAGAAGCAAAGGTAGTTTGTAAACGGTTTCTCTGAGGTACCAGGCTGGCGAACATTCCAGTAAGGGAATGTAAAAAGCACCACCCAGAACCAACTTTTACAGGACATTAAAGTTAAGACCTACAGGAAGCTATTATGATTTTGCTTGTGGCAAATAGGAGAATGTGACTAAGAACAAACCTTGTATTACCATCAAATCACCAGATTTCTCTGTAATTATCTCCCCTCACCCAAAGAGAAAATGCTGATATGTTTGTTATTGCATGCATGCCTGTGACTGACCACCCAGATATTTTACAGGTAGACTAGCTATTTAATAAATACAAGCACACAGAAACATTTATCCTACTTGTGAGGATCTTCCAGCTACAACTTTTACTAAAAGAAAATCTTCCTAAAACTGCATTTTTTTAAAAGTGGCTTCCCAGATATAGTGGCTTCCCGTGATCAGATATATTCTGTATCACAACCAAAATATAAAAACAAGCCCAGACACAAACACACCAAAATCTCCTTCTAGCATTGGCAAACAAAAAAAATTTTTTTTTAAAAACCAGCTGCAAGCTGTTGTTCAAACTCAAGTTAACTCGTTCACATAAAACAACCCAGTGGTGCTCTGCAGGAAAACAACCATATTAAACAGAAATAGGCATGCACACACACAATGTCAACAGTATCATGTAGTAAAGAAAAACTATAGAAAAACTCCAAGCAGGCAATGGAATAAAAAAGCAGTCATCAGAGTTTAATGTACATCATGCAACCATATTAATCGTACAAGTTCCTTCAACCACCAAAACACTATGACTACTCTACTGTATGTGTGGATGGTGGCAGGTACCTTAGCCTATGTGTGTGTGTGTCTGTGTTTGTGCGCCTCTCTCCTATGAAGCCATCAATAAAAGGCTCTTATTCTCTAAATTTAAGAGTCCAGGCATTTTGGCTCTGTTCCAAACTTAATGCTAAGGCTCAGACTTTCAAAGAATCCATTGTAACTATGAAAGCTTGTTTTTTTTTTCTTCCAAATTATCTTCCAGAAATTCCACAGAAAATTATTACAGAGTACATATTTTTCTTTAACAAAAGTATAATAATGTGCTGCAAGATAATTCGGCAAGATAATACAAGACTTAACCTAGAGATGAAAATGCCATATTAAATTAATTATTATATGAGGTTTGATTAATAGCTGCTGCTGAACTACAATAATCCTCTTCATTAAACTTATTTGTGATGAAAGCTTGGCATGTAAACAGCTATTTGTCTTTACACTACCTTAATGACTTTAAATAGAAATGATTGAGTGCAATTGATATTATTCATGCTCTACAAACTATTATAAGTTTAATATTAGCTATGGGGTTTGTAAGTGCCATGTCGTTAGAATAGTGGTCAGAGCCTTGCTGTGGTGATGTGAGCTACACAAAAGACTAAAAAATGTGTATCCCTGCAGGAGTTTAGAGCATGAGGACAAAGGATATGCCATGGTACAATACCTCAGATACAGAATGGATTAAGTGTCTTGCGAAAGAGTTCAGCAGCACTGCAGAAATTAATAGATAATTTTTAGTATATTTAGATGTACATTCAGCTGTAGTAAGACTAGACACAATTCCTGAAATTCTGACAAAAGTCTGACAAAAAAACAATAAATTCTCAGTCCCTGAATGGAAAATAAGTATCACTCACTTTCACTCATCGTCTATACTGCTTTATCCTGTATTCAGGGTCGGGGACGGGGCCTAGAGCCTATCACAGGAGACTTGGGCATGAGGCGGGGTACACCCTGGACAGGGTGCCAATACACACACACTATGGGAAATTTGGAAACGCCAAATGCAGTACTCGGCAGAAACCCGGAATACCCAGAGGAAACCCACCAAGCACGAGCCGAAGATGCAAACTCCATGTACACAAAGACGGGGATCAAGCCTGGCAGGGAATAGAACCTGGACCCTCGAGGTGCAAGGCGATAGTGCTAACCACTACACTATCATGCCACCTGGAAAATAAGTATTTTATATATATTTTTGTATATTTATGTATATTAGTTTCCTCCCTAATCTCCCTTTAATAGAATTAACAAAAAATGGCATTTTGCAGGAATTCATTACATATAATCCAATTTTTTTGTTACTAAAAGAAGGAATGCCAAGAGGTGAGTATTTTAAACTTTCCCAATCCAGCAAACGTGACTGCCGTGTCCACTCCACTTCGCACACTGAAAGGGTTCATACTGGGGGCAGAAAAACCTTTGCTCTATGTTGCAATTCCCATTTTTGACCACTAGGATATTAATTATAGCAATAAATGCTACAGTATACCGAGCTACATTATAAGAGGAAGGAGGGCACTCTGCCCTGAGATTGTACAACATCTAGAAATGCGATCAACTGATATCGGGTTATATTTTTTAAAAATCCAACAGTGACAAGGAAATAAAATGTTTGTGTTTCTGGATTGTGACTTTATGATAATTAACAGATGATATAATGGCGGGGCTCTGCCTGCACTGCCGCTTTTCCTCAGAAGGGAGGTTTTTAATGTGAAACAACAAAACAATGAGTATGTCCAACAAAAATGTGTGTTCATCAGAATTCATTCTTTATACTGTACATCCTAGGAAATCTATAAATCCTATGGACGTTTGAAATCTGGGATTAATCAGAGAGAGTAACATTCCAGACAGGGAAGGGTAGTGAGGGGTCAGAGTGTTATAGAAGAGTTGTAGAGAAAAAAATGTGCTTACCATTAAATTCAAACCTGGCACTGAAGCAGGCCCTGAAACACATCTGCATCTAATTAGCTTCAACTGGCAAAGACAGATAGGACCAATCTCTGCCTAATCTCCCTCCCAGTGTAAATGTCAACAGGTGCTAATTGTATTTCTTGCTGCGCTATTGTTCCTAAACTGCAGTCTGCTGACTAGGCTGGTATCTAGGAGGAGAGGATTTAATGATGACCATAATTGAAAAAGAGCAACAAACTCAATAGAAGTCTGTTAGAGAAAAACAGAGCACTCTTACATGGATGGCATGAAATAATTACTTTAAGACTGCCCAAGAAGAGACTCTTCTCTTTAGAACTTTGGTCATCTGTTTACTTGTGTAATGTTGGGCTGGATCAAGTACAGGACTTCATTTTTGATGCGCCTGAGGTTAAAATGGCTTAGCAGTGCTTATTTGTTCAAGATATGTGCCAACCTGTTAGTCTAGGTGAAAATGGCAGTTGATTTTGCAACACAAATACTGTACACATCCTGACACATGCACAAATACAGGCAAGTAGGATAAACTCGCTTAGCCGACACAACTGGGGTCAGGGCTGAGGAGCTGATATGGGCGTTTTATTATAAAAGAAGAACATGTCAAGAAGAGAAAAGACTGGTAGAGGGCAGATGTGCACTGTCTCTAAACACATGGAACATACCAAGTTCCAAGCATTTGTTTATCACCACCATCTTGCCTCAGCCACAAAGCCAGGTCACGCTCTACGGTACATGCTTCCTCGCCAGCCTGCTCTAAATTTAAGAACAATGTTCACAGTTCAATGAGTAACAAACTACAGTACCAAAAAAAAAAAAAAAAAAAAACTTGCAAATTGATGATTTAATGCATACACGCACTGATCTAAACTGTGTATGGGTACTGTTATGACAACCTTAAGACATATAGGTATGTCATATATTTTTACTCAGCAGATCAGATAAGCACTATCTAACTTTAATCTCAGCTGTCCAGGATGATCAAGTACTTCATTTCTCCTCCACTGGTGCCAAAGCTCTTATTCATCAGCTGGTTCTGTATACAATCTGAGGGCTTTCGTGCTGAACAAGTGTTCTTTAGGGTTAGCTGAAGGTTTTATGTGTCAGGAGCAATGAACAAAAAAGTGTGTGTGTGTGTGTGTGTGTGTGTATTCAGTGTTAAATACGAACACATACAAAAACCACATACAAGTTTTTTTTGGGACAGGCCATAATGTTAAACCCAAAGCCGAAATTCAGCAAACTGCTTGCATACTTCATGACCTGTGACCTCATCCCCTGCCCTTTGCCCCAGCAAAATGTGAAGGCAATCCCCTTAGAACAAACAGGCATTATAATCAGACACGAGCCATGTGGGTCTGAAGGTTTCACAGAGCTCCACATGATCTCTCAGTCACTCTGATTGCAGGAAACGCCTGGACATTGACAAGCTGCTGCAGGCTTGTTCAGCTGAATGGCAGCTCAGGAAACACTTATTCCTTTATTAGCTGTTGTCAAGCTAATCAAACTGGGTGACGTATCAATCCTCCAGCAACTTCGCCAAAACCTTTATCCAGTTTAGTGAAAAAGATATTGAATTTGGAAGAAAAAAAATCTCTTTATAAAACTTTACAATTTTTTCAAAGTGATATCAATATTGAATAATGATTTGCAAATCCAACATCTCTCATATCCTCAGCTTTGAAATCTCCTGGTTATAAAACCCTGGCTCTTCTTGAACATGTCTTGTGGCAAGATGCATACATTTTATTTGTAACAAATAAATTGCAAAACAGAACTACTTTTCTCTGGGGAGAAATCAGTACACAAATGGCTAAAGAACAGAAAAAATAAACATAAACTTTAATCCAGTCATATTTCTTCAGAGCACGCTCTGTCCCTCAGGACTCGACGCAGCATTCGTGGTTTGGCCTGGGCCTGCACGCAGATTTTCCTCTTCCCTGTAATAAGACTATGCAGAGCAGCACTCTGGCACCACATAAACACAAACGTGGCCATATGCCTCGGCTCCTAACGCCAAGGCCGCATGCCAGTGTGCGCCCATGAAGAAAAATGCTGATTAGGCCGAACAGCAGTCATTCCATGTGTGGTATCCCTCATCTCCCATCGCACACCAGTACGCCGTAGGCCCTGTACCATACGGCCCCTAACCCACAACAGCTTCTAAATCCATCAGCAAATTTTTTTCAACCTCTGAAGAGATGCAATTAAAAAAAGCAACCGCAGAAAGGTCAACATGAGACCAGACCGTGCCAACTCCCGCCAGCACACCCTTCCTGACACAGAGAGCTATACATTTTGAGTGGTGTGCCCGCCAAAAGATGGTTTAAATATAGAAGGTCAGTGTGTGTGTGTGTGTGTGTGTGTGTGTGTGTGTGTGTGTGTGTGTGTGTGTGTGTGTGTGTGTGTGTGATATATAGGAGAATATCTACACACCCCTGTTAAAATGGTTAAAAAATCTCTGTGAAATATAATCACGCTATATTGTGTTTTTCTTTTCATTTTAACTTTCAAATATCAACTGAAACATTTTACGTGGAAAAAAAACAGATATGTTTCAAGGGGAAAAACAAGTCCTTATAGTTACCAGTTATTTTGTTTAAGCACATTTTGTATTATAGCACTCAGTCTATTGAGTCAACTTTCGCTCCTCCTTGCAAAAATGCTCCAGATCTACCATATTGCAAAGAGATCATCTGTTTACAGCCCTGAAATCATCCCCTACCTTTGTCTAGCCACCCTACCTCATAGTCCAGTCTAGATATTCCAGCAACTTCTGTAAGGCATGGCCCATTTCCTCCACTCGATGGTGGGTTGATGGAGTGCTGATCTAATATTTTGGAATTGTGTTAGAACGTAGCTCTTGATCAATCCATGCTTATGGCCAAGTCATGTTATTTGTGCTAAAAAGTTTCTCACTTAGGTGGGGTGTCCGCGAC
Organism: Clarias fuscus; assembly: GCA_030347435.1. NCBI lineage: Eukaryota > Metazoa > Chordata > Actinopteri > Siluriformes > Clariidae > Clarias > Clarias fuscus. The sequence goes on along the minus strand of CM059222.1, from coordinate 10,025,849 downwards.
TTTTCGGAATTCAAATCATTCAATGATCTTAATTGTCATACAGATGAATCTTATTAAGATTTCACATGAAAAGACATAAACCTGAAAAAGTATATTATTCTAAAATGCAAAATTGCACACACACACACACACACACACACACACATATATAATATGCATATCACATATAAAATCTCTCACAAATGGCTGAAGCATATAATATGCATATATATAATGTCACATATAAAATCACACACAAACACACACACACACACACACACACACACACACACACACACACACACACACACACACACATACTATGCATATACTGTATATAATATGCATATATATAATGTCACATATAAAATCACACACAAACACACACACACACACACACACACACACACACACACACACACACACACACACACACATATATAATATGCATATCACATATAAAATCTCTCACAAATGGCTGAAGCATATAATATGCATATATATAATGTCACATATAAAATCACACACAAACACACACACACACACACACACACACACACACACACACACACATATATAATATGCATATCACATATAAAATCTCTCACAAATGGCTGAAGCAACTTGAAATTTTAAGGGAAGCAACATGGGTCACTTTCATGTCACATAAACTGCAGAAGTAACTTCTTTGGCATTTTCTAATATCTAACATAGAAAAAAATAAAATCAACACCAATACATTGTTTCGGCTATTAGTAAGCTCTTTGCAGACCATCAGTTCGGTAGTCAGATGACGTTGGTAAAAAGATTTCTACAGAAACAGCTGCTCTTTATTTGGATTTGGATTTCTGGATCGTGTCATTGATGAAAGTTGTATGATAATTACTTTTAAACCTACAAGGTTTCTATTTGTTTTCTCACTTTAATTTTGTGGCTTCTGTTTCACATTAAATGTGGAAAATGGTCTGACAGGATTTACCTTGGTTTTACTTTTTTAACAACAAAAAAACTGCAGTTTTTACCTCATATATTTAGACTTTTTGTAACTGTTGTTGAAAAATCTAACATCATTGACCAAATCCCTTCTGCTGCTGCAAGTCCAAACGTTTTTTTTTTTTTTTTTTAAGAAAAAAAGATGACATTTTGCTAAATAAAATGAGGCTCTAGGTTTATGAGGCCCAAACAAAACTGAACACTCACTCAACGATAGCAAGAAATGAACAGAGCCAATGCGAAGGCTTCTGACTATGACCGAAGCAGTCATCTATCAAGTGAAACATGGCGTGAATTAAATGACGGCGTACAACAGGAATGGTTTTGGTTGTGCATTGTGTGCATCATGTTGCACTATTTGCATGTCTGTACTTGTATTTATGTGTGTAGCTAGTGTGAGTGTACAATCCAATGATCAGAAGTCCTGTAAGAACTGCCACATCCAGTATGGCAACCAGCCATAACACCTGCATACTCCCGCCCCAGTAGTGGTAAAGGCAACATGAGCCCCACTATACACTCTTTATCCCTGTTAGACGATTAAAACTGAAACCCCCTTTCTATTTTTTTTTCCCTGAACCAGGGCCTCTTGCTTTTTCCCTCCTTCAAATATCTCATGTGAGGAGCTTTGTGCTTTGTTCAGGGTTATTTCTTTCCTCCGCTCTCCCTGTTATGGATCACATAGGCCATAGCTGATAAATGCGATAAAGTACAGACACAATAAAGACTACGACTGCTCTGATGGAAGTGTAGGTTTGGAAAGCCTGATAGTTTTAATGCTTAGGGTATTAATGTTGGTTGCATCTATTCGTCTCTATTTTTAGTAACAGTTAAATGTATTTTCCAATGTGTTCAATAGTTTTTCTTTGCTTTTACAGTTTGTCCTCCCTAAAGATAATGAGTATTATAGAGTATAATGTACTAAACTCATAACTCAGATTGAAATATATGATGGCTTTGAAAAGATAGAGACTCCATAGAATATTTGCTTCGATCAGATTAAGCCAGTAAGTGCAGTAAGGGTTCATCCAGAAGTGCAAAGCTGTAAGCCACAATCAGATGCAATAAGTGAAAAAACAGTGAAGTTGAGTGGCAATAAAGTGCAAGTGAGATATTTGGATCTTCCTCACATGACATATTTGGTGGAGATGTACAAATGGCATGCTTCAGTATCAAAAGGTGGAATATAAGGCATTAGCGTACATGAATGTGGAGACATGTGACATTTATAGTCAATAATTATTTGCAAATGGCGATGAAGATTCATACACTTCATTTTAAAACTGAAATATACTCCAACAAAATATTTCATGTTATCTAAGATATTCAGCATTCCACAATGATTGCATATCAGCTAGGACTGTTTTATGCTGAGGAATCAGTGTCAGGAGATAAGCAGCTGAAACACAGAAAGGATATACAATCAGTATAAAAGTCTGTTTTTGTCAATCGGTACTCAAGCCCGCAATCTAGTTCCCCCATGTGAGTGCACCTGGGCACAATACTGTGTGTGTGTATAGTTTCTCTTTTCTTTCAACTCTAGCTAGCATGTAAATGGAAAGGTCCACAAGACTTGAATGGTAATGATGACAAAAGCTCTGTGAGTGTGAGTGTGTGTGAGTCTGTGTGTGTGTGCGTGTATGTGGGTGTGTGTAGAAATGTGCTCTTCCAGACTGTCTGACCCTCATGCATGGTCTGGTGTGTGAACAACAAAGGATCCTGTTGTTAAAAGTCAGTACACCTTTGTATAACAGATGAGTGAATAAAAGGTTCCTAAGTGATGCTATGAAAAAGAAGTTAGATGTAATAAGGCTTCCATTTATGTACATAGTACAATATCCAGATGTAATGGTACTACTCACCAATACATAAAAAGATTCCTCAAATTATCTTTTATTTCCATTTTTTAAATGGCTAAACCATAACTAGAGAAGTCTAAATTACTTTAGAGTTTTATCAGATTAGCCTGGGTCTAGCCTTAGTCCAGATGAAGCCTGGGTTAAGATCACAAATAAACCACACCTTTAATTTAAAACAAAATCCTAAGACATCAAACTGTTCCAACTTGAGCTGCCTGAACATTAGCTGAGATAGAAGTATCAAAAAACCTCAAAACTCAAGCCACAGCAACCAAGAAAAATGAGCTGACGAAGTAGTTTTCCCCCTAAAAGCAAACTTCACTGGGAAAGTTCCCCAATCACGTTTGAACCCAGAGCCCTTAATGAAGTGACAGATAAATGCTGTTGCTTTAGCGAAAGGTCCTCCATACTGCTGCTTTTCCGATTACCTTCTGTCTCTCAATCCTTCTTTCCTTTTTCACCCTTCCCTGATTAATTTTATTTATTATTTCTTTCATTTTTTTCATGATTTACTTCATGCTTTTTTCTTTTGCATTCTTGTCTTTCACTCTTCTTTCTTTCTTTCTTTCTTTCTTTCTTTCTCATTTACTTTACTCTTCACTTTCTTAGCACAGTGAATTTGGTTATATTGTAAATTTGTGATCCTGACCCAGTACCCGCAGCTGTGCTCATCACAACACTGCTGGAAAGAACCGACAGACAAGGAGTGCTGATCATTCGAACCTGTTGGGTCTCCTCTCTGTTTACACCCATATCATTTAATCCTTCAATGTGTCTCAACACAGCTGAACGTTTTAGACATTTTAAACAATATTATCAAACACAAATGGTGATGTGGATAACTGTGTAGGAAAGGTAATATCTAAAAGAACTTGGCATAAATTAGCTCAGGAAGACTGAACGTTGAAACTTGAGATCAACCAAAACAACCAGGACATTTAAACACTGACAGCTGGCATACCCAAACACCTAAACTAATCACAGGATGTGTCCAATGACTTGTCTAATGACCAAATAAACTTCAGCTTGACAAGAGTGCAACAGTCAACACAGACAAATACACATCATCTCCTGACACTAATATGTCTCCCAGTGGACATCTGGTGATCTTGTGGACAAACAGATCTCGCCAAAGATGTGAGACTGGCCAGATGCAAATGCCACCTAAAATGTTCATACTGAAATACAACCATCTACACAGTCAGTGATGTTTGTACAAGTGATGGCCTGGAACTAGTCATCCTTAAATAATGAAGTGGAAAAATAACACATGATAAAATAGATGTAGAAGACAAAAGGCGAGAGAAATTTTTATTTAAGATGCTTATACAGTGGCATGACATTTAGGATCAAATGTTGATTTAAACCCATACGTGACATTGCACTTCACTGGTAGATCTAGACCAGACGAATTGAAGCAACTCCAGATCATAACACTGCCTCCACAGGCTTTTACAGTGGCCACTATGCATAATGGGTACATCCCTTCCCGTTTTACCCTGATGCACCCATCACTCTGGAATAGAGTCAAACTGGACCCATATTGGTCCAAAGTCGAATACTGTATTTATGCTTTTTCCCCTAATTATTCTCAGTAACAAGTGGTTTTCTTACAGCCACACAGCTGTTTAGTCCCTAGCCAATGTGAGTTTTCATCACATTGTTTGTGGAAATCATTTTTATTTTCAGTATTAAACACAGCTGTGATTTTTACTTTCTATGATGCAATTTCACCAAGCATTTAAGTGATCTCTAATCCTTCAGTATTTTTTTCCAACCACAAAACTGACAGTTCAACAAGGTTTTATAATGCCTTGGATGGTTCTAATTCCAACTGCAGTAATTTCAGCATCTCCTTTTCTTTGCTGGAAACTGTCACTTTTTGGTCAGACAGTGTATAACCTAAATAGATTATAGTCAAGAATGCTTTTTAACATGAATTTAATTTATGACATGTAGTGAGGCAAAAAAGAGATCGTGGTTTATATAAGTCATTGCTTACTCCGTATTGAAATATTTTTTGAGGTGGTGATGTGCTGATCATCCCCAGACTTAAAGCACTTATACTGTACTTCGGCATACAAATGCCCCATCTTAAGAATTTTCGTCACAAGAACTGAAATTTTGCAAGAAATTTGCCTCGAGGTATTTTTGGCATATGAGCAGCTGAACCAAATGCTAGCTTGCGTCTATGTTGCACGTGCACATGAGTTGCGAATACATTCGAAAGCCGTTCAAAACCTGTTTGCATCAGTGAAAAGCCGAGCGAAGCAAGTTTACGTTTTTTTTTTTTGTTGTTGCATATTGTGTAAGGAGCAAGGAGTAAAGCAAGAAAGAAAGACAGTAAGCAAGAAAAAAAGGGAGTAATTTTTAAAGCAGCTGGTGCCCAGAGGAATGATAAATTAAGGTTACGAGGTTTAATGTTTGTATATTTCACATTTTACCTCATTTATATGTCTTTTATAAATGTTTTGATTGTTTTTATATGCAAAATGTGTTTCTAGGGTTGGAAAGTGGTAATATTGGTAAGGTTTTTTGGGAGGCTAGAACGGATCACATTCATTTACATTATATTCTATGGGAAACTGCGTTTCACAATACAAACTGGCCTCCGGAACAGAGAAAATTCGTACGTCGATGTACCACTGTATGAGGATGAGAAGGTAACAGCCGAGGAGGATTCTTCTTTTAACAAGATTCATGATAAATTAAATGACTGAATGCTAAACTCAGGCTGTTTAACTGATGTGTAGTATACAGTAAGGTCTGCATACTGGCTGGATGCAGACAAGAAGAGTCCTTTAAGTTTCATAATCTAATGAGCACTTTTGAGTATATTTTCCCCAAATACTACTCAAGCACAGCAAGAAAGTACAATTCCACTCATGCATGTGTTTTTCTAATTAATAAAACTAAATCTTGCTTTTCCACTGCTTCAATTTAACTGTGCAATTTAAAGTAAGAGAGAAGAAATTGAGACAAGAAATTGGCTGCATGTGTAGATACAGTATGTGTATGGTGACATGCCACTGTTGAATGGCTGCAGTATGTGGCCCACTAGAACTCTGACAGCAGAGGAAAGCGGGAACCTAATGGGAAACAGGTTTGTTCACTTTATGAGCACAGAGCAAGAGCTGCCATTCAACATTCTGGCCTCAGTTACAAACCTTCACTTACACACGGGAGCTCCAAACCACAGACCCTCTGGCTCCTGAATAAGAGTGACGGTAAGAGCACAAACACACAAAGAGCTCTTTGGGTGAGAGAAAGATGAGGAAGATGGAGAGAAGGCATTTGTCCATCTCATCTCTGTTTAAATGGAGGGAAGAAATGGAGTTGGGAGACCTATCACATTGCATTTCATCCATGTCTTGTGAATAACGGTTGGGCTAGAGCCACTCACATTTTTCCTGAGTTGCCAAACTTACCCCTGCTATATCCCGAAAACACACACACGCGCGCGCGCACACACGCACACACACACATGCACGCACAGACACGCATGCACACACACATGCATGCACACACACACACGCATGTCCACACACACACACACACACACACACACACACACACACACACACACACACACACACACACACACACAGTCCTGCTTGGCAAATGAATACCAATAGTGAAAAAAAATCTAAATAAAATGCAAGCCTTAAATGGCATGATTCAGACCCAACATAATTACACAGTTGGTTTCTGCACAATGGCATTTAAGTCTGATAATGCATCTAGTACAATAAGCTGCAACAATCTCTTCCAACCGAATAATGTGATGGGACAAAAGACATTCCATGAGTGCTGATATAGAGCATAACAGCCCTGAGACATTTAACTCCTGTATATGCATCACTCCACACACACAATGTTACAGTAGGTGTTCTAACAATTATTAACCCTGATTAAGGTCACTACTTGGTGTGTGGAACAGGGGATTCTACACCCTACATAGCACACTACAGTATATTTCCATTTTATGCTATTTTGGGATTTTGTCCTAGAACAGTTAGTTAGTTATTAATTTACAGTAGTTGAGGCTATTCTAAAGAAAAAATAATTGGTGATATAAAGAGAAACTTACGATTTACAGAGCTGTCCATCACCCCCATAGTTTATTCTCCTCACTACATAGAGGTGACATAGTTGGTTAGGTACTGCAGTACCACATACTACGGCATAGTAAGTATTTAAATCTACTTTCACCCTTGTTAATTACACTAATTGTCGGACGCTAACTGTCAGTCAGCAGCTCTACGCCAGTTCCGCCAGCTGTGGAAGGATATGTGTTGACGGATCAAAATAACAAATCATAATCTTAATAATAATAAATGGTGTTTGTAGAACTGTTGTACAAAAGCAATATCACACTTCAGGTTGCGCTGTTGTACAACTACATCACAACCATGCTGATATTCAGAACAACAGCATGGCCTCGAGTATGATACTGCTTACATATAGACCTATACGCTCAGTGCGTGGCTACTCGTAATGCAGATTTGAAATTGAACAGAGCCATCAGACAAAGTAATTCTGATTACAGTTCTGAAACAGTTCTGATTTCACTGCCAGCCCACTTACACTGCTACTACTTGGTTTACGAAAGAGAGCAAAATATTTCTGTTCATTTGCTATTTGTTTGGTTTGGTTTAACACTGCACATATGTAAATAAGATTAATAGTGAAAAAACTGCCTGAATGACTAAAGTTTAATGTCAGCAAGTAAAAATAAGGTTAAGCTTGCAGCGCCTCTCTGTCTAGTCTGTCTGTCTTGCTAATCGATCTTAGCAGCACATCTCTTAACTTTCTTCCTAAAAAAAGAAAAAACTGACAAGAACAAAAACTTAAATAAGTACTGCCTAAGTTGCTTAATAATTATAATGAATAATTAAAATGCTACATAAAATCAACAACTAATCAGTAAAAAAAAAAAAAATCACTGCAATTACTGGAGAGCGTCTTTATACTAGTCTGCTAAAATTAGGTAAGAAATCTCCACGGCACATTTTTAAATAACTGCAATCGCATGAGTCAGAAATGGTCGTCTGGCTAATCTGAGATGGGTTGTTGACTTACACTATATAAGAATAAAATCTAAGATTTCCAAAGCTCCCAATTTTGCGTCATACTGTCATGAAGCCTGTGATTATCTTGACTGATAGCTTAAACCCAAAACGACTCTCAGATCCCCTCATCGGGCCAGCAAGCAGCATCTATCAAAACTGTTCTGGTTAAACCACACAACTGGACTCCTCCTCAGCACGGTTCTGTCTGGATCAGCAGAACAAATTTCTAAAACATTTTTTTAGGCAAAAAAAAAAAAAAAAAACCTTTACAACATAAAATAGGACGATTGTATTTCCAACCAAGCACACAAGAGGATTGAAGCACTGAGCTCCGAGAGTAATGTGAGCACCTGGAATTAATCCTTGGGAGGGACCATTACTTCTGAAGCTCATGCATTCAAGCTGATTGATGCTGCATGATCCTATTTCTGGCTCCAACTAGTTAAACCAAATAGACCACAAAAACAACAAGAGAGATAAGAGGAAATGACCCCACAGACATTAAAAAGCAGCACCAACATCCCCGCCGCCTTTAGACTGCTTTTAGACAAGAACTTGACTTGGCCTTGATAAAGCTCATCCACTTTCAATGTTTAGAAGCTTGGAAAGTGTTAGAAAAAGTTGTATGGAAGCATTTGGTTGTCTGTATGCAACACCTTTACTGATATTTTCTGTAATTCCAAAAAATGAGTGTAGCTGACGCTCACTACTTCCGACTCGGTTGAATATGTTGACGTTTTTGTGATTTGTGCTGTGTTGGATTTTCTGTGGGATTTGACCAGACGGACTAGCCCATGATCCTGTCACTAGTTTGCTGGTGTATCACCAGTGATCAGTATTGTAAAACAATACAGAAAGGGAAAATACAGAAAACCCTTGAATGAGTAGGTGTGTCCAAGCCTGTCCTTAGCTGATAAAGGTTCTTTCACTATGTAACACATTGTCTTTACATCTAAAACAAATAAATTTCAATGTAAGATAAGGAAAACGACTTTCGGAAATCAAAGGACAGTGTAAAATCATTAATCTACACAAATGTTAAAATGGAATCCGTGAAAATGAGCATAATAATAATAATAATAATAAGGCATAATAAGTGTTCATGAGTGAATACCTGAAGGTGAAACAACTTGTCAACAGAATATGCATCTCTCCTCATCTATATACAAACACGTACGTGGTACATTCTTCTGTCTAACCCCAGCACTCTGACACATGGTCAACAATCACCTGCGCAAGCTGCAACATTCCTCATCCTGTGGCTACTGCACTGGCACAAGCTTAGTGGCAAAAAAAGAACACGCTGCTTGTCACGCTAAGTGTACGTCCATTTTTAGTTTGATGTGATAATGTTTGTTTAGTTCTGGCACAATCCATCTGTCAGCATGAGCATCAGCACTGGTGAAAACCCCCCATAAATATTTCAGAACAGTTAACAAGGCCTATCTGTATGATGTTAACAACAGCGCACACACGATTTATGAAGGGGATTTCACTGTGTTACATAAGGGTGACTATCTCTCCACCAAAAATCCAGAGGAAATGAGAGTGGTAAAACGTGGGTTGGTAGGCTGCCAGAGGAGGCCATTTAATGTAAACACCAATTTCTCAGCCAAACAATGAGGCCAAAGTCGTTACATTCCAACAAGGAAACCAGGAAATCCCTCTTCACATCTTCACATAAGTAAAGTTCCTGTTAAAGAAGCTCCATGTTCCACCATGTGTGAAGACCCCACCCTCCCCTTTCTTCCATGCGCACCTCCATGCGCTACACACCTCCATGAGCGACTGGAGACTCAGTGAACAGCACATTCCTCACTACTGTCCTTAAGAGCAGAACAACACAGCTGCTACCATAGCAGTGCCACAACACTGCTATATAAACACCACATTTCACGTCTTCCCTCCTTCTAGTTCTGTCCACATTCTGTCTGTACTTTACTTCTGTCTGTGTGTGTGTGTTTACAGAGGCACAGACTCACTCAATATGCAGACACATTGCAGCAGCCTGAAAGCTCATCACATTTGAAAGAAGCAGCTTCAAAGGCTGAGTGCTGAAACGTCATTTACCTAACCATGCTGTAATGTAACAGTGTATAGGGTTCTATTCATAGGTAGAATGTGAAGCTGCGTGGGGCAGCAGGAGTGCTGTTACTATTGTAGCAACCAACACTGTGCGCATAACTGTTTGCTCGAGCTTGTTTCGTTTACAAGCCGCATTTAAGACTCCTAGAATAGACATTTTTGTAGCTCGAGTTAAACGTATGCAAAGGTTTTGCAGAAGCAAAATTGTATATCGCAAGAATAGAATCTACAAGAATATTGTCAACATGCCTCTCTGAAATGTACACATACTTGAATGTAGATGTATAATTCAGTATATTTTCACAGACACAATCACTGCATGCTTTAAGGGGTAATAAAAAGTGCATTCCACTGGAAGAGGCATAAACATAAATTTACTTTGTTCTCTAGTCTCCATTCTGCCGGTGTGATGTTTCACAATTTTCAGATTTTCTGTCATTAATGGATCTCGGGCAAATACTGGTGATGATGGGAAATATTTTGTGCACTGATCCAAAGTACACTAATCAAACATAACCTGTGTGTGTTCCAGTCATTCTATGACTTGTGTTTCTTTGCAGAAGGTCCTTTCACTTTGCTATTTTAATTTTGTACCATATTTTGCTGAGACGTTTTTCATAACATCTTTCATAACATACTTCATATTTAATGAAATCTGAATAAATGATTTGGCACAGCAAACTTGAGCAGCAAACTTGAGCAACTGCCTGTCCATTTTTTAAACAATGACTATAGTCCTGGTCCACTTCATCAGAGTAATAAATAAAGTTCAATGCGCTACATGATCACTCACTCACTTACTCACTCACTCACCTACAAACCTACAAAGTGCAGGTGGATATGATGACACACCAACAGTGACATTATAGACAGTCTATCGATTTTGGACATTTTTGTGTTGAGACTCACCCATTGGAGGTGGCTAAAGACACAGAGCTTAGAGAGGTGTTCAGCTTCCTGTAATCCCACAGACGGACCTCCTGCTGTCGATTCTGAACCACCATGTGAATGTGTACACACACACATGCACAAACACACACACACACACACACACACACACACACACACAATATTTATAAGCATTGAATATACTCTCTCTCTCTTTCTTTCCTACAAATAAAACACAGAGTTACCTGGTTGAATCCAGTAGTGAGCATGTAATCATCTTTCACCCAGAGAACACGAGAATCCTTGTTGCTATACAGAACTTGAGCACACTGCAGAAAGAAAACAACCAACATACATTTTTATGTTATAAATCTGTTCTGATCAAACTTTGCTCTGAACAGTGATTAGGTTTTATATATAGCTGTGTATAATTTGTTTCTCTTAATCATTGTCATTTAATAACACAGTATGAACATCAGGACAAAAGCTGCAGGGACAATTCTGTAATAGTTTCACTGATTTAGGAACAATGTGTTTTCATATTTTTAGGCTAAAATGTTGAAAGCATTGAAAAAAAATGAAAGCAGATAGCTCTTGGCCGTGTTGAGCTTTTGATTTAAAAAAAAAAAAAAAAGAAAACTAATTTCTTCACAAAGAAAACAAAGAGTGCTCTAAATGACCTTGGAAATCCCATAACTGGAGTTATGCTGTCAGTGTCAGTGTCAGTGTGAGATCATCATCATCATCATCATCACCGTTTGAACATTACAACATCAACATTAGAGAGAATCTTGCCTCATGCAGACTTCATGCTAGTCAGCTATAAAATGGTTGAAGGGCTGAAGAGTAAATTATACTGTAACAAAATCAAGCATATATAGAAGAACATCGAGCAAAATAAAAAGATTTAAAGTGAATTAAAAAAAATTACAAACCATATAATATACATAAATAATTACAACACTCATTCTCACTCATTCTCTGTACTGCGTATCTTGTACAGAGTCGCAGGAGGCCTGAAGCCTATCCCAGGGGACTTGGAACACAAAGTGGTATACACCCTGGATGGGGTGTCAATCCATTGCAAAGCACACAAGCATACACATTCACACATTCATGCACATACTATGGGCAATCTGGAAATGAAAATGAGTCTAATTTGCATGCCTTTGCACTGTAGGAGGAAACCGGAACACCCACAACCACACACACACACACACACACACACACACACATAGACCTGGGGAGGGAAGCGAACCCCATAGCCCTGGAGGTACAAGACCATCATGCCAACCACGACAGAACTGTGCTACAATATTTTTCAACATCTGCAGTTCTGACACAAACATACCACATGAGCAGCTGTTGAATAGAAAGCATTATAACGTTTATATTTTTCGAATAAATCACAAAGTACTGCAAACAGATTGAGGGTGTTAAAAAACACAAATTCCAAAATATAATGAAAATTGTTTGGGTTATTTAAGGGAAGAAAAAGCTAAACTCCACCTCTCACAGTTTTGTTACAATGGCTAAACCAGTCTGCATCATTACCGATCATGCACTGGCTTTTGCTCCAAAATCTGGTGGCAATGAATTGTGCTATGCTTACAACGTGGAAGCTTAAAGCCTCTAAAAACAGGTCATATACTCATCATCGATACGCTTAATCCTGTATTCAGAGTCGTGGGGGCCTGGAGCCTATCCCTGGAGACTTAGGGCATAAGGCGGGATACACCCTGGACAGGGTGCCAATCCATCGCAGGGCACACACACATACACACACTTACAAACTCCTTCACAGGTCACATAGTGGTTTTGTATAAACCTTGTGTGGCAGAGAATAATAATTTGATAAAAGTTTAAACGGTAAATGTGTGGAAATGGTGTTTATCACGTCAAACTGTTTACATGTAGAACAAAAAAATGTATTTACAGTTAATCAGAATCTTTAATACGACAATAAAACTTGAAACTTGACACTTCATAGTTAGGTCTAATCGCTGGTAGGCGCTTAAGTAGGCGCTTACATGAATAAAAATGACTACTGTGGTGGAAAATCATTCATCATTATAAGGAATTGAAAAAACTCAAGCGAGTAATTGCCTTATTTTTCTGGGGTAATACTTGTGCAGACATCCCTATATAATGTCAGAGAATATTAATCACAGACATACTGTTGCATTTTTAAAAATTTTAGTTAATGAAAGCAGTGTGCACACCACCAAGGTGACAGTGACTAAGTTTCGACAGTGTTGAAGAGATAATGTACTGATTTTGCCAATTCACAAAAACTGCTGTGAAATTGTCAAAGATATCAGGTGCCCAGCTTAGAACAAAAAGAGAAAGGAAGACAATGACAAAACAGACAAAAAGTATGCAGCTATGTTATCCATGTTATTTCTTTTTATTATAATATATTGAGTCTTTTACTGTGCGAAGTTAATGGAGTTAATCAAGGAGGCGGTTTGGTTCATTTGGTCTCTATAGTGGCATACATGCTCCCACTGCACACAGTAAACTTTGTTTTCACAGTTTGTTTTCTGGCACAGACTTGACTTTTAAGCACAGATAACACATTTTCAGTAGGCTCGGAAAGCTTTAAGTTAGTTAAGCCTTTAAGAGGTTTTTCTTAGTCCATGGGGACAGCAGCAAACTTCAGTCGAGTTTAAAAGGTGTCAATTTAAGAGAAGAGGCTTCTTTATAGGGGGGCAGCCCTTCAGTCCATGATGATATAACACCTGCCTGACTGTAGACAGCGATACTGGTGTTCCAGCACCTTCCAGTTCATGGCAGGCCTGTGCCTGTGTGGCTCTTGTGTTGTTCCTGACCATCCCTTCCAATTTCCTCTTAGCTGAAGGTGAGCGCTTGGTCCTCTTCCAGACCATGGCAAATTAGCTACACCTTCCAATAACTTACATGCTAAATGTACTTATGTACAATTGTTGAAACTGATCTTGGAGTATGCAGTTGGTTGGAATTGGTTTCAAAAGGCATGTATTACCTTGTGTAAAACTACTGTAGTATCCTTTTTCTCAGATCTGCACTGAGCTCCTTACGTTTTCCCATCATAAGTTGGTCTGGAGGTGAATGCTGTCAAATGACCCCTTTTTATGTTGGCACAGAGAAGATTCCAGGTGTAGACAATCATTATCACTAACAGGAAGTTCATGGCCTTGAGAAGAATTAAAAGGCATTTTAGGACCTTCAGCCATACTGAATTCATGTATAAATTTGATTCTGTGCTGATATTAGAAAACAAGATTAAATTAAACCTTGTGCAACAAATTCTTGGGATTTTCTTCTATTACAGATGTGTGTTGTACAAATGATTCTGACCCAGAAAAAGATCAGTTCAATTATATTTATTGTATTTAACATTTAACAATATTTAACATTTATTGTATTTACTTTTTATTTACTAGTTCAAATAAATCATAGAAATCATAAGCTGTCACGTTAATGATGAGTGTATGTACAATTCTAATGACAATTTTATGTAAATTCACTTTTGGTAAAATTCAAGGAAACTGCCTTGGCACCATTTAACTTCAAGCCTATTTTAGTGGACAGCACACATAGCCTTCCCTTGTCCCCTGTAATTTGTTTTTCCCTCTCTTTCTTTCCCTATTTTATGCTATACTGCTCAGCAGCAATAGACCAGCTTGATCTTATTATCCAGCACTGTTGCCATGTTATGCGTTCTTCCTCCCCCTAGTTCTGGGTCAGTGACAGCCGGCTCATAAAAATGACGGTCTTCATTTTGAGAGATGAGGCCAACAAACCTCATGTTGCATGGAACACCATGGCGCCTGAGGTCCTATTGGGCCCTGATGTTTTTCCTACAGCATATACTCATATTGAGACATTTGCCTCTGGTTTGGCAAGCTAATTAGCCATTCAGGATTCAGGACCTTCCCTGGCAGTAACTCATCAGCACACTTGTAGCACAGAACATTTACCATCAACGGCCAATATCTGTCCCATATCCAGTAATGACAGAAAATCTAAAAATGTTTATCAAGCTTGAAATGTGACACTAGGAGAATGGAAAATGGCAAAGTTGATTTATTTCTTTGGCTCTTCTATTGCCTTTATTCATTAATTCCTGGAGCTCTTTGATATTATTTGCAGAAAGTTGAGAAATTGCTAACGATGTATGCTGAAAGCTCATTGAAGCCATACAGACAGATCATTTCACAGAGTGGTGCAGTTTCTTGTTATTGTGCTTTCTGAAAGACTGTAGTCATCTCTTCCTTAAGCCCGAGTCACTGGCATGGAGAAACGGTTTCACTTCCTTACAGATTGAAAAACAAACTGAATTCCTATTTCTCTCCTGGTCGAAGATTTTGTTTTATCCAGAGTAGAAGTTCTTTGTAAACGTGACATTGGAAACGATACAGTTTGCCTAATGTACATCAGTAAAGTCTAAATGCAGATAGAATAACATTGTAGCGTGCAATTACTGAGGTTTCCATAGTCATTGTGTTGAGAGCATATTAATAATATGATGTCAACCCAGTTAGAGTGAAATGCTTGGAAAATGGTTAGACCAAAGCCTAGTGCATAGCCCAAACTGTTGTTTGAGCAGTACAATAACGGTTGCATTCTTATTCCATTGCTTTAAGCACTGGCAGTTCTAGTGTGTATGGCTGGAAAAACTTTTTTTCAGCGCCCTTCTCTAACTTTAACATAAATTATAACATTAAATAATTATACCATATAAAATAAGATAATTATAAAATGTATAACTATATAAATATAAAAACAGTGATGAAAAACATATAATTATGCACAATTTATCAACATTTCAAAACAGAAACCAAATGAAGCTCACTTGACTTCTTCCAGAAATACACACTGCAAAAGACTCAATATATCACTAAAGATAAATAATATCAGCTTATTGTAGATGTCTTTTAGTAAGACTACAGCATTGTAAATTGCCCTGACTGAGCTTAGGTCCTACAGTAGGTACACTGACAAAAAAGACTTTTATGATGTCACCTGAATAAAAGTTATCCATCCATCCATGAATCTCTGTAGTCCAAGCAAGGACCGTGGAGGCCAGTTGTACCCATTGTATTTATTCCAATTTTATCTGACTGTGGTAGGACCTCCGGTCAACATTCACATCGTGCAATTATTCACACTGTACACACTCTATTGGCAAGCTGAGAATGAAAATTAGCCTAATCTGCATGTCCTTGGACTGTGGGAGGAAACATGCAAACTCCATGCATGCAGACCCGACGCAGGAATCGAACCCATGACCTGGAAGGTGACAGTGTTAACCACTAGCCCACCGTGCCACCCAACGGAAGTTAACCAAATCAATAATGTGGTCGTTAAGTTATAATCATTTTGTTGCAGGCTATCATTTCTTCAAATTAAATTAAATTAAATTATGTAGAAACAAAACAACACAAATAAGTTGAACTGAAATAATATACTAAAATTATAACAAAAACAAAGAAAAAATAAAAGAACGGAAAAAGCAGACATTACTATTATTATTATTATTATTTTCTTTTCTGTGCAAGCGTGACTTTTGTGATTGTATGACTTGTGATTTGTGTGCTGAGTAATTTAGTGTTGTTTCTTTTTTTTTTTTTTTTGGATTTTTCCCCGATTTCCTCCCTTATTTAGTCGTGTCCAATTCCTCCCCGTCACTAGGGGGCTCCCACATTAAGGCTACTACTACCACTCACCCGGGAGGGCCGAAGACTATCACGTGTTTCCTCCGAACCACGTGACGCCAGCCGACCGCATCTTTTCGAACTGCTCGCTCGCGCACCGTTGGGGGCGGCGTAACACACTCGGAGGACAGCGCTATCCGCTCCCTCCGTTGCGCGAGCTCACAGACGCCCCTGATTGGCTGTAGAGCCGTGATTAATGTGGGAGCACTAAGTACCTTTCATCCCTCCCCTCTGAGAGAGCTCGGCCAATCAGCTCTCTCTAGACCTCCGGCTGCGAGAGGTTACAGCACCACCCGGGATTCGAACTAACGATCTCCGGATGATAGGGTGAGCGCTTTAACCACTGCGCCACTCGGAGGCTTAGTGTTGTTTCTGGCAGAAACATAGCAAGTTCCGTTTAAAAAGATATTACACAGTGTGCAGTATTTATTTCTGCATTCCCTCTCGAGACATCAGATGAATAATTTCAGAAATGTCTGACCACCTATGGGTCAAACCATTGCTATTGAAAACTATACTTTGATTTCAGGGCAGGGTACGAACAAGCCTGGTTGAACGAAAAAGGCAAAAACTGTGATGTTTTATTTACGCCGAGAGGGAGTTTGGGTGGAGGGGTGGACATCACGCTTTGGAACCAGTTGGAGCTGATTTCAGAAGAGTGGAATCTTATCTCTTCCCTCCCTGTGTCTGGAGGAGGGATGCCACATGCCACATTTACTGTACTTAAATCAGAAATGGAGAATCACTCTCATCCACTGCTCCAACCAGCCTTCATCGCACGCAGGAACAATAAGGCACCATGCTGATCGATACGAGCCGTTTTCATTAACGTCATTAAAATACAGCTTGTTTGAGGCTCACTTGGTCTGTGTACATCTGTGTCCAACAAATACTATGATGGATGTTTCAAATCCGCACACACCCTGCACATAAACCGTTATACTGAGCAAACCTCATCAAAGTGTCACTTAATATGTGTTTCCCTAAGGGCCAGGCTCATAGTGTATCATTCATTTATCAAAGCCACTGAGAAGCTACAGGCGTTCTGTTGGCATCCACACAGTAATATATTCATTAGAAGTTATCCGAATATTTCCAAATCTAGAATACAAGTCGCAAAACAATGTGTTTGTGGTGCACTGTCCAGCATCTTGAATAAACACCAAAACTATGAAAGCAGTGAGTCTTTCAGTTATAGAGGGTCAATTACGTGATCACACACAGCCTCAAAAGTGTGATGGATTAAACCAGAAAAATAAGGAAGAGCTGCACATGAAACGGAATGACACATTATGTCACGTTCATCATTTTTATTCAGTTTCCATCTTTGAACTCATCTCACCATCAAGGTTGCAAAATTCTCCCTCCATTAATTCCTAGTGGAAATGAGTCCAAGTTCATGCTGCATTACTCCACATATAAATGCACAATTCAACAAATTCTAAATAGCGTTCTTATTTAATGAGTAAAATATAAAAAAACACATAAAACACAAAACATAAAAGAACACATAACACATGGCATTTAATTGGTACGCATAAAAAAGGGAAAGTGGGTTATAATATTTACAAATTTTAACGGATTTTATGACTAAGAGCCTACACCCACCAAGGCTTTGGACTCAGCACGTTTAATGAGAATGAGAGGATGGTGCTTGTGCGACACACTGTCACATACCAGAAAAAACTAGTAAATGGTTGGTCTTTTAAGTGTAGTCAAGTTCATATATGCTTTCACATACTGTATTAACAAGCATGAATAACGTTTTCAAAAGCATTTTGGCCTGAGTGCAATACAGCATGAAGCATCCGTTACTGTGCTCTGTATTGGTGCATATCACAATACACATTATCCTTACCCTAAATCATACATTTAAAAGAAAAGCAAACTGTTACCTGATTTATCACAATATCAGTGTTATCATATTGGCCAGTTTTAGTGGATATAACAGTGAATACTAAGAACATATACACAAAAATATATATTTTTGATTTAAAAAGCTGCTCTCTGGGCCAGTTTGATTAACATAAAAGTCTGTTTAATGTGGCGACACTAAATTTGATAAGTTTCATGTATTAAACTAAAAACACACACACACACACACACACACACACACACACACACACACACACACACACACACACACACACATACAGTATATTATATATCTGCATTTCGGGTAATCCCAAAGTTTAAAATCTACACCGCTTGCAAAAAACAAAACACTAATATTTAGGTTTTACCAATTTTAGTTTTAATTACACCGTACAAGCTTATGTGTAATTTTTTTTTCTCATGCTCCCATAGCCACTACACTATTTCACAAACTATGGCTGTGCCATCAACATTGAAAATCCATTGGTGTGATAACCTGCTCATTCACGGCTCATTTTTTGGTACATATTGCTGTTGCGCCTAGAGCTGACCAACTGAAGCAACCCCTGATCATAACACCTGACACACCCATCGCTCTGGAATAGGATCAATCTGGACTCATCAGACAATATGATCTTTTTTTCTGATTAGTCTCACTAACAAGTGGTTTTGTTATGGCTGCACAGTTGTTTAGTGCCAAGCTTCTGAATTCTCATGGCATTCTTCATGTGGAAATGGTCTTACTTTCACTACTAAACATAGCAGTGAAAAGTCATACACATTAGTCATTTCACCAAGTTACCTCTGTGTCATGTTTATTTATGATTTTTTTCTGACAATGTTTCTTCTGCACAGTTCAGCACTATCTTTCAGGTTTTAATAATGCATTGGGTGGACCCTAACCAGTCATTACAGCAAGTTTTTTTTTCTTTGGCCAGGCAGCATATGTCTCAACTGCTCTTGAAAACGATGACTAAACAGCCTGTCTAAACAAGCTCTCACCTCCTGGTTTGGACATGAGCAGACCTCCACATGACCTGGTGAATCAACAATGGTAGCAAATCACTCAGAAAGAGAATTTTACATATACTGAAGATGGCTGCAGTTTTCCTGTTCCCTAATAACTCTTCTTACACACGTGGACAAAATTGTTGGTACCCTTCGGTCAATGAAAGAAAAACTCACAATGGTCACATAAATCACTTTAATCTGACAAAAGTAATAATACATAAGAATTCTATGAATGTTAACCAATGAAAGTCAGACATTGCTTTTCAACCATGCTTCAACGGAATTATTTTAAAAAATGAACTCATGGAACAGGCCTGGACAAAAATGATGGTACCCCTAACTTAATAGTTTGCTGCACAACCTTTTGGGGCAATCACTGCAATCAAACGATTCCTGTAACTGTCAATGAGACTTCTGCACCTCTCTGCAGGTATTTTGGCCCACTTCTCATGAGCAAGCTGCTCCAGTTGTTTCCGGTTTGAAGGGTGCCTTTTCCAGACAGCATGTTTCAGCTCCTTCTAAAGATGTTCAATAGGATTGAGGTCAGGGCTCATAGAAGGCCACTTTGGAATAGTCCAATGTTTTCCTCTTAGCCATTCTTGGGTGTTTTTAGCTGTGTGTTTTGGGTCATTGTCCTGTTGCAAGACCCATGACCTGCGACTGAGACCCAGCTTTCTGACACTGGCCAGAACATTTCTCTCTAGAATCCCTTGATAGTCTTGAGATTTCATTGTACCCTGCACAGATTCAAGACACCCTGTGCCAGATGCAGCAAAGCAGCCCCAGAACATAACAGAGCCTCCTCCATGTTTCACAGTAGGGACAGTGTTCTTTTCTTGATATGCTTCATTTTTCCGTCTGTGAACATAGAGCTGATGTGCCTTTGCAAAAAGTTAAATTTTTGTCTCATCTGTCCATAGGACATTCTCCCAGAAGCTTTGTGGCTTGTCAGCATGTAGTTTGGCATATTCCAGTCTGGCTTTTTTATGATTTGTTTTCAACAATGGTGTCCTCCTTGGTCGTCTCCCACATAGTCCACTTTGGCTCAAACAACGACGGATGGTGCGATCTGACACTGATGTTCCTTGTGCAGTGGTGGCTGGGCAGTGGTGGCTCAGTGTGTTAAGGCTCTGAGTTACGGATCGGAAGATCAAGCCCCAGCTCCGCCAGGTCCGCCCTTGAGCAAGGCCCTTAACCCTGTCTGCTCCAGGGGCGCCGTAAAAATGGCTGACCCTGCGCTCTGACCCCGGCCTACTAACAAGAAGCTGGGATATGCAAAGAATAAAAAATTTCACTGTGCAGTAATGTATGTGTGACCAATAAAGGCTAACTTAACTTAACTTAACTTGAGCATGAAGTTCACCTTGGATCTCTTTAGAAGTCTTTCTGGGCTCTTTTGTTACCATTCAGATTATTCGTCTCTTTGATTTGTCATCAATTTTCCTCCTGCGGCCACGTCCAGGGAGGTTGGCTACAGTCCCATGGATCTTAAATTTCTGAATAATATGTGCAACTTTAGTTACAGGAACATCTAGCTGCTTGAAAATGGTCTTATAGCCTTTACCTTTAACATGCTTGTCTATAATTTTCTTTCGAATCTCCTGAGACAACTCTTTCCTTCGCTTCCTCTGGTCCATGTTGAGTGTGGTACATACCATGTCACCAAACAACACAGTGACTACCTGGAGCCCTATATATAGGCCCACTGACTGATTACAAGATTGCAGGCACCTGTGATGCTAATTAGTGGACACACCTTGAATTAACATGTCCCTTAGGTCACATTATTTTCAGTATTTTCTAGGGGTACCATCATTTTTGTACAGGCCTGTTCCATGAGTTTATTTCTTTAAATAATTCTGTTGAAGCATGGTTGAAAAGCAATGTCTGACTTTCATTGGTTAACATACATAGAATTTTTTTAAATTATTACTTTTGTCAGATTAAAGTTATTTATGTGACCATTGTGAGTTTTTCTTTCATTGACCGAAGGGTACCAACAATTTTGTCCACGTGTTTATGTTTATGGCTGGGTCATGGGGCGTCAATAAAAAAGAGATGGGAGATGTGTAAAATGTAAACATTTCAGATTGCAGGAAGTACCGGAGTACCAGAGTAATGACTAGTCTTGTCTGTCAAATTTTTTCAGGTGTTCTTTCTATGGTTGAACCCCCTGTCCTTCTCTCCTAGAAATCATGTGTGTGGGCAGGATGGGGTGCGACAAGAGGAAAATAGGTTGAATACACGAATACTAAGAATACAAATCTACCTCCACCAACATAAGGACGTAAATTATGTGATGCCGTTATTGTGAAATTTAGTGACAGAGACATGTGGAGACCTATTGTAAACTCTCTGCCTCAACGTCTGGCAAAGCCTTTCTTGTTAGAAGCTGGAAAGTAGTAAGTGCGGATCTAAACCTAATTTGCACAGTAAAGTGTGGAATATGTCTCAGTCTATAGTGTGTCTGGAAACCTGACATTAGGAGGAAGTGATGATGTCACTTTTGATCGATGATGATTTACTCAGCATGTGCAGCTTTGCTAAAAAGGTGGAGAGCCGAGGATGGGCTGCATCTATCACCCAGCTTGACAAAAAATATTCACTCCCACGTAGGCCATGGAACCATACTGCAGATGACATCAGTGCATCCCAGTGTACACAAGAAAGAATGTGTGACCATATGTGTTTATTTAAATAATCCTTTTGTGAACACTTTTCTTTCAAGGTGGAGATTAAGATTAAACTAAGTACACTAGCTACAATGCAGCATCTTATAATTGCACAGAAATGAACAATCCAACCCTAAATAGTAAACAAATGAACAAAAAAACACCAAAAATTTTCCAGCAAAATGTAGCACCACCTTGCTGCACCTCATTTTGTGCAGTTGTGTGCAGGGGTTTAACAGTCGGAGAGTGCATCTGTGTCAGTGAAAGGGAATGCTGATCCACCCACTGGGAGAAATATCAGGTGTCTATATGCACATATGGGAATAATCACCCCCCCGCTCCTGCTTTCTGCCTGCTTTCCTCTTTGTGAGCGTCATGGTGGAGAGAATAGGAAAGTGTAGGCCTCAGCTATTCAGGGCTTTGGTGCAAGTTCATATTTTCCTTCCTGCGTAACCATCCTGCTTTGCTCATGACTTTTCCAGCCGCATCTCTCCGCTGCGCGCCATCGAAAGTGGCTTGGCTGAGAGCTACAGACCTGCTTTCTTCAGCTCGGCTCGGCACGTCCATCATTCTTTGATTTTTTTTTTTATATTGGGGGGGTGGGGGGGTGGGGGGGGGTTGCTGTTCCAGCAGTAATGTGAACCTCTCCTGCATAGCTTCAACATAGCCTCATGCCAAAGACAGGGCTAATTAATCTGGTCTAACCTGATTAAAAGGAGTTTGTTTCCAAATCTGCACAGGATGGTTAGGGGGGCAGGGGGAAACTAACCTGATGACTCAATGTAATCTGGCCCAGTCACCAGTACAACAGTGCCCTGCTTGGTTTTTCTCTGCCTCTCTTAACCTTTTTCAATCTGTCTCTTAAACTCCTACTCTTTTTCTTCTAATCTTGGCCTTCCTTTAATCTATTTGAAAAAGGACATGTGTTTTCATTCCAATTTGTGATTAAAGCACTTATTGCGAACCTGTTTTAGTGCTTTATTTTCAACAATGGGGAATTATTTTTTCCCCTAAGACCACAATTCTACTACATGTTTCAATTATGGGCTGAGTGGAAGAACTAACTACAAAAGAGAGATCCAGGGAGAAAATGAAACACAAACCAAACATTTTGTTCTTTTGTTTCAGTAGCACATTCCTAATATTTATTAAAAAAGAGTTTTACCTTTCTACCCCTGTTCCCTGAAACATATCCTATCAGTCTCTACCTGGAAACTCTTTACTCTTTTCAACCCAAACACAATTACTCTTAGCCCCTTGGAGAAACAAAAGGAGAAGGTGAGAGAGGGTAAATTATAAAACCTGCGGTCGAAGCCAAAGCTCAACACACGGCCCCAGGAACGACACCGGACAGCTGTGAAAGCGGTCATTCATGTTATCATCCTGTATGTGTGGAGAGTTGTGCCATTGCACAACGTTAGAGGCATGATTGTTTATGGGCTTGAAGGGCTTATAAATACACATTAGACCTGACTCCCACTCAAGCCAAGATCATGATGTGAAGACATCAGGAAAGGTCAACTCAACCTGACTGCTTATTCATCTGATCTCCATGTATCTCTATTTCTTCCAAACTATTTATTGTTTTTTAAAAATCCCTCAAAAGAGTCAAATAATATGAAACAGAACAACAAGTTCCATAAACCGCAAACGTCTGATGAGGGAATATCTAAGCTATCACATAAATATCAGATAAATATAGCACCTTTTCTAAATGGCTTATCCAGGCAGAGACCTCCCATCCGTATTATATTATTATCTTTAGTATTTTTGTACTTGTCCTGGGAAAATTCCCAAGGGCTTCCTGAGAAAATGGAGACGTAGACGTTGAAGAGAGAGGGGTAGAGACCAAACGGACAATCAGGGGGTTCAGGGGTTGAACCTCTTCATGCTGCATACTTGGGATCACTTATCATTCTTTTGAGTGCAAAACAGTATAAAGGAAGACCAGTAAAAGGAATATGAAAATAGGAATGTCTTCAGTGATTCATGACTATTGGTAGAACTCACAGGGAAAAGACTCATATTTTCTTGTTAGCAGGTAATCTCTAGGTGCAAAGTCTGTGGATCTTAGCCATACGTTAAAATTATACCCACTGAAATACAGAGTCCATTTCAATGAGAGATTTTTGGCATCAATTCCTATTCCACAACTGATTGCAACACACCACTAAGCAAGTGGAGGAAAAACACTCCTATCAAAATCAACAATCAAAAGCCAGAACCTAAATTTAAAGAGGGTTTGAAGACAATAAACAAATCAAAGAGTACGAGAAATGAGAAAATAGTTACAAAATAGAGCAAATTGGAAATGTTATAAGACTCTGATAAAAACCTACAAGGGGTGTCCAAGTCAAATTAGGATTTGTGATATTAGATTTCTCATAAATGACGGTGGATAAGCTTATTGCTGAGACGCATTTGTCTGTGGGAACTGTACACACAATCATTCATGAAAGCCATTTGCGGCTGGGAGTTATTGTCACATCCCCGTACAGTCCTGACCTTGCTCCCAAGTCATTTCCACGTTTGGGCTGTTACAGGAGTTCATGGGAGGCCAGCGTTTCAGACATGAGGGAGGCAGTTTGATCATGGCTTTAGCTTACTGAGAGAACTTACAACCTTGATGGTATCCAAGCACTAGTGAAACTCTTGGGTAAGTGCATTAGTGTAGTAGGGGATTATATAGAGAAATAAATGTAGTTTTTACTATAATACATAACTGTGCTCCCTTATTCCGCCATATCAAAAGTCCTAATTTGGCTTGGCCGTTTCTTGTTTAAACAAAAAAAACAAAAAAAAAACTTGTGGAAAGGTGTGATAGCTGTGGGCATCAAAATATGTACAGATCAAATGGACAGAGTTTTTTATGTGAGAGGCTAAAAATACAATTAGAAAAACGTACACTCTCTCTGTGCACAGCCTTCTCACCGGTGTTGGCTTTCAGTACATGGCACTCGCCTTACAAGTGCCCACTGCAACACATTACTGGGAGATCATTAAGGAAGTGCAAAAGTGTATGTTATGAAGTAGGTGTATTTTATGGGTTTAATTCCTTTTCCCCTTCGAGTATGGATGATTCAGATTCACAGAATTTTCAAATCCAAGCTCATAAACTACATTAGGAAACACATGATGCAAATTTGTAAATAAAGCCAGAAGGTAATCAACTTCCATAAAAGGAAAAACAATCTGGGGTTTTCCAAGTCAGCTTTTCCAAGTCGCCCTTTTAAGGCAAGTAAAGTTTTATTTAGAGATTGCTCTTCAGCACTAATCGACAGGTGACAACATTCGGACCTGCACCTTGCCAAGTGGCACACTGCATTCAAAGTGAAGACTTCCGGAGCTTTATGCATTACGTTTAAAACGGAAAGAGGACAGTAATCTAATCCACGTCCTGGGATTGCCGAGGAAAATCAACAGGGTGTAAAAGCCATTAAGGAGTGAGGGAGCCAAGTCTTTGAAATTCACAGTGACTCATGAAAACGCTCAGGCTACTGCCACGTTCATTTTCCTTGGCTTCGCTTTGCATTTCTTTGCAAAAACACCATCTGTACAGGCAGTGTTTTAAATTGAGATTAAATTGAAGAAAAATATATTCTCATATGCAGCTGCACCTGGTTATAACTGGTTTTGCACTCAAACTCATATTTCATTGTGTATCCTATCCAAGTCGATATTAAAAGCTCCACAAAGCCATCACAACTCTGCAATTTTCTCACATATTTATCCAAAATTTAGCATGTGGTTTTATTTCCACTTTTGGTATGGCATTAGCCAATAGTGATGCTTGCAGAACTGGCAAACAGCTTTAATTCCACAGTGAAAGCAAAATAAAAAGCTGGAGTGGGAAGAGAACCTGATATATTTTTCACACTGCACTAATTGTCAGAACCTCCCAGACAAGGGAGTACCAGTGTGGCACGAGCCTCATCACTGCCAGATGTGCTGAAGCAAGCAGCTGTCATTGGCTCATTGGGTGCACAATCTCTTAGACATCATGCCACTGTGCTCTGATTATAGCCGGATGGGAGAAAAGTCTTTGCAGAAGTAAAACATGGCTATAAAACATAATTATACCATTTGCTGCCTAGTTAAACAGTGTTTTATCAGTAGTGGTGGGTTGATAAATATGATTTGGAAAGCAGAATTAGGATAGCTGTCATTTGACTCATTTTGACAAACAGACTGATACCAGGACCGTATGCCAACGCAGGATGCCAACTACTGACTGAATTGGACAGAAAGAGGACAAAAGAAAATGATAGAGAGAGAGAAAATAAAAGGCTCTCTTGTGCTTTTTGTCATTTACAGCTCTTTCAAAGCTGAAAGTTAGTCGATTTTCATTCATCCATAACCACATGAAATGAGCCCTGTTCTTCAAAGTGCCTCTTTCTCCTTACACATGCCATTCATAGTGACTTTTTATTTAGAGTGCATTTTTTTTCATGTTGCAATGACATCACAGGGTTAATGTAGTTTAGTGGTTGTTTACAACAACCAATGAAACTGGCATTAATGGAAACAAAGCTGAAAGCTTGCTGAATTTATTACAATACCTGATGTACATTACAATAAAACCTTACAATAAAGAATTGCTTGCCAGTAAAATGAGTTCTGTGTTTCATTGTGAAGTCTCAGGTCTGTGGCTGAAACTGAAACGTCTGAAACTGTCCCCAACAATCAGTGAACTATGCCTCATATTTTAAGATGGGGTATCAGATGCTTTCCCTTGTGTGCAGTACCAAATATTCTTATGGTGAGCATAAACAAAAAAGTTGGATTTTGATCTCATTTGACCAAAACAAATAGGTTTGGTGGAATTATAATGTGTGGTTACCCTTTTTTTTTTTTTAATCACTTCTTTTTATGCAAAGTGTATGAAGTGTATAGGGCTCTGAGTACTCTCATTATTTCTTCTGCTAAATCACAAAGAATGAATCACTTTTAACTTTCCGTGCAATTCTGCTTTCAAATGTTGGTGGCAGCTGTTTGGTTTGGAGCCCTGACAGCCACATGTGCTTCTTAAGTCTTATTCCCGTACAAAGAGACAGCAAATTATGTGCTGAGAAAGAAAGTGATTTTGTTATTTTGGCTGATTGTCTACATTTGACGTGAGTGGAAAATCTGTGTTGATTATATTTTTCCCCTCCATTATTCTTTTAAAAAGGCATAGACAATTATACACAGGCTATCTCCTTCATACACATTTGCCAATAACACTCCATAAATACAAGCAAGAAAATGATCTAATTAACTCATCATCACCTTCCCACAGTAAATGAGGTATATTATACTGTGCTGTGAAAAATTATTTGCCCTTTATTGGTTTGCAATTTTTTTGCATATTTGTCACAGTTACAGTAAATGGTGGCACGGTGGCTTAGTGGTTAGCACTTTTGCCTTGCACCTCCAGGGTCCGGGTTCGATTCCCACCTCAGTGTCGGTGTGCATGGAGTTTGCATGTTCTCCCCGTGCTTGGTATTTTTCCTCTGGGTACGCTGGTTCCCTAATTTGCTCATTTGCATCCCAGATTTCTTGTAGTGTATGAATGAGTTTGTGAGTGTGTATGTGCCCCATGATGGATTGGTACCCAAGTCCCCAAGTCCCCAGGCCTCATGTGACCCTGTATACAGGAGGTATAAAAGAGTTTTTGATGATGAGTGAGGGAATGAGTTGTCACAGTTAAATAATTCAGATCATCAAACAATTTTAATATTACAGAAAGATAACAGGAGTAAATACAAAATGCTGTTTTAAAATAATAATTTTATTTATTAAGGGAAAAAGCTGTCCAAACCTACCTGTCCCTATGTGAAAATGTAATTGCCTCCTAAACCTAATAACTGGTTGGACCTTCCTTGGTGGCAACAACTGCAATCAAGCCTTTGTGGTAACTGGCATTCACATCGCTGTGGAAGAGTTATGGCCCACTCTGCTTTGCAGAATTGTTTTGATTCAGCTACACTGGAGGGTTTTCCAGCATGTTTAAGGTCTCACCACAGCATCTCAATCAGATTGAAGTCCGGACTTTGACTGGGCCACTCTAAAACCTTCTTCTTCTTTTTTTGAGCCATTCAGAGGTGGACCTGCTGGATCATTGTCCTGCTACATAACCCAAGTGTACTTTTTCACACTGGTTCATTCAATATGATCTGAACTAATCTGGCTTGATCAGAATGAATTTTCAATCTAAAATTGATAGGTAAATATTAGCCATGTAAACAGTTAATTTCTAGATCATTTCTTTCATTTTGAATAAATATTTTCTTTCTGATCATGATTCTGATTACCCCCACATTAAGAGATTTGCTGAGAGGAAAGAAATTGCTTCCATTCCCGATCAGTAACCTCTGTGCAAACAAATAACCCTCTCCCAGTAGTCTTTATTTAGATGGGGCTGAGGCACTGATTGGCTCCTCATTTTACATGTGATAAAGCATCCAATCAATCATAGATAAGACTGTTTTCTTGTAACTAATCATAGCCCAGAATGCAGGAAGCCTAGTCGAATCTGTTGCACAAGACAGGAAGCCTAATCGAACCACAAAGTTGGATAAAAATACTTCTTTTCGGTTATATTTTTGGCAAATTTAATGCTTCACAGCAGGCAAAACCACTTACACAGGTCAAAAAAGTCTGATTAATTGCTATGTGCTTGTTAACACATACCTTATCAGATCAATGTCCATGTACAGTAAACAGTTGCATTGGACTGCATCAACTGGTGACCACAGAAAATAATTCTTTGAACTTTTCACTGGACAAACTGGGAGGTCTGTCTTCTGGTTAAAATATTCCAGTCAGCCATCAGGTCTATACCAGGAGATTTACAGTGGCGCAAGGGCCAATTTGAGGAAGGGAATCTGAAAAGCGAAACATGAACACAAACAGTGGATTGAGGAACTTTAACTCTGCTGATTTCTGACACGTGCGGCAAGACATCCACGCTATCATGGACTATAAAACCAGCCAGCACAGCATCTCCAACCAGCTCTGCCTCACTTTCATATGAACTCAACCACTTCTTTTCTTGTTTTACAAAGCAGACCACAGAGCCCACACTCAACAGAATGGAACAACTGGGTGAGCAGGCCTTCACACTCTATACCCGTAAAGTGTACGCAACCCTGGGCAGGGTAAATGCCCAGATGTCATCCTTGGTGCAGCAACTCGCTAAAGATCTTCACTCCAAAATAAAAAAAATCTTAAAGCTCAAACAGCTTGAAATGAGAATCCCACTCTGTGACTGGTCCGTGGATCTTCTCATTGACCACAGTCTCAACAACCATAATCGAGCTCACAGATGCTACCACAGTGATAAGCTTGATTAGAGTTAATATAAGATAGCTTGTACGGAGAAAATCAAGCATGTTCTCACAAATAAAGTATGAGGACTATAACTTGGAACTCATCACCACGAAAATGAAGGAGGTCATTTTGGATTTTAGAGGGATTGGATCTTACAGTCACACTTCTGTTCACGTCAACAGTTGTTGAGCATGTACCCAGCTTGAGTCCACATCTCTGAGGACCGCACCTGGTCCCTGCAGTCTTACATTCTGAATAAAAAAAAGGCACAACAGAGACTAAAAAAACCCCAGGCTTCAGGATACTGGTGGACTTTTACCATTACACCATTGAGAGCATCTTCAACAACTACATCTCACTGGTGCAGACTATTCGTCCTCCTCCCATCAGGCAGACACATGGTTCATACTGCAGTTCTTTATTCATGTACTGCTCTGTCCTTTATGCATCGATGCACTGGCCATAATTTGAAATGCTGTTTTTTGCATTACTGTGCCTATTACTGTACTACACCATCAACACCATATATTATCTCAATATAATGGTACCTGTCAAGCAATTGAATATATTAGTCATTCAAATGAACAGTCAGATCATCAAGATGATGTGTTGTAAGCAGGAATAATGGGCAAGCATCATGAACTGAGCAAGTTTGACAAAGGGCAACTTGTGATGGCTAGATGACTGGTTTAAAGCACCTCCATAATAGAATGTCCTGGTATCCAGTAATTAATACCTACTAAAAGAGATCCAAATGTCCACTGCTGGAAAAAGTTCTGGCTATGATAGAAAGGTTTCAGAACACGTAGTGCATTGCAGCCTGCTGTACATGTGCCTGCATAGACACAGACCTGTAGAAGTGCCCATGTCCACCATTGAGAGGACCTACAATAAGCAGTAAGCAGTTTTTAACCAAAATTTTTTTTTTCAACTAGCTCTATTCTGCATGTAAATTTCCTGGATCTCTACCCAGACTTACATGGAGTCATCAGACCAAGCCACCTTTTTCCATTGTTTCATGGTACAGTTCTGATGCTCATGTGCCTATGACTCCATGTAAGTCTGGGTAGAGATCCAGGAAATTTACATGCAGAATAGAGCTATTTGAAAAAAAAAAGTTTGGTTAAAAACTGCTGACTGCTTAGGCATTAGTATTACCAGGCCTGTTCCTTTCCCCTTCAGGTTTTCTCATGCATACTTCTGTTAAAAACAGGTGGTAGACAGTCTCACATTAACATACAGAACAGACACCTCTTATGCAAGTTGCAGCAAAACACAACTGCATTTAAACACACTAAGAGCTTTTGAACGTTCCTCCATCATGATCATGCTGTTAGAGATCCTGATTATCTAAATAGCGCATGGTTACGATCAATGCTTTAGGTCAGTCTTATTGCATGCTTTGGCATGGTTCTGTGTTTTTGCTCAGCGATGCACCCTAAAATGTTTAGTTTGGCTCATTGCTTCTGTCTGGGAAGTTCTTTTGCTCCTCACCACATCACAGAAACTACAATATCCAGCATTGCTAGTACTCAAGCCATATTTGTTCCAGGTGTTGTTCTCTACAAATTAGTATTTTTATTCCTCTTCAGTAAAATGCTTTATCCAGGGCCACAGTGGATTCTTTTGTTTTCTCTACCAGCACTCAGCTTTTCAACCTGCTATCCATTATTTCAATAAAAACCCACCTAAGGCACAGACATCATGGACTTATTACCTCTTCGATCTTTCACACACATATGTGCACTGTCTATACATATCCATGCAGGCCCACGCAGACACTGACAGTGAAAAACTGCATGTCAGGTGAACTGAATTCTAATGCATAAAATTCTGATAGTCCAAGATTTATGACGGTCATACATAAATTCTGTAACAACTTAAATCATAACAGCCCCTTCCCTTCCATGTTATTCTAGTAACGAAAAAAATGGAGGAAAAGTGATTACAGCTTAAAGCTCAAGCAAATCAAAAACCACATATCTCAAAATATTAGAATATTCCCTAAGATTATTTTACTGAAGGCCATGGTGCTTTATAGCAGCCTTCAGTTCATCTGGGTTGTTGGGACGAGTGTTTCTTATCTTCCTCTTGATAATATGGAGTTCCGGTCAGGTGAGTGGGTTGGACAATCAAGCACAGTAATATCAACGTCAGCAAACCAGTTAGCTTTGGCACTGTGGGCAGATGCTAAGTCCTGCTGGAAAAAGGAAATCGGCATCTCCATAAAACTTGTCAGTAGATAGAAGCATAGAAGCAGTGTTTTAAAATGTCCTGATAAACAGCAGTACTGACTTTGGACTTGAACACAATGGACCAACACCAGCAACTGACATGGCACCCCAAATCATCACCAACTGTGGAAACATCACACTGCTACGACTATCTGGTCAGATGTTATCGATCCCTGACAACAGAAATCAGAATAGGACGATACTGAGCGCTAATCACAGGTGAAGGGGTTATCGGGATTATCGGGATCTTCCATTTAAAATAATATTCATAAAAATAAATATTCCAGACAACAGTGCACAAATAAAATTAGGTTCTGGAAAGTATTTGACATTTACAAATGTATTTTTTGGAAAGCAACATATTCCATTCTCTTATTATTTCATGTAGATAAAAAAAAAAAAAAAAAAAGCTAAAATTCTTCTCAAAAATGCAACTGTTCTACAATACTCACTCGTTATAACATGCATTGCGTGAAACAAGTCTACATCAATGAATAGCAAATCTAAACTCTGCACTGAATGTTTCAAAATATATTCAGGCATCACTCACTTTGTATTTGGAGAGGATCATACCTACTCATTAGTAAACAGGAAGGGCAGGCATTTCATTATAAATATGCCATTGTTCTGCTCCTGGGGCACTATATCACTGGTGACCCTGCGCTCTGATCCCAGCTAACCTGGGACATGCGAAGAAAGAATTTCACTGTGCAGTAATGAATATCTGACAAAAAAGGCTTAAGTTAACTTCATTTGAATAGTCACTCAGTGTCAGCCCTCATTCGTGGAGTGGTTAAGTTAACCCGGGCTGCTTCAGCCAGAGCTAGGAACCGATCTTTATATTTCTCTTCATTATGATTTTTTTGTGATATGGGTTTTAGCCTGTTTAGTTCTCTGCAGAGTAAGGCTCAAGCTTTTTAAGAGCTTTGGTTGAGTGAGGGTCGACTTAGAAGATTTAGTAGCTGCCTTTGCGGATAACATTTCATACGCAAATTATTCACACTGCATTGATCTTAACAATTGTTTTTATGTTGCATGTTGCAAATTCGATGTCTTTTAAAGAGAACTGTTAATATTCCCAAACTGATGAGGGCATGTTGATGTGGCTGTCGACTCATTATTTTGCATCATCACAATAGTATCGTTTTATATAATCAGCCAGTTGAGAGATATCGGATCAGTAAAAAATAGATGATTATCGGCCGATTCCAATCTCTGGCTGATCAGTTGAAGCACCTAGTTTAGGCAACGTTATGTGTATTTTTTTCTTTCTTTTTTTTTCTGGAAAATTCTTCTTATACTGCTTCCTGAAATTGGAATGGACAGGAAGGTGGAACGATGCAATGGGCAATTTGGTGTCCATATTACTGCTGCCAAAACATCCATATCATGTAAATGGAAAACACATGAGCTCTAGTGCTGACTTACACACAGTTGAAAAGAAGCACAGGATTTATTAACACAAGTCAGAAAAAACTAAAAAGGTTACCTAGATCTTTACTTATTTGCAAAATGTGCTATAATTTGCATGCCCAATTAATTTCAGAAACAAACATTTTAATGCAGCTTTGTTCCACAATTATCTACAAAAACATCCAACAATAGAAAGCATCAGTCTTAACAGAAAAAAAAAAGGAAAACAGTGACAAAGAGTGCACTGGAAAGTTATTGCAGGATTGATGGTGTTTTTTGCTTACTTATTAATTTACATTAATAAATTAATTCTTATAAATAGGGTTTGTTTTACCCTTAATGTGTGCAAATATTTGCATTCAACTTCAATACTTGACAGCATATTGTGGACTATTTTTATTTTATACACGCTGCAATATGCTTTTTTATGTTTATTATTGTATTACCTGCATCCTGTCAGACTGTGTCACTGTGGAATAATCCGGTAGGGACTGGATTGTTTTATACAGTATAGACAAGATTGCTGTTAAATTCTGTAATTTGCTTTGTCAGTAATGCCGGTTAGAAATAAACGTTTTAAAAGTTTATATTGATGCATACATCTAAATAGATCATCATAACAAACAAAAAGTATAATCTGTAATATGGTGAAGCTTTCTGTACTGACATGCTATATAACAATATGTTTCTGCCAGAGGAGAGACTTCAGGATAGAAGATTTTGTGCATTATAATCACACACACAAAAAAAAAATCTAATTCAGACTTGGTCTGGCCACATCCCACCTCAATGTCATATGTTTTATCCCTTACTTGTATGTACAGTATGTGATATTTGTCTGTAATTGTTACAGTATGTGTTATCCCTTGCATGGTTTCAGCAGGTTTCAATGTTGCTGCCTCACAAATAAGCCTCTGGTTCAACTTGGGATCAGGGTGCTGTTTGTGTAGAGTTTTACACGTTCTGTCTCTGTACTTTGTATACAGTTAGGGGGATTTGCTATGCTACATTACACCTAGTTGTGAATAACGTGTGTATGGTCCACCTCGTGCCTTGAGGATGGGCTCCGGATTCACACCAGCAACCATAATGAAAATAAAGTGATCACTGTAGGGGAACAAATGAATAACATGTTGAATGTTCGTCAAATAAGGAACTTCTGAGTCTCATGAATGATATGAGTGATGCTGCAGGACGCGCTACCTTCGGCTTCTTAACGAGACTTATTTGGTCGTGAAAGGCAATGGAGATGAGCTGTCTTATCTTGAGGAGTTTTGATATGTATGGATTAAGTTGATACATGAGTCTGGGACTATCAAGCACAACACAAGCCTGCAGATGTGTCGGGTTCACAGGAAGTGCAGCAGGCAGGTTGGGCTTAATCCAGTCAGGGATTATCTGAGCCCGCATCTATTTCACTTTACTTTTCAAGGCGTTCTTCTTTCACTCCTGCCATGCATTAGCACTCTTCATGGCAGCAATTCATAAAGCAATCATTGTTTATTCAGTGGCTACTTTTTAAGTAAATGCGGGTGGGATGAGATTTTCAAAAAATCATGTTTTCACACTGAAAAATCTGGTAGCTGCTCTTTGCAAAAAGGTTTACAGACAGCAGACTGACATTAAATGTATTATCCACTTAATAAACTTCCCAGGTCAGTGTGTGTTTATACTGAGCTGTCTGGGTTATCCTGCTCTGTGATGCTTTTTCTAGCAGAGTGTGTGTGTGTCAGCCACCACCTGGTCAGGCTCTGCTGAGTGGCTGTGAGGCGGCTGGACAGTTCACTCCTGAAATGTTTATAATTATGAAGAGCAATGGCCACTGGAATGTGTTTGATGCTCTTGGGCTGCATGATTTCTAAGAAAACTTGCAAACAGGGCATGCCATGCCAAAATGGTCGCCATGGTGATGTTTTTGAGATTGAGAATATTGCAACAACAAAAAATCCAAATGGTACTTCTGGGAAGGTTCATGAAACTAACTTCGTGAAAAGTCAGTCCCTGACATGGACTTAAAATTTTATAGAGGCTTGGTGTGAAGCTTTACAGATGTGATACTACTTATTTCACAGTATTGCCTTTCCACAACAGCTTGTTTGTATCAAACATTCCTTGAGTGTATACAGAATTTGTTGTTTATAAGATTTATAAGAATTCATCAAAGCCAATGCTTTTGGTAAACGCTGACTACAAAATGTAGCAGATCGTCAGTGGTTCTCATTGTGGGGTCTGGTGACCACCAGGGGTCTATGAAGCAAAACCATGGGTTGCATAAAGTTTTTTAATTGTTGATTTGTTTCTCTACTTATTCGTCTTTTTGACTGGTCAGCTGATTTGCATGGATGTACACCAATCCTCATCAAATGAAGGATGCACTATATATGCTGCTTTTCACACTTGTTCCCTACAAATGGTACTAGCCTTTCACAGAGTTCTCATTAGGGATCAAATGATATGTTTATTTCTCAATACAATTTGATATACAATATGGATGGATTTCACGATATGATACAATTAAAAGCTCAGTGACAACACTGTAGACTGCAGAATACTTGTGCTTTGTTCCTTTTTTTCCCTTTTCTGCCACTCGTTTAATTAAATATGTGAAGAACAACCACATATGCAAAATACAAATACTATTTGTCAAACATGACATCTGATAATAAAAAATAAAATAAAAACATGGAAAAAAAGCTTTAAGGTTTTGGCTGATCAGAATATCTCTCTGTAGCTTTAGTTGTGTTTCTGAATCGTGCATTATCCACTAGTGAGTATAAATTTTCCAATCCCACAGTCATTTTATAAACCTGGACTGAATCAGTGAGGAAACCTTGGTATATTTTTAGATCCATTGTCTCAAGAATTTGCATTGGCTAAAAATAACATTCAGCCTAAATTGCTGCACGTCATTTCACACTAATGTCCTCAGATTTTAAAAGCCTGAAAATAGGAGTTTTGTTTGCGTACAGTGGCAGGGATTGCTGAATAGCTTGCAGTTTATTCTGCAGAACAAAACCCATGACTTTAACTCCCTTAGGTTTTTTGTTTTATCTACTCAGGAGCTGTTTTTATTTATTTATTTATTTATTTTTTACCCTTCATTCAAATTGCTAATTTTCATATGTCTGTATACAGTATGCTATAATGTATGAAATATTATGGAAGGCACATTAGGCACTTTGGGTTAATTTAGATGGCGCTAGAACCGAGGAGTTGGCATAATGTTCTTTTGTTTGGTGGTTTGATTATAACAATTGACTACTTAATATCATTAACCTTTTTAAATGAGTTTAAAAAAAAAAAAAGTCTAATAGCCTCCCCAGGTATAAACTCCTAGAACTGCCTCTGCTTATTCTGTAATTTCATAACCACATTCCATTTCCATTTAATAAGTATCCATAACACTTTTAAAAGAGAAACTGCATGATCACTGATCATCCAGTAACAAATAATAAACCCAGGGTCTGAAATTTAATATACCAATTTATGAGCTAAGGCTGCTTTTACAAGGACATTTTCAGCGTCCAGACCTCTACAGTATGCAACGCTGGTTTATTGTTAGCGCGTTCAGGGTGTACAGAACACACTCAGGGTTTTTTCAAGACTGTCCTAAATTACAATTGAGGTGCATACAGGTACATTAAAATATGTTTTGATCGTTATAAGTTTTCCTGCTCTGCACTCCAAACCTGAGGATTGTCACACAAGTATAATGTAAGCAATCAAAGCCAAATGCCACAACCCTTAAATGGCTAGTCCCAGTTAGCCATATGGCTAGATCCAGGCAAAGAGAAAAGTTAAATTTGTAACTACTGTACATACACTGTAACTTTAAAAGATAAGGTGATTTAGCACAGTTGGATTGCAGAAGCTTCATACGAGTCTCAGCTGAACTTTGGCAGGCACTTTTGCACAGAACGAAGGTTGGGGAATTTGGCCCCATTTACTTACATTGGACTTGCATTCCAGATGACGAACTTTACAGTCGGTGTGCAGTGCAGGAAAAAAAACAAAAAAAACAAGACCTATTGTAATGTACTTCATTTGGACCTCAATTTCTATTTTAAAACAGAATTGAAAAAAGAATTACTGCTTTAATGCTACAATCTGCAGTTATATTGATTGATTATTTATTACACTATAATATTCCATATCATTTAAAAAGGAAATGTTCAGCATGGCCCGCTCTAGAGCAGCAGGTAGTGCCGTCACCTTATACCTTTAATTACTGTGTGAGCGGTTTACTGGTTTTACTGTGTGAGCAGATGTTTAAAGTGAATTCCTGCCTCTCTCCCTGTATTTCCGGGGTAGGATTAAGACGTTTCATGATCTGGATAAACCAGTTACCAGTGATGAATAAATGAAAAACAGAATTTTGAACATGTTATTATTGCTAGCAGTAGTGCTGTTATAAATCAAGCCTGGTAACCTGGGCACTACAACGGTGTACTCACTTACTCTTCTAAGAGCTTCTCCTGACCTTAATACTAGTATTGTACATTTTAGTTTCCAGTGACCTGTCTGTCTGCTATTGACATCAGAAAACTTTTTATGTATTAACTTTACAGACAATGATCATTTTTACAAATCATTATGCTTCGGTGCATCAGTGCCTTATTCTCTCTGAAGTCAAGGCAAGAAGTGTATTTTTATACAGATAACAATATGCCTTTTTAAAGTCAGACTTAGGTTCCTGTCCCAAACCAATCATATTTAATTGTTTCAAAAAAGTTAAGCATTATCCGAAGAGTTATGTGTGTCGCCTGCATACATTTGTCAGATATTGCTTCAACTAAATGATGGAAAACAGGCATAAATTACAAAAAAAAAAATTGTTTTTTTGCCTATAATATACTTTGAATAACTTTGAAGAGAACATTCAAGGTGTGTGTGTGTGTGTGTGTGCACGTCTGTAAAAAATATATTCCCTGATTTCTTGTTAGTTTTGTATTAGCCAGGGGTTAAACAAACCAATTATATTTTTCCTCTAATATGATCTCTTATAAGAGAAACCTTCTCCAGGCTTGTTGATCCAGCGCTAATATTCTCTGGAGTGCTGTGAGTCAGCAGTAGCTTATTTACAGTACAGTACATACTGTAGATACTGAAACAGCGTGTTCGTCAGAAGAGTCAAACAGAGTGAGTTGGAGGTATAAAAATAAGTGCATTGTTTAAGGGCTATTTCAGCTGGAAATTTTAGTGGACACACTTCTGGCGAGCTCTGAGACCTGTGTTACTTTGTTATGGAAATAATAAAATATGGAACTTTTAAAAATCATAAATATATTTTATCAACATGACATTCAGGTTACCTTTACCCTTGCTTTGGCTGTTTGTCTGCAAATACCATGTTGTGTAAAGAGGCATTTTTAATGAATTTCAAACAATTTCATATATGCTGTAGCAAACAGACACACAGTAAGATTAATCAATTCAGATCCCAGCAGTTAGAAAATGTGCACACTGCACCTGTGCATCACAACATCAAAACTGTTGCACAGACAGAGATCAGTGGAGTGAAGAGATGATAATGAGGCTCACATTTAAATGCTGAAAGGTGATGAGTTTGACTTCATCTGATGTAGATGAATTTAAATGCGTAATTAAATCTCTTTTTAAGATATTTTAAAGTTGCCAATAATGCTATTTTCCTTTTAGTAAGTAAATTCCTGTAGTAAATGTTGAGGTGGGAGAGGATTTCTTACAGCTTCACATAAATAAAAAATGTTTAAACTGAAGACACAAACTGTACACAGAACATCATCACATCACTAAAAGCTGAAAAATTTTTTAAACACTGCATATTTACAGTGTAAAATACAGCAGTGCCAATCAAAAAGATATGATCCACAAGTCAAGACTTTTATTTAGACTGTGTGTGTGTGTGTGTGTGTGTGTGTGTGTGTGTGTGTGTGTGTGTGTGTGTGTGTAAAAACCCCTGCAGCCGCCCTGTCTGTACTGAATGTTTTTCATTCAGCCCTGCCTTTTTTTCCCTGTTTCCTACTCATTCCAGGAGCTCTCTAATTTCACCAAAAGCAGCAGCAGCCGACGATGAAATCGAGAAATCTGGCTCTCTGTGTCCAAAAAATATTCCCTTTCCTGTCTTCCTGTGTGCCAGGGACCACATCTCTCCATCACTGCAGCCAGCACCAGCCCAAAACTATGAGGAGTATTTTCAGCTCTGTAATTTGAAACACACATGCGTGCGCGCACACACACACACACACACACAGACACACACACACACACACACACACATATATATATACATCGAGGCAATAAGGCACATACTGTATGTCCTCTTTGGGCAATGTCCACCACACCCTGACTACTACTTCCTCCTAATCCAACGGATTCTCTCAGCTAAAAGAGAAGAAGACCTGCAGGGTTTGGATCGCTGTGTGAGGAGCAGAGTGCAGAAACAACTGCAACAGTTAATAAGTGGAAATCAACCGCCTCAAAACGAGTGACTGCACCAAGGTCACAAGGTTAGGCAGGAAAAAGGAGCATCAACGATACCAGAGCCATTGCAAACACTAAACCAATGTCCACATGAAAGCAACAGGAATCATTTACAAGTGCCACTCTCTCCTAAAATACAGTGCACAAGCAAACTAAATAAAACCAGCTCTTGAATGCGCACTGATTAGAGATTCCACTTATGCTCAACCACCCAAATTACCCAGCTTCTCCTCATTCCCATAAATACAGCGCGTGCAGAACTGCAATTACTTTCTATTTTTACTCTACCTGGCTTTGTTGAGACGAACGTCAAAAAATGCACAAAACCCCAGCAAATCCAGAGCTGAGCGCGACAAATTGAGTTTCTCTTGTTTAAAAAAAAAAGCACTTTATCACATCATCTCATCAAAGGATTCATTCTTTTGGTAAGAGTTGTTTATTCATCACCATGATGAGGTGATGACACCAAATATCTACAATTTGGACCAGTTTTTTTTTTTTTCCAGTTATAGGACAAGATGGAAATACTCCCTTTAAGTTCCTTCGTACAAGAATGATGAAGATGTTATGCCAGGCCACCAACAGACGTCAGGGGCACATCGTCAGTTGTGTTCCCCAGCATCATCGGGTGTTTCGGCCATTTACTCACAATACACCCTCTGCTAAGGCAAGCCCACCCAGGCTGATCGGACCTGGGTGTGTGTCCCTAATGTCTTGGGGCCCAGCTGTGATCTTTCCTCCTAATCCACAGCCATTGACATGATCACACGTACACGGGCCTTCGCTACATGTCATTACAAGCACACAATAGTTATACAGCTGAGAATTTGTATTTTTGCAGGATGTGCACACACATATAGGTAATAAATGCTAGTGTGCTTGACAAGATTTTTCTTTTTTTTTTTTTTTTACTTCCATTTTTTATATCTTAAAGAACAACAAATGTTGTTGCCATACTGTGAAGAAACTACAACTGCAAATCCCAACGACACCACAACAACTACTGATGCCAGCCAGTCACATGTATTGTAAGTTCATGTGTATGTAACCTTTTTTTCCCCAAGTTGTCTCAGAAAGCCATTTCAAATCTTTTAAAGTAAGCATTTAGGATTACATTCATTTAATAAATAATTTGAGCTGAGCTCATGAACGATAAAGCCCTCGTGCTCAAGGACACAACAGCGGAAACTTGGCGATGCAGGAATTCAAACTCACAACCTTCTGATCAGTAAACTGCTTCCCTGCCCGCCGAGTCAGCGCGGCCCATAAGAGCCCTCGCCCTTTCAGACCAGTGCATGCTGAGAACTAAGGCTGAGAATTAGAAGAAAATAAAGGGGGAAAAAAGGAAGCTAGTGAATGATCAATGCACGCCCTTGTGGCCAGTAATTTCCTGTACTGAAAACAGTGATGTTTGAACTCTTCTAGAGATTTCAAGGCTGTGACTCTGTTGATTCATCCAGCTATTTCTAAATACGCTACATTTACTTTAGATTAATCATTAATTGATTAATTTCCATTAAGAAATTAATTGATAAAAAATGTACTAACCAACAATGTTTTGCATAATAATGCTCCGTAGCTCACATAGCTATTAACTTGCATTTTAGGTGCTGTCCAATATTGATCTTTCGACAGCGTAGCCGTGTAACGGATCACAAAACTCACAGGATCAACTTTTCTTCCACTAATGTTGAAAGGCAGATGGTATCTGCATTTTGTAAAAGAAACAGCCAATCAGTTTATCTTAGCTATTGTTTGAATTCGGATATTATTATTTTTGCCAGATTTCAGCATTTACAATTTTTTATAATGTGATGAGCACAGAGCACACAAGCGTGCACGGAAGAGAGAGCGTGAGTGAACAGAAATGTCATTTGTGCAGGTTTTTAAGAGTAAAAACGATGTTTACACCAGCGAGCACTCCAGTCTCTTTGCCTTATGCAGATTTCACAGATTTTCATCAGAATTACTATATACATCATCCTGCAAAATTACTGAACATATAGTTGTATGTCTGCACATATATGTAAGTACATAATTTTCTCATGTATTAAAGGACATGCAAAGAGATTTTGAACCAAAGATTTTCTGTGCATTTTCACAAGTTGTGTGTTTTCTTAAATGCATGATTAACACTGTGATCTATTGACGGCCATGACGTCTTTAAATCAGGTTAATGTACTGTAACACCCCTACTTCAGTTGACGCTAAATCTACGTTTGGCCAAATGTGTGAAAGCAAAAGAAACAGGGCGTGTCATTTTTGATTTGTATATGCAGGATTTATACAAAAGTGTAAAACGCCCTAAAGGGTTTACGCATTTTAACCCGTGTGACCAGTGCTATGATTGGCTGGGAACAGCTTACTTAGGAATAATCAAACAAATGTGGTGTTAATGAGAGGTAACACAGGCATGGCTGTTTGAAATGGAAACTAAACAGAGATGAGAGAGATCTGGGATGCTGAGTCAGAACTATTTTTTTCTGCCAAAGCTTATTTTGTACAGAAGCTTGAAGCACACTTTCTCCCTCTGTCTCTCTCGCTGGTCTGGAATGCAAAGCGCCTCCACAACACATGCAGACACGCCAGAGTTTAGTGTGCTAACTTCCCCAAACTCAGCAGTTCCACATGGTGTCTAACAAAACAGCCCACACTCCGTAACCATCAGACATCAAAAGCTTGAAAAATTCTCAAAGCACAGTCACTACACTGTCCGTCTTTCAGCCCTCAGCACATTGCAGTGAAAACACATGCCATGGAGCTGGGTAAGGTCACGAAAAAAGGTCACGCGAGACCACAGACCACATAGTCTCTACCATTTCTGGTGATTAGCGGCTACCGCAGCTACTGCAGTAAAACTAAACCTTCTGTAATATAAAAGTGTGGTAATTAAAAACCTAGAGGCAGCAAAAAACGGAATTAGAGGCATCAACTCTGTTTAAAACAGCAGAAAGGAATTCAGTCGGCACCAAACACACACCTAAAGTACGCATGCACTTTTCAGTGTGTGTTTACCCAAGAGCAGAAGGCTAATGTTTAATCCTCTCTGGCCACTGTTGCTTTCTTTACCTACTAAAATTAAAAACACAGCCCACACACCTCAGCTCGATAGACTGTGGGAATGTTTGATCTGTAGGTCGTCCTGATCCTAATCCGATTCGCCGTCCCTGATATATTTACCAGGATTGATTCACTCAGGCAGCTACAGTATTAACACCTTAATTCAGCAGAAAAACAAGCGACTTGACGGCTTCAGGGTCACAACGCTGGATTATTAGCGCATGGGAAACTCTAATGGGAAGCTCTAAAACCAAAACAGCATTTTGGTATGCAGTGGTATGCAGGAGTGGACAAAACTACTAACTTGGACAGCTTGGACACAGCGCCGGCCCGTCCAACAGGCAGTACAGGCGTCGCCTAGGGCCCCGTCTTACAACAAGGACCCCGCGAACTGTATTAAAAGCATTTCCTTCTCATCACAATAGAATATGAATACATAAATATATCATTTTATAACACATGGACCCATTAAACATGATACAATTTACAACAACGGTGAGAAAAAAAAATGACCCATCATATTAAATAAAAAGGATAGCTCTGTATAAATAACACATAGAAAACAATAATAAATAAATAAAAAAAACAGTATGAATAAAAGTATAAAAGAGTTGAAACATACAAAGAAGCACAACATAGTAATTTGCATAACACCGCCTGTGATATACTGGGAGAACTGGAGTGCCGTAATGATCATCGTATTCGTGCACATAGATTCCACTATCTCTTTAAATTGCTTTAAAATGTCCTATTTTAGATATACCCTTATCATTTAGTATGGTTTCATTGCTTATTAGGCAGTTGCATGACAGAAAAGGTGCTGTCAAAAATAAAGTTCCCGATATTTTAATCTTTATGAAAATATGGACATAACTGATTTGTGTATTGCCTCTCACAACATCTGTCTCATTGCTGATTTTACACGGTGCAACTGTACAGGCTAAATGTGTAGTTAATGTCTGTGCAAGGTAGCAGTATGTACAGTTGCTGACTTAAAGAGTGAACTAAAATGTGCGTGTCTTTGTTTGTGCGCTCATGAGAGTGAGGGCTCTCTGTCATTGGGTGTTGATATGTTATGTGGATGCTAGCTGACAGCGGCGGGAGATTTAGCTGTACAGTGAGCAGCTCAGGATGGCAACTAGTCCGTCATGTAAACGAAAAAAATACGTCTACAGAAATATAAATCAGATTCGGAGACGGCGAGCTCATGGCTTAACAGAGCAGAATCTGTTTCTCATCACTGTTGGAGTCACAATTTTATTGTGGTACAGTTTGCTCATACAGATGGTTTGTGTGTATAAGTGTGTGATATTTTAATATGACAATTCTTTTTAGAATGAAATATTAAACATAAATAGGTTAAGAAAAACAAATGTGTTTACGTCTGAGATTCCTTTTAACATTTAATTCAAGCAAAAAACAGACTTTTTATACACAATCTTACCTGCAGAAACTGAAATGAAACACAGTTAACACCAGTGTGTTTCCATGATCTCGCCTCATAACCCCACAGGCCTGGACAAGAAAGTTATGTGTCCAGGCTATTTGTATGTTATTCATAGCTCCCTAACGGTCAACAGCATTCAAACAAAAGAATGAGACAACACCACAGCGTGCAAATGGTGTCGCTTACTATTTGTTGAGGGCACAAACACAATATGAGACACTTTCTTACGCTGCCTATAACACAGAGATCATTTCCAACAAGTGCACTCATTTCATTTATTATTTCTCACTTCTATTTATGATACTTATTAATACAAAAAAAAATGTTTGTAAAGTTAGGTATCTTATGCCTTGTTTACACTAAATTGTTATTTTATCTTCAGCTAAATACATTAGTAAATACACTCTCTGTTCAGTAACCGGTAAGTAAACCACAGATGAGCAAAAGTATTTCGGATAAATACTGAAAAAGTATTTCGGATAAAGATTAAGTCTTGTCTTAAAATTAATCCAGCGCCTTAAAATTCACTTATACCACTTTAGTGCTGTTATTTTTTAGCAGTGAAAATATTAACTAATGCCAAAGTTTCATTAAATTCTGTCCAGAGGTAGATTTAATATGCATCCACAATTTGAAGCGGTTTCTAATCTGGCACATACAGTAACTGCTCATAGCGTCACTTCTACTAAACATATCAATTGATTTTACA
Source organism: Clarias fuscus (assembly GCA_030347435.1). Classification (NCBI taxonomy): domain Eukaryota; kingdom Metazoa; phylum Chordata; class Actinopteri; order Siluriformes; family Clariidae; genus Clarias; species Clarias fuscus. The sequence continues at coordinate 9,981,080 of CM059222.1, read as the reverse complement.
TATTGATTGAATCTACATGTTGACTGTTTCTTCAATACTAATCTCCCCCCACCCAAAAAAAAAAAAAAAGTCTTCCCAGTTGTGTTTGACTGATGGCATTTAGTTAGTAACCGAGTAACCCAGTGTAAGTATCTATCCAGTGATGTAAACTTCAACGCACTTTTTGTAAATCGCTCTGGGTAAGAGCGTCTGCTAAATGCCTACATGTAAATGAATGAATGAAGTGAATTTATGGCGTAGGACTGACAAAGGTTTATTAAACTCTTTTTAGTCAGTTTTCTGTGATGCTATAACAAAACATGGCTGGACAGACATACAGACAGAAGATTTTCTGGTTTCGAGTCCTCTAATGTATGAAACATAACGTATGAGTTCAGACTCATTTTTCAGAACTGGAGGTCACTCCTTGGCTTGAATTCAGTGTCTTATGCTCTGGATGCCAGGCTCGGTGTGCCACTGTTTTCTGCACTTTGAGCTGAATATGTATATGGTGTGACAGATTTGCCCATCAGTAGGTCAACACCGCAGCTAGCTTTTGGAAAAAGTACATCTCTATCACCTGGTTCTAAATGGATATTAAAGCAATCATATGGGACAAATCTCCAGGATGTTATTTTCAGCATGGTGCATTTGCACATACCAATCACGGGAAAAACATGCAAACTCCACACACACACACACACACACACACACACACACACACACACACACACACAGACAAATGTATACTGATATCCAGTATACTGATACATTTAACTTTTCCATTCCATTTCTGAGATTAGCACTGTTTTTATTTGACAGTGAAACCAAATATTGTGACCAGTGAGAGGAGACACACCAACAACAATCAGTGCACCAGCCACAAATTGCATGCACTGAAGTGAAAACAGTTGTGAAGTACAATACCTGAACTGCAGTCAACTTTGCTCTCAGATCAAAGATGCGCAGGTTTTTATCCTAGGGAAGGAAAAAGACAAATATAAAATATATAAATATACATGTAAAATTGAATATAAATACAAACATAAATTTAAATGCAAAAATATGATGAATATGGAGGACTGCACCATGCAAGATAACTCTCATTCTCATACACGTGCTGTCATTCAACCAAGACGTGATATAACAAATGTAGAAAATTCAACTTTTTAAAAATTTGCTCTGGTCTTGTTTCAAACTGATCAGGTTCTCATGGCTGTAAGTGTGTAACATTTTATTCTGGTTCAGTCCTTTAGTACAGGGAGTTTCATTCCTGAAAAATGAACCTGAACAAAGAGATGGACCACTGACCATCGGCTGACCCCTCACATGCAGAGTTAATGAAGAACGGCAATCAGAAAACACATATGCAATGATCAGGAGAAACGAGCCATAATAGAAACAGAATGTGACCAGGGCAGCCTTGTCTACTAGTCACCAAAACACAGCTCTAATCAAGGCCAGAGAGGCTCTTGTGCACTGACACAAACAGAAGCACATGCTTGCAAACTCCATCATCATTTTGAACTAACCAACCACTGGGCGTTTTATTTCTTTCTATGTTGTAAAATAATACTGATGGCATGTAAACTATGCAATAATCTCCTTTGAACAGTTGATGTTGAGATGTGCCTGCTACTTACAGTATACTCTGTAAAGCCTTCATAATGGCTCTAATCTAAGATGCTGTTAATTGGTGCTTTTTAAGGCTGGTAACTCTAAATGAACTTCTCCTCTGCAGCAGAGGTTTTGGTTTTTGCTTGACAATCCTGTTCTTAAAAAAACTATTCCAGAACAGCTGAGCTTCATTTTTTAAAATAACAACTGACTCTTGTTGTTATTAATTACATAATTTCATATGTGTTCATATGGTTTCTCTGGAAAAACAGTTATTTCAGGACTAACCTTATTAATAAACTAGAGCTAATAATTTATTTGAGATACTTGATTAAAATATTTCAATAATACAATTTATTGAAGCATAAACAGCTTTTATTTAAAAAGAAATATAGACCTTAATAAATAATAAATAAGTAGTATTTCATAATTTATAATTGGCACCAATAAAGATAAGTAGCAAATATGAGCAAACATTTGAAGAGAGAGAGAGCAAGGTGACAGTCGAGCTGATGTAAACGAAAGCATGAAATTTGGAAAATAATTAACTATTAGGTATTTTGTTCTGCTATCTTTTAAATTAACTATCATATACAACTTACCCTGAATTTAAAATATACCACCATGAACGCAGACACCCTCCCCCAATGCCTTCCCAAGCAGGTTGCTGCAGTGTGTCTGCATAGTGAGTGAGTGTAAACACACGCGCACTCACACACACATACACATGAGCGGACACACACGTGCATTCACTCGCGCGCACACTCGCACAATCCCGTGCCCTCACAAGCGAACTGACGCACATAAACACACAAACATCATCTTCCCAGCTGAATTAATCTCATCTACGATACAACATCGCAGATCACCCTTGAAAGCAAAAACTCCACACTCACACACATTTATCCAAACATTTATCAACAACTGAAATTATCCTTCTGGTACAATTACCCTTTTCAATTACAGCATGAAAAGATCAGCAGATCAATAGGGAAGAATAGAGTAGAATTTGACATCATGGAAATGACCCAGCTAGAGGAAAACCAGACAAATTTGTTCAAAGGAGTGCAGTATAAACAGAAGCAAGACAAAATCGGTTTCAACGGATAAGGACACTCTTCTATTTCCGACTTCACCGTGGCTTTTTACGACTGAGTAAACATGATGGGAGTCGTGTTTTGCTAGGCTGTTATGGCTGAGAGCAAATGGAGTTTGACTAGATGCCTATAGAGAAGTGCGGCAAAAACCTTGGACCTTGCTAGTTTCTAGGCAGCCCACCCACGAGCTGTGTAGCCTTAGGGAGGCGAGAGCTCGGTCTCTGGAGCTCCAGGATAAGCTTGGCCCCTCGGAGAGGAATGTAATGGCTAATAAACAAGCTATAAGTGCAGCTCTACAGGCCTACAAAGCAGGTTTAATTACAACAGCACACATTTAATCAGCATAACGAGTGACACTGTTAACCTAGTTCACTCCAAACAGCCTGAAATGGAGAGATGTGAAATTCTTGGATAGAGACATTAAGGTGCATGGATGTACACTCTGTCAAAAAGAGCACAGCTGACCCTCACATTCATGTTTGTTTTACCATCCTGGGGAGGACTTTGGGAAGTCTCAACTTGCTTCATTGGATAACCTGTAGACTCATTTCTGACCTGCTGCTGTAATCATAAATACCGTTGTGTGTTTTTCTCAAGACTATTTTTCACAAAAGGCTGACACTGTACATTCTTTAACACAAGCTGTTTGTCTTTACCCTTCTGCACCTGTGTCCTATAATCCCACAATCCTCTGTTATCCAGAAGAAGATGGAGTCTTCCACAGATTTCTTCCTTTCAGAACCTATTTTTTTAAACTGGGATTTCTGTGTTTGTGATATTAACACCCTTTACACAGCCAGTTCAGTGCAGGAGTATTGTGCCCTGGTTGTACCTTGGCGTTTTGGATGAAGGAAACAGAGGCAGATTCGTTGTTGTCAGGCCTTTAAGCCAGGAGCAGAGCTAGTGATGGGTCAAGATGAGATCTGTGTGAATGGCAGAACCACTCATCACAAAACATTCTGATATGTGCCATCGGGAGGTTTAAACAAGAGATATCTTACCCTGATCAGCCATAGCGTTAACATTTATCACCAACTACACACCAGTAAACTAGTGACATGGCCCACCCATGCCAGTGGAGACCAAAGACTAGCCTGTACAAAAGCCAATGCAGCACAAAATGCCAAATGGCCATGACAGAAAGGCACCAAAAAACCTGGCGCACCACAGCCCAACAAGCATGGGTCCCAGCAGGCAAAGAATACCACCATCTCGGCTTTCAAAGTCCCCAGATCCTCCCAGTCCAATTGAGCATCCATGGGATGCGTTGGCCAAACGAGTACAATCCATGGACGCCTACACTGCAACCCACAGCACCCAAAGGAGCTGCTGCTAATTCCTGGTCCCAGACACCCACAGCACACAGTGAGAGGTCCGTTAGAGCCATGACGCGAGTGGCCAGTGAAGACCCCGTGGCACAAGAGGAACCAGGGTGGGCTTAATGTCCTAGCTGATTCTAGCTGATCGGTGTATCAGCCAGAACATACAGATATATCAGATTTGCCCACTTTTTTAATTTATGCTAAAGCTGTAATGCCTCAAGACAATGAACTGAAGAGTGAGCTGAGACTGAGACTGGTCAGCAGTGCCAGTCATTTATATATGAATTATATTACAAATATTTAACTCTTTCAAAAGCAATTAACAGCCGGGCATTTCTAGTGTTAAGAAATTTTCTTTCAAATCCTGCTTTCTATATTATTATTACTGCAGTTACAAGAATTAATTTTTATCCATGATTGGTTGGAACATGACAGGCTGAGGCAAAAAAAATAAATCCTTTTTTTACACATAGTTGAATAGCAGTAGCTGCATTTGGTAATTAATGTCAATGCACAGCTACCAAAATCACCTGAAGTGTGCTCGGAAACGGTTCCCGGACCCCAGTGTGAAAACGCCCTTAATTTTTCCCGCCCTTGTTGTTTTAAAAGCTATTATATCACATGTTATTTCCGACGCCCACCTGTCATGAGAAACATCACGCCTCCTCTGAGCCCAGAATGGAGGCCCAATGGAGAATTTGTGTGTTCTGTGTGAATTACCAAACGGTAGTGGAAGAAGCATGCTGAGAGTCTTCTTAATGCCTTTATTGTGCATTTTCTGTGTGAAAGGGGATAATGTCTATTGTTACAAACACAAAAATCTTCACCAAGTCACCAGTGAAGAAAAAAATCTAACTGATGCTTTAATAGTGTTAAACTGCATTCATTCATGACCATGACAAAGTTAAATATACTCTCTCAGACACCTGCATTAAACACTTCCATCAGCTTTTCAATCAATGATCCACCACAATCTGTGAAGTGGAAATGTTTTGCAGCTTACTTTTAGGTGCAACCCATATACTGTATTGGTAATTTAATGATTATTATTTAGTGATGTGCGAAGCTCACAGAAGGACTATAAAATGTTAGACTTCCTTGTATGACTGGGAAGATTAACAGAAGCACAATCATCCATGAGCTTATTTGAGCCTTATCCTCTCAACAGTCCTCAGTTCACATATAATAACAAATTGCAGCATGCATACAAAAGGTGCTCTTTATGCACATGGCCCATGTCATAAAATACGCAGCTCCATTACTCTAAATGAAGCTTGTCCTGAAAGCTTTTTTTTTTCTTTTCTGGCCTGGATCCAGTTGTCCTGTTCCTTGTAAAGGGGTAAAACTGCCTGAAATTGAACACATATGTAGGCTGCACTGATTTACTTTAATAAGCAGGATTTGAGGGACACTGAAGGGTCTATTCAGTTCAATTACAATCGAGCACAGCAAAGGGCAGAATGTCTGAAGCTGGTCTGTGATCTAGTGTCAAGTTTCTCTCACTTTCCTGTTTTTCTACTCCTTTCTTTTTATTCTCGTCATTTTAGTCGTTTTGACTTCGCAGTGCAGCACATCTCCTCCTCCACCGGCGCCGTCTTCAAACGCTCTTAGTTCAGTCAGTTACACATGGCTTCTACACTCTAGTAATAAAGTTATCTGCCCTACAATTAACTCATATCTCCTAACATCTCTAATCTAACACAGAAACACTACAACAGCACCATAAAGTGGTTTGCTTAATGTAAAACAGCCTGCAGTGATGCTTCTGTTGCTGAAGTCTGTGGTTTGAATGAAGGCGATCTGGTATGCAGATGCTTCAAAACTCCTAGATGGGTTTATATTTGGCTATGACAAGGCTTGCAAATTTGAACTGAACATTAAAATTGTATGGAAAACTCATGAATTAGTTTTGTTCTATATAAATTTTAGTAATAATGACCCAGTAGCATTAATGCAAAAACATAACTAATTGCGCAAAAACTATTAGCACTGAAATCACAATTATTAAGGCAACACTGTTCTGGCTATTTTTTTATAATGCAGGTAAATTGTAACTTAAAAAAAGCAATGCATCTGTATTGTTACAGGACAAACTGATAAATCAGAGTAGCCTCAAATTAGCAAAACCGTAAGTGAACAATTTTAAAGTAGCAGTATAGAGTTATACAGAAAACATACCGAGAAACAAGGTAGCCTTTTTTAAGCCATAAGTTACCCCAAGTTACCCCAAGAAACCAATATAACTGGCAAAAACGATTTTAAAAATGTCATTACAAACACTGTAACCAAGTTGCATAAAATTTTTTTTTCTAAAAAACAGCTAACAAGTGAGCTACATGAGTTGTAGATAATTAATCGCTAGTTTCGGCTAACACAAAGTTAGCTACTGTAGCTACTACTCAGAAAAGGAACTGATAAACTATATATTTTTAAAGATGTTTGTATTTTTTATTAGTTTTTAGGATGTTCAACAATCCATAGTTAGCAAAAAAATAATGTTGCTGTAAAAAAAACTTTTTGGGTATAAATCTAAATATTAATCAAAGTAAATTGTGTCGATTTAGCACACATCAAGCCTCTGGCAGTATCTGGCAGTATTTTTCAACTGCAAAAAAAATTTGCACATGTAAAATAATTTCATACATTTTCATTTTAGCCTCCCCTTAGATATGCTGATGAAAATGTCTACGTGACAGTTGCAACATCAAATCTTCGAGGGGTGAAACCCTTTTTAACGGGCCGTGTATTAGCCAATGTAGTATTGTAGTATTAAGCAGAGTGCATTCTCTAACATAAGCGTAATATCTCCAGCCAAAAAACTTCTCAAAATTTTTACTTTACTCTTAAACTCCCCCGACCACTTACTCGCTCTGCTTTACTTGCATTAATGGCCTTATGAAAAGGTTAATTTATTATTTCCTTATATCTCTTCCAGAACATGGTGGAATTGAAGTAAGACCGCTGTATGTGTGGGTCACATGCTGTCAGCCATGAAGCACTAAATCACTGACTGGACTGTTAACTGGATTTTTTTTTTTTGCACTGAAAAAGGTCATAATTCCATCGCTTGCCAATAAATGAGGCAACGTAATGAGGCCTGATTAAAGAGAATTCTCCACAGGTGGCAGGGCTAAAGGTGACATGTGGCACTCGGCCCAGGCAGAACACAGGAGCAAAGGAGAGGAAAGCTTTGAGCTCAAGGCTTTTATTATGCTCATTAAGTATCAGCAGTGTACATAAGATCACCATTAACCTTAGAAAAGAGTGATTATTTTATTTTATTTTATTGTATTTATGTGGCTCGGGGTTGCTGTTCTTAGGGTGAGGGGTTGAGCCCTAACAGCACAGGGTGCAACTGTTTGGCCCTTAGGCAAGGCCCTTAACCCTATGCCCATATATAATACCCAGCCACTAAAATACAGGGCATTATTGATGCCAGACCCAAGCCTGGAAAAATAGGTGAGTTGAGACAGGAAGTGCATCTGCCATAAAAGCCTGTGCCAATAACTAGATATGAACTTTAAAGTAATATGGTACTTCAAGATTCAAACTTTAAGATTGATGGAGTCATTTTCGAATTTGGTGTTACTGTTTCTACAACTGCTGTTTGTTTTCCTATAGAAGCATGCAAATTATGTCACTGAGGGAGCTGTTAACTGTAGCTATATCTGTATGTCCATGTGATTGATGTTTAATTGCTAATAAATTAAAAATAAAAACAAGAAAAACCGGTCTCTTAGAGTCTTTTAAGACATCAAGACTTACGTTGCTTAGTACAAGAAATATCTGCCTTGTTTTACAGGTAGAGGTTGTTTAACTGATGTTGCAACTGAGCAGCAACAGATCTTTCTTCTCTCAACCCAGAAATTAGTCTTGATTATATGCCACTAACTGCTTTAAAAAACATTTTAATAATAACTGGTCATGACATTCAAAACTTTGCACAAAAATACAGAATGATGCATATTTAGCCAAGCAAACTGCAACTGAAATCAGGACACAAGGGGCAAAGGGGGAGAAAAGCTGTGAGCGCAAGACTTTTATCATGTCCATGAATTAGCAGCAGTGTTAAATAACGTAACTATAAAAAAGCTTTTAAAAAAAAGTGTCTATTTTTCTTATTTAATTTATAGGGTTACTGATCATAGAGTTGTGGGTTTGAGCCCCCTGACAGCACCGGGTTGCTACTGTTGAGCCCTTTGAGCAAGACCCTTAACCCTATGCTCATGTACAATACCCAGCCACTGAAATGCAGTGCATCCTTGGTGCCAAGCTTGGAGTAATGCGTGGGTTGCGGTAGGAAGAGAATCCGGTGTAAAAACCTGTGCCAATAGCTAGTGGCGACCCCAAGAGAGAGAAACACCCACAAAAAATATATTAATATATGTGTGTGTGTGTGTGTGTCTGTCTGTCTGTCTATATGTACTGTTTCTCTCTTTTGTTTTTTTGCACAAAAATATAGAAGTATGCATACATAGCCAAGAAAACTGCAATCTTTACAACTCCAGTCGCCAGTTAATAGTGTAAAGCAGGAGGGTCATGACGGGAAAGCCAAAGGATGAGACTAGGGCGAATTTCACACAGCATATATAGTGCAGGCTACAGTATAGGCAGAGGTATAACTGGAGTCTAATTTAATTTCACACACCTCTGGACAGTTTTCTGTTTCTGTTTCATATATTTGTTCATATGTTAAACAGAAATTCCCCAAACAATTGTATTGTTCGAACCGATAGAGGGATCGTTCAATGTCATGCTTGTTTCGGATTTTTATTAAGCCTATTTAAATATGAAACATAGGAAATACCAATGCAAACTTTTGCAGTCCTTTGAGCAAAAAAAGAATGAGCAATCATGCCATCTACTGTACAAGCTGATACACTGACTTGCCCAGAGTAAAACAAACTCTCTAGTGAACTCTACTGGCAATGTACTGCAATAGCACTAAACATCCTGCTACTCACACTGTGTGTACATACTAAAGTAACTTCACCCTTTTAAGGTAAACTATATAGCTGACTATTATATTCATTATTACTGCCTCCGTCACTAATCCATCTTCTGTCCTGTCCTGTTTCCTGGCTTACACTCTCTGTGCAGCCTGACAGACTTTTCTGAGCCTCTAATGTTTCACAGAGTATCAAATGTTCAGGATATTGATGTACATATCACAACATTCATGTGCTATAAGCTTTGACGTTACATACGGTCAAATGTTATTGTAAAACAAGCATACTGTATTTTTCTTATTTACAGATTTGATTAATTGTGTATCTGCACCTCACACTCACATCTGCTAATATGTAAACAGTCATATAAATACTGATTATACAGATAAGATATATGTAACAGGGTTTAATTTATAAGTGTAAATAAGTAACAGCTCAAGGTTAATATGAAGTCATTTCACCCTTACGTAACTAAAAGATACATCTGCATACAGGAGGCACACGACAGTGCTCTGCCATGCATGGTAGGTCTTGCTAAACAGACACCTAGAAGATCAAATCTAAGACTAACATGCCAGACAATATTATTCACCTCCATAGTCTGCTTTTCACTGCCTAAATCTGAGCTTTTTATTATATGAAAAAGGATTTACTGTAATTTAATTGTTCAAGATGGTGATTGTCTCAACTATATATACACAACTATGTAATTAAATCTGACCTATATAAACCCGAGCTATTTATAGATTTGACATAACTAGCCCCAGGTGAGACTGAAATGTGGGTGAGGTTTTTATTCTTTATTTTCACCATAACCAGTTTATAGGGGAAAATAAACAGCACACATTCACTGGAGCTATGAATCAGACGTAGACTGGCAATTCAATTTAATTTAGATTAAATTCTATAACAGTCATTTTTTACTATCTGATTTGTCTCACACAGCTATATAAACAAGGGAGTGATGTGTAACTTGTGTTGTTGAATGTTTAAATATCAGGTCTCATGCAAAGCAATAAACTTATTTTCCTGCCAAAATTTTGTACTTATGTACAATAAAGAATTCAATGTACTTAGTGACCTTCCACCTCTAGATGTTAAGTTGTATGTTTTCATAGTATTATTTTTCTACTGGGTATTGTAACGCTGTTACAATTGCTATACTGGCTTGATATCATTATCAAAGTTAACTTCGTAACCCTTTGGGATTCATCTTTATATAAAGACACAGACTCACCTTGCAGGAGGAAGCCAACAGAGAGCCGTCCTCCTTCCAGGCCAGACTCTGCAACTGCTCCTTATGCTGCTCCAGAACTGTCTCACACATACGCACACACGCGCACACACACACACACACACAAACGCACACACACACGCACACGCATGCACATACACACACAAACACACATTGGTTTAAAAAATACAAGAGACAGAAAGAATCAACTGAAACTGACACATTTTCACTTACACTAATGATGATCACCCAACACAAACAGGTTCAGAATTTCTCTCTGTTGTCAACATTATGTTCATATCAACACATTATATCATTGTAAACTTAATATTAATGTAAACTAAATAAAATCAGTTTTTACATGGTCATGTGACTTTAATTAAACTGTAGCCATCAGTGTCAGGATAGAAGTGTCCATTACCCATCAAATTCATGTATCATGAATCTAGTTTTCGATTAATTCAGTTGACTGACCACCATCAGTGTATGTGAAAAGTCAAATCAGTTTACTTTCTAGATGATAGAAATGATGCACACGGTTCACACAGGACACATCAGAAAGATGCACACAAACATGGAACAGCAGGAATGAAGGTGAACGGTGAACACAGCATGGCAAATGAGTGTTATGGACGGTAGCCCATGTCTCATTATTAAAATCTAGATTGAAAGGGCACAGCCAAGCACAATCCCAAGGACACTCAAAACCAGTGAATTGCTCAAACACTTGAGTGATGCTTTGACTTCGTGCTCCATATTTATCACAAGCTACCAAAACAAAGTCTGTGAGGAGACATCACATGACAAAACCAAACGCATAAAAAGCAAGAGTTCCATACAAGTTATGAGAAATGGTGTCAAAAGAGAAAAACTGTGGTGAGAGATGGAGGGCCAGTAGGTGGCAGCAGTGAGCGGCAGCCATCATGGTGCCAGGATCAAACAGCCACACGACTTTAGGCATTTGCCTCACCTGCTCCATCTTAGACCGCAGAGAACTGTACATTCAGCTCTGGAAACAACCAGGCAATTAAAAGAAGGACAAATTAAACATACAGACAGAACAAAAACAGTCCAGAACAGTGACGACAGAGACACAATGCACAATGTGCTGCTGTAAACTTGAATAGTTTTTAGTAATGGAAACAGATACTGACTTTTGAGGTTGTAACTAGCTAAACATATTAAATGGTTTTGTGAAAAAGTATTTGCCCCTTCCAGATATATATATATATATATAATTTTATTTTTTGCATGTTTGTACATTTGTCACACTTAAATGATTCATATCGTCAAAAGAATTTTCATATTAGTCTAATTACTGCCAGACATGCTGAATCAAGAAATCACTTTACACAGAACCTGTCTAATAAAGTGAATCTCACAAAAAGGTCTAAAACAGCAACAAAATTCAAGAACAGATGAGAAACAAGCAATTGCCATGTATCAGTCTCATACAGGAGCTCATAAATGAACCCAGAACAGCATCTAAACAACTGCAGGCCTCACTTGCCTCAGAGAACTCAGAGTTTCAAGGCGAAAGCCACTGCTGGCCAAAAAGGACACAAAGGCTTGTCTCACATTTGACAAAAATATCTTGATTATCCCCAAGACTTTTGCGCAAATTCTCTGGACTGATGAGAAGTTTAACTTTATGGAAGGCGTGAGTCCTATTACATCTGGCGTAAAATTAATACAGCATTTCATAAAAAGAAAGTTATACCAACAGTCAAACATGGTGGTAGTCGTACGTTGGTCTTGGGCTGCTTTGCAGCTTCAGGACCTGGATGAATTTCCATAATTTATGGAACCATGACTTCTGCGCTCTACCAGAAAATCTTGAAGGATAATATCTGACCATCAGTTCATGACCTCAAGCTCAAGGATAATGATCCTAAACCTACCACCAAGTCCACTTCTGAAGACCCAAAAAATACAAAAATACGTAAATCCGATTGAGATGACAATAAACAGGCCGATCATAATAGAAAACCCTCAAATGTGGCTGGATTAAAACAATTCTGCAAAGAATAGTGGGCCAAAATTCCTCCACAGTGATGTGAAAGACTCATTGCCAGTTATTGCAAATGATTGATTGCAGTTGTTGTCACCAATAATGGCACAACCAGTTATTAGGTTTAGGGGGCAATTACTTTTTCACACAGGGCAGGTTTGGACAACTTTTTTCCGCTCAATAAATTAAATCATCATTTAAAAAATGAACTTTGTTTTTACTTAATCTTTGTGTGATATGAAAATTTGTTTGATGATCTGAATCCTTTAAGTGTGACAATTATGCAAAAAGAAATAATCAGGAAATGGGGAAATTACTTTTTGACAGCACTGTGATATATTATACTCAAAAGTTAGGACACACCTTCTAATTCCGTGGTTGTTCCTGATTTTTATTTCTTTCTGCTTTGTAAAACATGCTGAAGGCATCTAAAATATGCAATAATCTCCTTTGAACAGGTGACTTTGATACGAGTCTGCGACCTACAGTACACTCTTTAAAGTTTTAATCTCAGGAGCTGTTAATTGGTGATTTATGAAACTGGTGACTCTAAATGAACTTCTCCTCTGCAGCAGATGTAAGTTTTTTCTTGCTTTACTGGGATGGTCTTCATAAGAGCCAGTTTCATTATGGTGCTTGATGGGTTTTGCAAATGCACTTGACAATCCTGTTCTTTCAAGAACCGTTCCAGAACAGCTGACCTTTGTGTCTTTTAACATAACAATTGACCGTTGTTGTTGTTACTTAATGCCATGTGTGTTATTTCATAGTTTTGGAAAAAAAAAAAAACAGTATTGTCCTAGACTGTAGAAAATAAATCTAATCATGAGTCCAAAGTTATGACTGGTGTGTCCAAACTTTTGACCGTTACTGTATGTGTGAGTGAGCACTGTGTGAAGATGAGTGTACCAGCTAGGGCTTTATCTCTGCTGGTGTCCCAGACCTGAACACCCCTGCTTGAGCCGACTGCCAGCACGCCTGCAGCAGCGGGATGGAAACGCAGCAGCTCCAGTCTTCCTTCACCAGGACTTAGAGATGCATTAGCGCTTACAGGCTGCTCCTGACCTGGATCACACACACGCCATACCTTCACCTGCAGAGACAGAGGAAGAGAGAAAGACAAAAAAAAAACTGATATGTTAATGTTATGTAGATTAACTGATCCCAGTATTTTCTTTACTGCTGGTATACGCATCATGTTCATCTTACCTAATAAGGCCCTTTATACACACAGGAATCCGACAAGATTCATTTTGGTCAAGAGCGTTGGTGTACTCCTGGTGGAGCTTTACACTCCTCAAGCCTCTCTTTAATCTCACCAATTACAGAAAAAAGTTCTCAACATTTCCTTCTTCCCTTACCACCAACGGCACAAAATCTTGCAATTTTGATTTATACATATTTGCTCTCACATTTAACACTCAGTTCCCTAATTTTATTTTGATTCTGTAAAGCTGCTTGAATCGAATTAACCACTGTTAAACGCACTACTGTATATACAGTACAGACCAAAAGTTTGGACACACCTACTCATTCAAAGAGTTTGAATTTGTATTATGGCAAGAAAAAAGCAGCGAAGTAAAGAAAAATGAGTGGCCATCATTACTTTAAGAAATGAAGGTCAGTCAGTCCAAAAAATTGGGAAAACTTTGAAAGTGTCCCCAAGTGCAGTCACAAAAACCATCAAGTGCTACAAAGAAACTGGCTCACATGCGGACCGCCCCAGGAAAGGAAGACCAAGAGTCACCTCTGCTGCGGAGGATAATTTCATCCGAGTCACCAGCCTCAGAAATCGCAGGTTAACAGCAGCTCAGATCAGAGAGCAGGTCAATGTCACACAGAGTTCTAGCAGCAGACACATCTCTAGATCAACTGTTAAGAGGAGACTGTGTGAATCAGGCCTTCATGGTAGAATATCTGCTAGGAAACCACTGCTAAGGACAGGCAACAAGCAGAAGAGACTTGTTTGGGCTAAAGAACACAATAAAGAAAACTCTTTGAATGTGAAGGTGTGTCCAAACTTTTGGTCTGTACTGTACGTAAATAAAACTGTAATAATACAAATTACTATATAAACCTAATCCAAGTGATTCAATTCGAAAAGAATTGAACTTAATTCTACAAGTAAATTAAACTGCCTCTGTGTTTTTAGTCTGTTGAGTGCAAAAGTTTGTATACCCTCAGGATTAGGGATGCATAAGTGTACCTACTACTCAAGCTTGGTCCAAAATCTTCACTGTAAAAAAAATTACCAGTGTGTTGAGACGTTATATAAGTCATATTTGCCTTATTTTACAATAAATATTTAACTGAATGGAGAATTATTAAACCTATTGATTTGTTATATAACTTATTTAGACTGGTTCTATTGATGGATCATTTTGCCGTCATTAGAAACATTTATTTCTAGAATGAAAAAGCTAAATTATCTGTCAATAGAATAACAAAAATTTCAATTTTGAAAATAATAAAAATGTCTAAAGATGTTTAACAATATCATATTTGGTTTATAATGATCTTATACTCCTTATATATTGAGAACAGTAAATGAGTCAACATGCTTTTTGAAATACACAATTCCAACAGAATGCAGACATTAACACACACAAAGGCATTAATAATTTGTGGCCTAAGGTAACATCTGGGAGTTTAACCCCACTCTAGAGATGTTTTACTGCAGAAAATAACTAAAGCAAGTTTATGTATCCCACTTTTTCACTCTGGCATTTACTTCTTTGTGTCACGGATCAGCCTTTATCACATCAGCCAAGCAAAATATCCCCACAGCGATGTTAAATAAATAAGATTGTGTTTGTATGGTGCTTTTGTGACTATAGAAACAGAGTCTTACACAAGTGGACAAAATTGTTGGTACCCTTCGGTCAATGAAAGAAAAACTCACAATGGTTACATAAATAACTTTAATCTGACAAAAGTAGTAATTAAAAAAAATTCTATGTATGTTAACCAATGAAAGTCAGCCATTGTTTTTTCAACCATGCTTCAACAGAATTATTTAAAAAAATAAACTCATGGAACAGGCCTGGACAAAAATGATGGTACCCCTAGAAAATACTGAAAATAATGTGACCAAATGGACATGTTAATTCAAGGTGTGTCCACTAATTAGCATCACAGGTGTCTTGTAATCTTGTAATCAGTCAGTGGGCCTATATATAGGGCTCCAGGTAGTCACTGTGTTGTTTGGTGACATGGTATGTACCACACTCAACATGGACCAGAGGAAGCGAAGGAAAGAGTTGTCTCAGGAGATTCGAAAGAAAATTATAGACAAGCATGTTAAAGGTAAAGGCTGTAAGACCATTTCCAAGCAGCTAGATGTTCCTGTGACTACAGTTGCACATATTATTCAGAAATTTAAGATCCATGGGACTGTAGCCAACCTCCCTGGACGTGGCCGCAGGAGGAAAATTGATGACAAATCAAAGAGACGGATAATCCGAATGGTAACAAAAGAGCCCAGAAAGACTTCTAAAGAGATCCAAGGTGAACTTCATGCTCAAGAAACATCAGTGTCAGATCGCACCATCCGTCGTTGTTTGAGCCAAAGTGGACTACATGGGAGACGACCAAGGAGGACACCATTGTTGAAAACAAATCCTAAAAAAGCCAGACTGCAATATGCCAAACTACATGTTGACTTCTGGGAGAATGGCCTATGGACAGATGAGACAAAAATGGAACTTTTTGCCAAGGCACATCAGCTCTACGTTCACAGACGGAAAAATGAAGCATATCAAGAAAAGAACACTGTCCCTACTGTGAAACATGGAGGAGGCTCTGTTATGTTCTGGGGCTGCTTTGCTGCATCTGGCACAGGGTGTCTTGAATCTGTGCAGGGTATAATGAAATCTCAAGACTATCAAGGGATTCTAGAGAGAAATGTGCTGGCCAGTGTCAGAAAGCTGGGTCTCAGTCGCAGGTCATGGGTCTTGCAACAGGACAATGACCCAAAACACACAGCTAAAAACACCCAAGAATAGCTAAGAGGAAAACATTGGACTATTCTAAAGTGGCCTTCTATGAGCCCTGACCTCAATCCTATTGAGCATCTTTGGAAGGAGCTGAAACATGCTGTCTGGAAAAGGTGCCCTTCAAACCGGAAACAACTGGAGCAGCTTGCTCATGAGGAGTGGGCCAAAATACCCGCTGAGAGGTGCAGAAGTCTCATTGACAGTTACAGGAATCGTTTGATTGCAGTGATTGCCTCAAAAGGTTGTGCAACAAACTATTAAGTTAGGGGTACCGTCATTTTTGTCCAGGCCTGTTCCATGAGTTCATTTTTTAAAATAATTCCGTTGAAGCATGGTTGAAAAGCAATGTCTGACATTCATTGGTTAACATTCATAGAATTCTTATTTATTATTACTTTTGTCAGATTAAAGTTATTTCTGTGACCATTGTGAGTTTTTCTTTCATTGACCGAAGGGTACCAACAATTTTGTCCACGTGTGTAAATTGTTCAAGTACTGATTCATTCAAGAATGTTTGATTCAGTGGTATGTACTGTGGTATGTAACGTTTGTGAGCCTTTGTGGACCAGCTTGTCAAGACAAGACAAATTATGAAAGGGAGTGCAGCCTGCTCTGCAGATTGTAGTCATGATACATAAAATACCAGCGAATCACCAATAGCAAACAAATATGTTTCAGCATAACTGCATCTCCTTCCCTACCTGAAACTTTGTTTTTAATGAATGCTACCAGAAGATCAAACCTTTCAAGGAGAATGAAGTCCTGCCCAAGCAGAGTCTCCTTTCCCAAATCAGCCTGAAATTACAGGTTTATATGAAATATCCACATCATTGCCAAGATCCCAGAAAAGGTTATTGTTCATCAGCTAGGGTTCATCACAGTACTGGTTAAAGTGGGAGCTTATTTACTTCTCTCGTCTGATCAGGATTACATCTCTCTCCTAGCAGTATTAGTCAAGTAGATCAGAAAAGAAAGTAAGCTTTCAGATTATACAGTAACTCCTGGTGACCTTTCAGTTACAGCAGGTGTCATAGTGAAAGACATTGGTCTTATATATTGACAGCAGGTTCTCATTTGAGGCTCATGAAAGTAACTCACTCAGACATTGTGTTTTCACTTCAAAATGAAGGTAAGGAATGTTGATGCAGAAACTCCCATGGCCTTTTAACCTATTGTTAACCAACAACGTCACCTTATAGTACCTGACAAAACATTTGGTCTATTATGATGCACTACACTTGCTTTGTTCGAAAGGTGCAGTCTCTTTATTAAATGTTAAAGGTAAACTGGGGTGTTTTGATACTGTTGCGTATCTCTCCCATGGTAACTCTGGGACAGTAGGTTTGTTGACAGTAGAGTGACCTCATGTCTGGCTTCTTCATCTTCTTCATCTGGAGAGGGCTGCTGCTCCTGTGACGAACCTCGTGTAACTGGTATAATCTGATCCAGACACCTTAAAGACATCCCAGACTCTCTATATCCAAGGCATGTGTGATACATTCTCCTGATTTTATTAGCTGGTAAAACCCTAAACTTGGATTCAAAGAGCTTTCCTTGGTCATTTAATTCTACATCCTAATGGCATTTAACCTACTTTGTACCAAGGTTTATTGTCCTGTTCATGTGTAGAATTTTAATGCTGTATCTCTATAACTGTATTGCTTAGTGTTTTCATTTCCTGCCTATTTGTTTCTGTTTTTATTTCTGCCTTATAATACCAATGTGAGGGCTTGTGTGAGAGTGTAAAAAATAAATGTCAATACATAACATTACCGTTTCATCAGCTGAGCAGGTGGCCAAGAGATTGTCATCAAATGGGGAGAAATCCAGATCAGTCACTTGGTCTAACAAAATGAGAAAATTGTATACAGAAAAACAATTATAATACATGTATAAATGTTTGATTATGGTGGTTAAGTGTCAAAAAGTCAGCTCTCTCCCATAGCTGTTCAACTGTATATACAGAATGCATATGGCATGCTCATCTGATCACATCAGGTCTCAGTCTTAGGCAAATACAAATACTTTTTTCACTGTGCCACCATTTATTAAACTAATATGAACATGAAAAAAAACTAACATGAACATGAAAAAAAAAAAACAATATAGCTTGTAGATCCACCTTTAGCAGCAACAACTTGAAGTAATTATTTGTTGTATGACTTTTGTCTCTCACATCACATTTTGGCCCAGAAGAACCTTTCTCCTGGCAAACCTTCCAAACAAACCGTACTTGTTCAGACTTCTAATTGAACCGTCAAGGATTTTAACATGCAACATGCCCAGTGAGGCCTGTAGGGCACCTGACTTGAGTGCTTTCCACTTGTGAATCATCTTTATCATTACAGAACTCCACATTGTTTTGAACTGTTTTGTATCTCTTCCCAAATTGATGTGCAGCAACAATAAAATGAAAATAATTCTGCTTTTATAGAGGTTGGCACGCTTGCTGATGATCAGTGAAACGAGTGCTGATGATTAGCAGCACCTGGCTGCAAACGACCCTCTTAAGTCCTGTGGAAGCAGTTGGGGCTTCAATTTTTGTTCAATAAATAAGGGCACAGTGAAAATAAATGTTCAGCTGTAATTGTCCAGCTAAGATTGTAGTTGCTTAATACTGAGACCTATTATGATTAGATGGCTTTTTTACACAAAAGCACATAAAATTAAAAGAGGGGTACTAACTTTTAAATATACCTGTATATATGCAAAAACAGTGACTGTTTGACAATTACATGAACAGTACATAGATTTACAGGACCAATCAAAAGTTTGGACACTGCCTGTAATTCAGTGTTTTTTGTTTTGTGATTGATTTTCTACATTCTAGAATAATACTGGAGATTTTTAAGCTATACAATAATACATGGCATTAGGTCATTAAGTAACAACAACAACAGTCAATTTTGTTAATTTTAAGATACAATGGTCAGCTGTTCTGGAACAGTACTTGCAAGAACAGTATTGTGCATTTGCAAAACCCACCAAGCACCATGATGAAACTGGCTCTCATGAAGACCATCCCAGGAAAGGGATGGCCAAAGGAGACTTGTTCCAAGGAGATTACTGAATATTTTGGTTTCCTTCAGTATTATTTTACAGTGTATCAACTATTAAAAATCATGAAAGACCATGGGATTAGAGTATGTGTCCGAACTTTTGACTGGTAGTGCTAGGTATCTTACCAGCATGACAGGGAATTTGAGTTACTGTCCATTTGCCATCAGATCCAGGATCAAGTGAGCAAAGTCCCACCTTTCCACCACCTTAAGAGGAGAAGCAGAGGGAGAAAAGATGACAAATTATCAGATAAATTCATATGTACACTAGCTTAAAAATGGAAACAACAAGGAATCAAACATAAACGCCGGACTATAGTGGAATGTAAAATGCAATAAAATAAAAATACAATGACATCCCACAGATTTGTGCAGTTTTTCTTTTTCTTTTTTACTAGTACATTGTCTAATTGTACTGCGTCTTTTTCAGGGGAAAAACTAAAGTCCAGAAACATGCAGGATGGTCTTTATGATTACGGCAGAACTTCTCAGGTATAGATTCTCAGGTTCTACATCTGTTTGTCATTGTATTTGCCAGCAGTATAAAAAAAGAAAAGAACCAGAAACTTGCCAGCTTGGTCGGTGTTGAAGGCCAAGAGGCTGCAGCTGGATTTAATCTGGTTGCCCTGAGAGTTGAGGGAGCTTCCTCGCACATTTGGGATCCACTCCTAAAAAAAAGTCAGCAGTATTACAGGAGGTAGTCACTTACATGACAATAACAACCAAAGGGGCACATGCACAGTACAGCAGTGTATACTCTTACAGACAGCAGTGAGTGAACTGTTAAGAGCAACCTACTGTACAAATACCAAAAAACATCACCAAAAAGCATCTCTGGAACTGAAATTGTGTGGACAGTCCCAGGAGTGATTGGAAAGCAGGATCTGAATAGTGACACCAAGCATGGTATAATGCATAAACGTGCTGATTATTTTTAAACCAGAATTCATTGTAGAACCTATGTTTAAAACTGTTTAAAACTGATTTGCTTTGATTATGGTTTGATTAAAAAAAATATATTATTTATACATATCTCTATTGCATTTTAAACTGCGACATGTAACTACTAAATGTAACATTTTGTATTCGAACATATTTATCTAGACTAACGGCAATATCTCATTAAGTTTGCCAATATCTTTTCATCTTTATAAATACTTAAATTATAGACAAACTCTACATAAATTCCCTACTATGCGTATATTAACTGTAATAAATTGCACAGGTCCATATTGTGATTTAGATTTGTGTGTGACTCATTGTGCAGCATTAATTCTGTTGTGATAAAATTATACAACTTCCCCAGCTGCTCAAGCTCAAAATATCACTTATTGCATGTAATTTATGTTATATACATGTTTGATTATTTTTATTTATGGAGCTGATTGTATTCATCTGTCTGTATCCTGTAGTTACAAATTGCCAAAGAAGAATATAGTTTTTGTCATTGTTCAAAATTTTATGTTATTTAACATTATTGTTATAATGTTTTATGTTGTTATCATGATAGAATGTTCAGTATCGCACTGAGCAACTTAATAGAGAGACAGAAATGTCAGATTCAGAGAGCAAATAAAAGAAGTTATGCAAACAGGAAGGATGAAAAGGAAACACGCTGAGCAGAAAGCAACGTCCTCAAACACATATGCAATCATGTGAATAGCGCGCACACACACACACACATACTACAGACACACAAGAAGACTTTTTAAATCACTAGAAACTTCAAGTAATGTAATAGTCTCTCAGTGGTGCACATCAGGCTATTAAAATCATTTTAAGAATGAACGCAGGGGGTAAGTTAGAGTACACATCTTCTCAAACCGTTATGTAAGAAACGCACTGAATTTTAATTCGGCAGCACAAATCTCTCCCCCAGGAGACCCTCCTTTACTACCACTTATTTCCCTAGTTTTTAAAGCATCTCCCCCATTTAAATTCTTCCTACATTTGTAAATGGGATTAGACGTGCAATGACAGACACAGTGTCACATCTTACACTGCAGGCCATTAAACCATCCACAAAACTGCTAAATCAGCATTAACTTTCTATAATACACTAATAAATCAACAGACTCCTACAGTGTGATCAGTTTGAGTCGATAACATACAGTACAGCATAAATTGGGAGGCTAGATTTCTAAATATCAGATCAGATTTGTCTTGTTTTCCAGTACAGATCAATGGGGAAATTTCCATGGTTTACTACATTGATGTTTCACATAAACATAGGGGGAAAAAGCTTGCAGAGTCAGATAGACTACATGCAGACAACATATTTTACTATTAACAAATTACAGCTGTTTGCAATGTCATGTTCATACCAGAGCACAGGAGCTTTTCAGAAAAAAAAATACGTATTAATACCCGATACTGTTGTGCGCAGGGGGAAAGGTGATCCCTATATTTCTGATAAGTGAAGTCTATCAAATATGCCAACCCGGGAGAAAGATAACTACAAATTAAATTTTTCTTTCCAGTTATTCCACTAAAGCAAATGTTAATTGCCCCACTATGAAACAGGCAGACTAAAAGTATAAAAATTTATCTTTTTTTTCTTATTACCCAAAAATATATAACTGGATATAACTGTTTATGACCAAAAAAGACACATGATGAAAGCTGGTTAAGAGTAGGTATCTTAATATCTGTTATGAATATCATTACCCTGAAATACTTCCTCATGTGTACTGATATCTAACCACACGTGAGATATTTTCAGATCCGCAAAGTACTTCACAACAAATGCAAATTTTGACTGGCATGGCACAGGTTTTGAACAACTAACCCTGAAATACACTGCCACTTCACACAGGGTTTTTTATGACTTCTTAAACTACAACTACAGGTAGTTTAACAATATCACAATATAACAGTAGTAAGTAATGGCACCAGTTGTTTCACTGTGCAAAATATTATATTAATAAATTTCTTTACTCAAGGTAAATACCTGAGTATTGTGATTATATAATTACTAAAGTGATTAATATGACCACAACAATTGTTCTTATCCCTAACTGATGCCATGAGTAGCTTCACATGTTGGTTAAGAACTGCCGAGAAAATGATTAAAACCTGGGAAAAAGGTCACGTGGTCTGATGAGTCCAGATTGACCCTAGTCCAGAGCGGTATGTGTGTCAAGGTAAGAAAGAAAGTACATGAAGCTATGCACCAATCATACATAGTGCTGAATATACAAGCCTCTGACTGGAAGCAGTGTTATGATGTGTGGTTGCTTCAGTTGGTCAGATTTCCTCTCTGCAATGTTATGCAACAATAAAATGAAGTCAGCGGATGACCTGAATGCACTGAATGAACATGCGCATATTCCAGGATGAAATGCCAAGATTCACTCTGCTTAAAATGTGAGACAGTAGGTCTGGAACCATGAGGAACCTTTTTAAAAATGAATTGATGACCACAGAAAAATCTTTGAGATGTGCTGGAAAAAAACTTCATGGAATGGCTCGACTCTCCAGTCACCAGTAAAAGATTTCCGGTCATGTCCAACCAATAACTGATGCAATTCTGGACAGAAATAAATGTTGTGATGCTATAATGTTGTTGTATGAAATGTTGTGGAAATCAATGCCTTAGCAAATGTGCACCAAAATCCAAACTAAAGGCAATACAATGAAATAATAGAGTTATAGATAGAGATTAGAGATATCAGTTATCAACTCAAATGAGGAAGGGTTCCCTGTCGAGTCTGGTTCATTTCGAGGTTTTTTCCTATTCCATTTCCATCTCAGGGAGTTTTTCCTTGCTACTGTCCGTCGTCCTCGGCTTGCACATCAGGGACAATCTAATCATTTTGATTCATACACAATTATGTATTTATTTATTTGGCTAGGCAGTGTAACAAAAACTGCATGGAACGTTTGAAATTTCTGCAACTTTCATCAACTTTTGAGTAGTTGATAATTAAATGGGCATTCACCCTGGATCCCCTATGTTAAAATGCACCATAACAAGGAAACAAAATTAAGCAGAGCGCTTACACTGCATATAGAAGAATGGACAAAGCTCTTAAATAGTTAAATGACCTAATGAAAGACATTAATAACATAATTAAGTAAACAGCAGAATTAACTACTTTACTCTGTGATTATTTTCTCACTAATGTAAGAGTCAGCAGATATCAGTGGAGTGATAAAAACGAATTAAATACCCATGTACAGTCGTGGCCAAAAGTTTTGAGAATGACACAAATATAAGTTTTCACAAAGTTTGCTGCTAAACTGCATTTAGATCTTTGTTTCAGTTATTTCTGTGATGTACTGAAATATAATTACAAGCACTTCATACGTTTCAAAGGCTTTTATCGACAATTACATGACATTTATGCAGTCAGTATTTGCAGTGTTGGCCCTTCTTTTGCAGGACCTCTGCAATTCGACTGGGCATGCTCTCAATCAACTTCTGGGCCAAATCCTGACTGATAGCAACCCATTCTTTCATAATCACTTCTTGGGGTTTGTCAGAATTAGTGGGTTTTTGTTTGTCCACCCGCCTCTTGAGGATTGACCACAAGTTCTCAATGGGATTAAGATCTGGGGAGTTTCCAGGCCATGGACCCAAAATTTCAACGTTTTGGTCCCCGAGCCACTTAGTTATCACTTTTGCCTTATGGCACGGTGCTCCATCGTGCTGGAAAATGCATTGTTCTTCACCAAACTGTTGTTGGATTGTTGGAAGAAGTTGCTGTTGGAGGGTGTTTTGGTACCATTCTTTATTCATGGCTGTGTTTTTGGGCAAAATTGTGAGTGAGCCCATTCCCTTAGATGAGAAGCAACCCCACACATGAATGGTCTCAGGATGCTTTACTGTTGGCATGACACAGGACTGATGGTAGCGCTCACCTTTTCTTCTCCGGACAAGCCTTTTTCCAGATGCCCCAAACAATCGGAAAGAGGCTTCATCCGAGAATATGACTTTGTCCCAGTCCTCAGCAGTCCATTCGCCATACTTTTTCCAGAAGATCAATCTGTCCCTGATGTTTTTTTTGGAGAGAAGTGGCTTCTTTGCTACCCGTCTTGACACCAGGCCATCTTCCAAAAGTCTTCGCCTCACTGTGCGTGCAGATGCGCTCACACCTGCCGGCTGCCATTCCTGAGCAAGCTCTGCACTGGTGGCACTCCGATCCCGCAGCTGAATCCACTTTAGGAGACGATCCTGGCGCTTAGTGCACTTTCTTGGACGCTCTGATGCCTTCTTAACAAGAATTGAACCTCTTTCCTTAAGGTTCTTGAGGAGCAGCCACAATATCCTTGTCTGTGAAGCCATTTGTATGCCACGCAATGATGGCTGCACGCATTTCTTTGCAGGTCACCATGGTGAACAATGAAAGAACAATGATTTCAAGCATCACCCTCCTTTTAACATGTCAAGTCTGCCATTCTAACACAATCAGCCTGACATAATGATCTCCAGCCTTGTGCTCATTACTGAAATGATCTCCGCAGGTCCTTTGATGACAGCAATGAAATGCAGTGGAAAGTTTTTTTCGGGATTAAGTTAATTTTCATGGCAAAGAAGGACTATGCAATTCATCGGATCACTCTTCATAACATTCTGGCGTATATGCAAATTGCTATTATAAAAACTGAAGCAGCAACTTTTCCAATTTCCAATATTTATGTAATTCTCAAAACTTTTGGCCACGACTGTAGATACATTAGATTCTTACAACAGAGAAGATCTCACATTTACATATAGCTAATGTAAGTACTCATTGCTCCACATGCAGTTAGAAGCAAGCTTTCTGATCAATCTGTAACTTTAAATGGCCTTTCTGTTCCATCAAGTGCAAAAGTGTGAGAAAGACCTCGGTGTGATTATAGATTCCAGCCTTTCATTTAAAGCTCATGTAAACAATATTACCAGGATAGCATTCTTTCACCTTAGAAATATTGCCAAGATAAGGAATATATTGTCACTAAATGATGCAGAAAAACTAGTTCATGCTTTTATCACCTCTAGGTTGGAGTATTCTAACGCCTTACTGTCTGGTTGTATAACTAGGTGTATTAGTCCAGAATGCAGCAGCGAGAGTCCTCACTAGAACCAGAAGATACAAGTACATCACCCCTATCTTATCTACACTTCATTGGGTCCCTGTGAAATTTTGCATCAATTTTAAAATACTACTATTGAAGTATAAAGCATTAAATGGTCTCGCACCGCAGTATCTGAGTGAACTGCTAGTGTCTTACAATCTGCCACGCATACTTTGATCAAAGGATGCAAGCTGCTTGTCAGTACCGCGTATTATGAAAAGCAGGGGGCAGAGCTTTTTCTTACAAAGCCCCAAAGTTAATTAATGTTCGGGACTCAGACACAGTCTCAGTGTTTAAGTCTAGGGTAAAGAACTATTTATTTAGCCTAGCATTTTTGTAAATAGATTTGCCTTGTGTAAAGCAGCAGATCTGGGGGACTCTTGGTCATAGAGTATTCTGGTGAACTGGTATGTTTAAATGCTTTCTTCCCCACTCTCATTGATCACTCAGGTTTGTTGACGGTGAAGCGATTGGTCGCTTTACATCTCAGGGAGCCCTCATGTCTGTGTTTCCCTCTGGGTCCCCCTTTTAGTTATGATGTCATATATAGAGTGCTTGCACTCTGCACTAAATATACATTCACCTTATACATTGTGTGACTGTACCTAACTGCCATCTCTCCTTCTCTTCTGCTCCCTCATCCTCTCTCTCTCTCTCTCTCTCTCTCTTTCCCTGTCTCTCTGTCAAGCTATACATGTCATTCCTGAGTTGCCAGTGATCAAGACTGCCTCTGCTCTCTGGACATGTTTGACTCGCCCTGGTGTTGCGCTTCTGGTTGGAGATCTCGTCACATGGGGACGGTTCCACTTTTCCATGAAGATGGGTCTGGCCTTGGCTGACGCTGACAGCTAGAAAGGTTTCTTTCTACTGCCATCTCAGGGAGTTTTTGCTTGCCACTGTCCATCGTCCTCGGCATCAGGGACAATCATTTTGATTCATACACAATCACATTTCATACAAACTTAAATGATTCTTTTGATTGTGTAAAGCTGCTTTGCGACAATGTCAATTGTTAAAAGCGGTATACAAATAAAATTTAATTTAATTCAATAAACCGAAGAGAGCTTGTAAAAATAGTTTAAAGCTTAAAGATTAAATTAAAGCTGATCAGCTTATTTTATCAGTAATATAATTACATATATCATATCATTACTGTCCAGTAATTGGATAGTGAATCATGGAATAAGTATATCAGATAAAGAGCGTTAAAATTAATTCATACCACATCAGCATTGTTATTTCAGCAGTAAAAATATTCAGTTTAGCTTTTCTAATTTATATCTATTGGTGCAGTTATTTGTTTACATTGAGCAAGTAGCTAATTATTAGCTTATTTTAAAGCAGATTATTAAATCTGGCACATATTTTTTCACTTACTTTTTCTTACGATGCAAGTTAAACTTTAGACAGGTATCTAAATACTGCAAAAGTTTCATTAAATTCTGTCCAGGTCGATTTAAGACACGCCCATGCGCAGTAGGCTGTCAAAACTTGCTGTTTCTAATCTGCCACAAAACTGCTCATAACTTCATTTCTACTCAGCATCATGGTGCATGTTTAACTTCAGGCAAATACCCAAGTACTGTACTACCAAAGGTTAATTAAATTCTGTCCAGCTAGTTTTGTGTGATGCTGAGACTTTGTGTGAGAACTGAGTTCTGACTGGACGGACATACAGAAAGTACACATTTTCTGAGACTGGTTTCTGGTCCTCCAATGTCTGAAATGTAAAGATATAATTGAAAAAGCGCTTTCTGACCAATGTACAGACCTTTCTTTTATTTATATAGATAATACAAAATGCCACTTCACACATGATTCGCTCCGTGTGAGTGCGCGGGAAGATTTTTATACACATGTAAACACATGCACAAACAATCATGTCAGTGTTACAATAAACAGCAGCAGATTTTCTGTTACAGACGATTTGAGAAGATAAGCAACGGCGCTTCATACATTATGCAAATTCAAATAGAAGTGAAAAAAAACAACAAAATTACAGAAATCTGCCGAACCCGCAGAACTGTGCTCAGGTCAATGCGCTGCCTCAGAACAACTCTGTGATTAATGCATCGCAGAAAGTGAGGTTACTATCATTCACTATCAAACTACACAACCATAAAGTAACCAGTGTACAGACAGGATGCACACTGCAATGTTCAATAATCTTAGCAAAGCACTAACGGCACTAATGTGTGTGTGTTTGTGTGTGTGAAATGTCCAAATATGGTTAAGTTTAACATTACAGGAGGAAGTCAGGCGTTAGACATCCTCCATACATTGCAGGCGCTCCTTACAGAAACACTCCGGCTGAATCCCAATCAGCTCGCCTTTACATATATAGTGCACTACACAGGGTGCACACGGAACATCCATTTCCGGTTTCTGTGTAGTGCACTTCCGTAGGGACAAACGAGGCGTTTAAGATTCAGCCGCGGCTTCTGCTCAAAACAGCGAACAGCTCTTTAGGCAAGAGATCAAACACACAACTGGCTTCATGCGTTCATCAGTTACGCTACTCACATCTTTTTTCGGGATCTTCGGAGTGGTGTTCTTATATTTGGACGTCTTGAAGCGGTTCATTCTCGGCTCCTCACTGATCGGCTAGTGCCTTCCGGGTGGCGCTGTGCTGTCACTCTCTTCTCGGGTGAAGCAGAAAGAGAGAAATCCTGAGCGCTGATTGGCCGAGCGGCGTGTGTGTCCTGTTCGTGTGTACACCGGATAGAGGAGGCACATCGAAACATTCACTTACCCTCACTCAGGGCTCTTTGACTGTCTTTTGCTTTTTTAAGCCGACAGCAGAGGTGTTACAGTTTAAAACGTTCACGGTGAAATAACTGAGTACAATAATATTATGGTATCGTCTAATTAATCCACAATTTCAATCACCTGAGACACACCCAAAACCATATTAAAAAGATTAAATTCCCCAATTGCCCCCCAATCATTATTCTTTTATTAGAAATATTCAATATCCAAAATATGCAATCATCTTCTTTGAACAGTTGATATTGAAATGTGTCTGCTACTGGTCGTCTGTAAAGCCTTAATAACAGCTCCAATCTGTGGTGTTGTCAATTGGTGATTTTTAAGGCTGGAACTTCTCCTCTGCAGCAGAGGTAGGTTCTGGTCTAGCTTTTCTTGCTTTTCATGAGAGCCAGTTTCATCGTGGTGCTTGGTGGGTCTTGCAAATGCACTTGACAATCCTGTTCTTGCAAGAACTATTCCAGGACAGCTGAGTTTCATGTCATAAAATAATAACTAATTGATGTTGTTATTACTTAAGTGCCAGATTCCTATTTTTTATTTTATAATTTGGAATATAGAATGTAGAACAGTAAATCCAAAATTGTGTCCAAACATTTGGTAATGTATTTGTAGTTTAACAATCCACATAGTAAATTATTGCACGCACACTGTAACTACCATCTCTGACTATGTTCTAGTAATTTATTTACATTTATTGCCTTATTGGGAGAAAGTACTTCAAAACGTTGCTAAATAGTCCTTCTCTTTCTTGGTGGCTCCATTTTAAGAAAAATAGCTGCTGTAATACTCACTCACTCACTCACTCATCATGGGGGGAGAAGGGTGTCTGCAGCCTATCCCAGGAGACTTAGGGCAGGGTAGACCCTGCGTGTGGTGCCAATCTATTCGCCGGGCACACATTCACACACTACGGGCAATTTAAGAACGTCAGTTTGTCTAATATGCATATCTTTGGACTGTGGAAAGAAGCCCACCAAGCACGAGGAGAACACAACTCTGTGAAAACAATCCCGAGGCGGGAATCGAACCGCGAAACTAGAGGTACGAGGCCGCACCTGCGTAAATGCTTCTGAATAATGGCTGCGTGTCTTGCCGCTAGGGGCGCACGGTAAACTGATTAACATGTCATCTGTGATGTCACCGGTCACGTCACATTCCCGGAAAAGACACTGGCATCACTAGCGTGCGGTAGCAAACATGGCGTCCTCCGCAGCTCGGTGTACCGCACGCTGGGTAACAGGCACTGTGTCCTCTAATGTCCGGACTTACAGCACTTTTGCCTCTAGGCCTAATGGAACTGACCGAGCTTTGGCGAAATTCCTGCGTGGCGTGTTTTGGTCTAGCGGCAGCAGGGCTGGAGAAGGAATGGAGAAAGCGGTCACATTGACAGGCTTATTAGGTGAGCAGTAAGGCCTAGCTTAGCAGCATGCTATCGACTAGTTGCAGTATGAGTGACAGACTAGGCGTGCACAACCCGGTGTGTGGAGCTTGTTTTATCACAGAAAATGAATAAATTATTGAAGTAATAGAAATTATTTTCCCTTGAAGACAAATAAAAAGATGATCTGCTCATGGACTCGTGCCATGATGTGTGTTTTAATCATTAACAGATGATTTTTCATATAATGGCAGATGCAGCTTGTGTCATGTGTATTTACAGTCTATATATTACACAGCAGTAAGATTCAACTTATTCATTGAAAGAAATATTTTGTGTTGAGTGTTGTTATTGCATATATTCACAGGTGGAAACCCTTATCATGTCCTGCCCAGGAAGTCTTTCCACAATACTGCCACTGTTGGTAATAAAAAGGACTATTACCAGGTTCTCGATGTACCACGCACAGCGTCACAGAAAGAGATCAAGAAAGCATATTACCAAGTAAGACTCCAAATCTCTATCCACAGCATCTGAAGCATGGGTGGGTGACAACTCCAGTAAATCTGCCAATAAACCTTTTAAAGCCTTGTCAGCTTTTTATGGATTTGTTTTAAGGCTGATTTTTGATTTCACTGAGTGTTGCATAAAGATTTGCAAAGATTTTTATTATTTTAATTTATTGCAAACTCCAGGCTTTTCAGGTCACACTGCCTGCCTAAAAGATAATCAGATATCAGTTGAGTAGATTACTGATCATGAGGAAGTAAAAATATAGAACAGATGGTGTTTAGCATGTTTCTCGCCTGCCATGCACAAGGCCCGGGTTCGATTGGGTTCCAGCCAGTGCCCAAACCCCAGTCACTGGATGCAGTGCCAGTTCCAAGCCCAGATAAAATGGGAGGGTTATGTCAGGGAGGGCATTCGGCATAAATCCTGTGCCAAGTTGTTGTGCCATACTGCGGTCTGCTGTGGCAACCATCAACGTTGTTGGTCTTTCAGCTGCATGTAAATATTTTATTATAAATACAGTATTTAATTTGACTTGGCAACTTATAAACTTAATTACAAAATAAGTTTTAAAAATGTTATAAATGGCCTCTTGTGTTCTCCAGTTAGCGTTTACCAATTAGGAATTCCCCAAAACCATGGTTCCAAAAACCATGGCATGTCACCAACAAATCATGTCACCTGATGTTCTGCAATGGGGCAAACATGAGGAAAGAGGAGCTTTCTTCCAACATTATTGAAATTATTGGATCAAAAATTTTCATGGCTTATACTTTATATGTTTTTTCCCATGGCACAGTGGTTTAGTGGTTTGCACTGTCACCTCCATGATCAGGGTTTGATTCCGGCCTCAGAACATACAAACTCTATGGGTTTATTTGCATAGAGTTTGTATGTTCTCCCTGTGCTTGGTGGATTTCCTCTGGGTACTCCAATTTTCTCCCACAGTCCAAAGACTGGCATTCCCAAATTGCACGTAGTGTGTGAATGAGCATGTGAGTGTGTATGTATGTGCCCTGAGATGGTTTGGCACCCTGTCCAGTGTATACCCAACCTCGTGCCCTAAGTCCCTTGGGATAGGCTCCAGACCCCCTTCTGATCCTCACAGATTCCAGACACCACCGCAAACCAGAGGTTTTGTGGAGTCCTGCCCAAGGTGCCAAAGCTGTCCAGGCAGCATCCTTGGTTGGCATAATGTATTGCATTGTAATGTTATGGCTGATCAGGTTCAATGAGTACAAACACGGGTTCTTCTAATACCAGTAACAAATTATTCTTATTTACACAAATTTTAAATCAAGTTTATCTTTATAAAATCTACATATTTTATAATATATAAAAAAGATGATTCTGTCCAATGATAATTATAACCATAAACAGACTTGCTATTAAATAGTTGGAGTGGCTTTTTTTTTTTTTAATCAACCTAAAATTTAAATTTTTCTCTCCCTTTGTTTTAGATGGCAAAGAAATATCATCCTGACACAAACAAAGAAGACCCCCAGGCCAAGGAAAAATTTGCACAACTGGCTGAAGCCTATGAGGTATCACTTGGAATATTAATTACATTTCCATGCCCTAAATGCTTAAATGTGTGGTAGTGTCGACTCATGTTATGTCTTCTGTGCCTGGTCTTGTTCTAGGTCCTCAGTGATGAGGTGAAGAGGAAGCAGTACGATACTTATGGATCAGCTGGTTTCGGGTCGGCCAGCGGTGGAGCGGGTCAGCAGCATTACTGGAGTAGCAGCACCGGGGTGGACCCTGAGGAACTCTTCCGCAAGATTTTTGGGGAATTTTCTGGAGCACGAGGCTTTGGGGACTTTAATAGCATATTTGATCAGCCACAGGAGGTCAGTGAGTTTTAAGACTTGCACAGGGAGCTGATGTGGATCACAAAGAGAATAGATGATAAATACAGTGGAACCTTGGATTACGAACATAATCAATTCTGGAAAGTGGGCTCGTATTTCACAACACTCGTACACCAAATCTGATTTTTTTCTTAAGTAATAATGGAAACTCAAATTATTCGTTCCACAGCCCAAAAAAATAAATACATACAACATAAATCATACAGCACTTGCCCTATCATCCGGAGATCGCAATTTCGATTACCAGGTGATGCTTTAACCTCTCGCAGCCGGACTCTCTGCTGTGTAGTAAAAATGAAACAAATTATCCTGCACTATACCTTTGAAAAGAATCGCAGTGTTTCTGTGTAGAGCAGAGAGTTTGTGTGTGTCGGTGAAAGGAGGGGTGTGTGTGAAGGGGCATGGTGTCCAATGATGCACGCGCCCACACAAATGCAGTG
Source organism: Clarias fuscus (assembly GCA_030347435.1). NCBI lineage: Eukaryota > Metazoa > Chordata > Actinopteri > Siluriformes > Clariidae > Clarias > Clarias fuscus. Next base: position 9,948,789 of record CM059222.1, on the reverse strand, counting down.
TCGGCTGAGACGGAGAGAGAGAAAATGGATTTTTAACCTGAGACTTGCTTTTGTTTTACATGCGCACACGTGTGTTATAATAAACAGTACACGCCGCTGTACACACACGCATACAAACACAAAATAAAAGATGTTTTATGCACACACATGGTCACAGTGTTATAGTAAACAGTACACGCGTCCATAGATGTTGATTATGCCAGTGTGAGACGCGCAGAAAGACTGAACTGGGGAGACGATTACCCACAATTCCGCAGCGCAAGAGAGAGAAACCGTTGACTCCGTTGTGATCACGTGACGCTTGGCATCAAAACAAGAAGCGCATGCGTGATGCATGATAGTACTCGTAACCCAAGACTTGTAAATTTTTGAAGTCAAAATTTCTTAAAAATCTTTGCTCGTCTTGCAGAACACTTGCAAACCAAGTTACTCGCAATCCGAGATTCCACTGTAAGTAGAAATCGAGTATGATTGGTCAGAGGTTGTTGATTTACATGTCTATAATAGATATGTATGCATTAGTACACTTAGTCTAGTACATTATAATTTTTTAAACAGCTCATACACAGGGACTTGTATGCTCCAAATAATCTTACATTAATTTTTTTTTTTGCAAATTGCTGTTGTATAAGAACAATGAACCGTTTGGAAAGTCCTGTTGTAGGCTAAAAGTTTTATCATTTAATGCCTATTTTTAACAACAGAATAATAATAACTAGAGAGGTACATTTCCTGAAGAAAATGTGAGTGGTGCTTGCTATGTCATAGATGGAGCTGATGTCATAGCTGTTGGTCTCAATGTTAAGCCTATGGGAATTAACAGGGGCAATTAACCGCCCACCCCTTAGAAAAGTCATAGAACCCCATTCCCGAACAAGGCGCATGATTTGACACCTCATTCATGGGTTTACGACAAACGGTGCGGGAGTAGTTACGTGCCAAACTTCCGTATGGAAGAAGAAAAAGAAAAGAACTAGAGGTACATTTCCTGAAGAAAATGTGAGTGGTGCTTGCCGTGACATCATAGAGCTTCCCAAGTCATAGTCATAGATGTAGCTGATGTCATAGCTGATGTTGGTCTCAATGGTAAGTCTATGAGCAATTAACCGCCCACCCCTTAGAAAAGTCAAAGTACCCCATTCCCGACCAGGCCGCACGATTTTACACCTCATTCATGGGTCTACGACAAACGGTGCGGGACTAGATATGCGCCAAAATTTCACACGAAAGAAAAATAATAAGCCTGTGAGATTATTATAGTAGTGCGCTTTGCAAGCACCACTAATTTCGCTTCGCAAGCACCACTAATAACTAGAGAGCTACATTTCCTGAAGAAATATAGAAAGTCTATGGGACTTTTCTAGTCCCCTTACAAAATTCATAGCACCTCATTTCCGAACAAGCCGCACGATTTGACACCTTATTCATGGGTCTATGACAAACAGTGCAGGACGGTGCAGTTACGCGCCAAACTTTTGTACGAAGAAGAAAAAAAAGGGAATAATAAGCTTATGGGTTAATAATAGTAGTAGTGCTTTGCTTCGCAAGCACCACTAATAAAAACAGTTTGCCTTATTGTGTTTTTGGTTAAGCTGACCATGGTAAATTCAAAAAACCATTCACAAACTGTGGCATTAACTAAGCATGCTGTTTATAAGTGCTTAAGTCACAGTAGCACAGTTTTATAAATGGTTTAATCTGGTTAATGTTGTCAGCTCTTAACCAAAATTGTAAACAAGAACATACCAGTCCTAGAAAATACTGCACTGGCTAGGTCAATAATTTGGGGTTCTCTGTATATTGAAGTTCGTGTTTTGAAAACAAAAGATGAGTGACCCTATAGATAAGAATTTCAGCTTTAAATTTCCTGACATATACAGAGGTTATACCACACAACTGTATGTAAAGTCTTCTTCTCTGCTTCAAAATTTTTTTGTTTTAGTTCCAAAGGTGGCTCTCTGGTCTTTGTTGGCAAAACAGGCAAAACCCAGGACCTAATCCAAAAGTAGACATTCAGAGTTAATAGTTTAAACACTGAGTCTATCAGCGTACACCAGGGCAACATACCAGCACATGTTCCAGTATTTTTAACTACATGAAAAATGGCTGATTTCCAACAGAAGCTGCTGTTCTAAATAGGGTTAAGAACGTAGTATTATTTTTTTCTCTTAATTAGTTAAGTGCCCAACCTGTTTCATGTGTTTCCTATTAGTATGTGATGGAGCTCACTTTTGCACAAGCTGTCAAAGGAGTAAATAAGGAACTAACAGTGAACATTGACGCCACCTGCAAGCGCTGTAAGGGAAAAGGCCATGAGCCAGGTTCCAAGATTCAGCACTGTCACCACTGCAATGGCACAGGAATGGTGAGCTATGCTGTCAGTTTCAATAGGATAACCTTAGCCTGGTCCACTAACTGAAACATGAGCTCTGTGTCGCTATAGGAGACGGTGAAAACAGGGCCGTTTGTGATGCGCTCGACATGTCGGCAGTGCGGCGGACGTGGCGTGATCACCACCCACTGCACAGAGTGTAAAGGAACAGGGCAGAGCAAGCAGAGACGCACTGTCACAGTTCCTGTTCCTGCTGGTGAGTTTGTCAGCTGAAATGAACATTCATATGCATTATTTGCAACAACTTTATTGTGAAATTCAGAAAAAATATTAACAGCTTTGTCCACACTACTCTTTGTGAAATGGGTACAGTAGATGACAGAAGAGTTTGTATTATTGTGGCACACAGCTAGCTAAAAAATTTAACATAAAAACTCTTTGTACAGAGATCGGTTTTACACAACTGAATTTCTAAACTGCTTCGTCTGTCATACAGAAATGCAGTACTTTTATTTCACATAGCTCTGTTTAGTTGTTAAAGAGAACAAAATCAGTGAAATAAACTCATAGAGCTTGGATGCGCGGGTGCTGGGATCATTTGATGACATGGGGCCTGTGACACAATGTTCATCCACACTAGAATATTAGCGTTTTTAGATACAACAGACCCTGGTAATATTTTTCAACAAAATACCTTTTTATTAAAGCTGAAAAATAATGTGTGCACTCTGTGTTCAGATTCACATTAGTGTAGACAAGGCCTTAATTACTGTGCACATTGCCACACAAGCCAACTCAATGTGTGTTGAGCACAAAAATATATCTGTGGTACTGGTGCCAGAGTGTGAGATGGTGAAGTTCAGCCAACTGGATCTTTGATAATGAACACATTTAGTTTTAGCAGAAAACCAGCCTCTAATCATATGCGTGTCTTGTTTGAGTTCTAAAGGTTGTGGTCGGTTTCACAGGTATTGAAGAAGGGCAGACAGTCAGGATGCCTGTGGAAAATAAGGAGATCTTCATCACATTCAGGGTGAGTTCAATTTGGATATCGTTGGATCTTGGACCTAGACTTCAAGATAGTTCAATTATTTACAGACCAAAAATAATAAAATTATTGGTCCATGAATAGGATATTGGGATTATATATTGGTTTCTTAAATTAAAGGCTAAAAAAGGTGGGGGAGAGAGGATGCAGAAATTTTTATCCTAATAAATACATATAACCTAAGGAAGACAGTATGACTGTATGTGGTATTTGCTCTTACCATTTATACACTTAAACAAACTTGTACAAAAAAAAGCATTAGCCTCATACACACAGCTGGTTTGGTGCAGGAATATTGCACCATCATTGAGGCTTGGTGTTCTGTATGAACATTATGGTGACTGGATCGCGGTTAAGGTTGTTGCATCTTTAAGCTATAGCAGAGGTTGTGAAGGGTGAGTTAATACTATGTGATGAGTAAAAACACCAAATCATGGAACGCATGACACTGGGACATGCGTAACACACCACCAGGCGATTTAAACATCAGTAAACCATTATTAGCTAACACAAAGATATCTTATACAGAGTGGGTCAGATCTTTATATCGCACTTCGTGCTAGATCTGTAGTGCCTCAAGAACAGTAAACTGTTTGGGGCTTGTAAGATTGGGGCTGATTAGCAGTGCTAGGCCTTTAGTTTTGTATCTCGCTATAAAGACGTGCCTTATCACATTATTTGTGGGCTCTTTGTGAATTACAGTGAAGTTCAAAATTGAGAGGATCTTACTATAAATTCCATACAGTGTTTTCCGTATGGAAGAGAGAGTATTTATGTTGGGGGACAATTCAGATATGAACATAGTGCTGGAACCACTGTTTCACAATGCCCATTTCTTCAGAAAAAACACAATCAATAGACACAATGTTGCTGAGCACCTGACCAACTGAAGCAACCCCAGATCATAACACTGCCTCCAGAGGCCTGTACAGTTGCCATTATGCATGATTGGTGCATCGCTTTATGCACCTCTCTTCTTACCCTGACACGCCCATCGGTCAGGAATATAGGGTCAGTTTGAACTGACCACATGACCTTTTTCCATTGCTCTAAAGTCCCATCTTTATGCTTCCTAACAAACCAAATGTCCAGCAAAACCCAGGTGCATCTTAAAAGTCTTGTTCTAACATTCCTATAGTAACAGCTCAGTCACAAAGACTTGTATGGTTATTAGTTTTTTCTTTGTTACTGAACATTTTTTGTATTGTTGTTTAGTCCTGTAAGTACTGGAGAAATAGATAAGTTTTGAGTCGCCATTTAAAGATAGTCAAAGTCTCTGCTGTACGAACATCTAGAGGAAGTTCGTTCCACCACCTAGGTGCCAGAACAGAAAAGAGTTTGGATGAATGCCGCCCTCGATCCCGATACACCGAGTTCCACATTATTACGCAAATGATCTCTTTCTCTGATTTTTGCAATTAGTCAATGCAAATGACACTCAGTAGAATTTTTTTGAGTCATCAACCCCTAGGGTATAATTCAAATTTTATTGAACAAACCTCCTAATGATAATATTTATTTCAAAAATAACAAACTGAAAACACACTGTTCCAAATTATTATGCACAACAGAGTTAAAACATTTTAACTTTGGCCTGCTTAATAATGTGGAACAACCTTCTTCAGTACTTTTCCTTTAATTGGGCTCATCTGGCAAACTAATTATCACAGGTGTCTGAGATTCATTTCAGTGATCCAAAGAGCCCAGAGACGCAGTACCAGCCATAAGTTTAATTTAAACACTAAACATTTAATGTTTGACACTTGCATCCAATTTGCATAATAATTTGGAACGCGGTGTATACAAATGTTAGAATAAGACATTTAAGATGCACCTGATGATTTGGGTTACAGGCAACAGAGTTTGCAGAACTAGCAACAGATTTGCAAATTTGACACCTGTTGATGCAGATTAGGCAAAATTGTCAGTTCATTTTTAACTTTGAAAATTCTGTCTGTTATTTTAATTGTTGAACTTATCAGCTATGTGCGACATCAACACTTGTAGTTTTCAGTGAATTAATGTCTGATAGGATTTGCAAGCTTTAGTCTAATGTTGCGCTTTATTTTAAATTTTTTCTTAGGTTCAGAAGAGTCCTGTGTTCAGGAGAGACGGGGCAGATGTCCACTCAGACGTTCAGGTTTCGGTGGCTCAGGCCATCCTGGGAGGCACAGTGAGAGCGCAAGGACTCTATGACACGCTCAATCTTTCTGTAAGTTAGTTACTTTATGCATGCATTTTTGGCAGTATTGTAGTCAAGGTGGATTGAATTGGTCTCTAACCCTGATGAAATGTTTTGCAGATCCCTGCTGGCATCCAGGACGATCAGAAGATCAGGCTTTCTGGAAAGGGAATTGCCCGAGTTAGTGGCTATGGATTCGGTGACCATTACATTCACTTCAAGATTAAAGTACCCAAGTATGACACTATTGAACTTAATTGTTTACATAATGTATTCTTAATTTTTTTGGGCATGTGCAAAAAGGGGTGGGTCTGTTGTGGGGAAAAGAGTTTGAAGTCACTGTGGAGTAATTATGTGAGAACCCTAATCCTTTTGATGAAGTAACCCGTTGTGCTGGTGTGTAGGACACTAACTGACAGACAGCGCGCCCTCGTTATGAGCTATGCAGAAGATGAAGTAGATGTGGACGGAACTGTAAATGGAGTCACCACAACCACTACAGGTGAACATGACACACACACACTTCAGAAGTGAGAAATGAATGCCTTTTCAGACATGATTTTCCATAAATCTGAACTGCAGTTTAAGCAACTGGCTTCATGTCTGAGTGCACACATTCCATAAAAATGCTCCAAAAATCATACATCGTCTTAATCACAGATCAGTTTTATATCTGAACTGTATACATTAAAGATGGAGGAAAAGCAATTTAGTCACAAAAAATTATTTTGTGGGGTCACCACATTGACCAAAAAAGGAAAAAAAAATATTTATAACGTTTATAATAAAGATGAACTAGTTGATCAGCCAGTGACCGGAATTGTCTTCAGTGCCAGCAGGGATCTGCAAAAGTGTTTGGCTGTGACTGATTGGCCAATCAGCGTCAGATGTAAGTGATTTTGCTTTGAATGCAAAGCTTCTAAGTGGTGTAAATGTTAAAACACTTCTAACGCTAATTAGTCATAAATCATGTACGTTCAAAGCCCTGGATGCCTGCATTCTCACTGGCAAAGTTGAGTAGCAAAGTTGAGTTTGGAGGCATTTGAGGAGGTAAAACATCACCGTTTCTTTATGATCCTATAGAAGGTACACTGAACTATTTACACATTTTTATCCAGTGGTAGGAATGATTTATTTGCTGAAATGTTTTGGTCAGAAATAATAATTATGGCTGGTGACAGAGATACGTGTTGCTCAGTTAAATGTTAAACTCTCGTATTTAAAATTAGTATTGTATAAATGCTATACTTGTTTTTTAGGTGAGAAAACTAATGTTATAAAGAATATGCTACATTTAATTACTCAAACTTAAACGCTTTAAAAATGTAACAAAATCCGGGGGAAATGTAATATAGAATCGTGATATTTATAAAATCGTGATACTTCAAATCAAATCTGCACCAAGGTATTGTGCAATTATCCTATCGGGAGCTTACTGGTGATTCCCATCTCTAGTGTGTATGAACAAATATGGATACACACAAACTGTCCATCCACAGATGGTTAAATGAATGTTTTGTTTTGAGTGGGAAGGTTTTTAGCACGGCCTTGAGGGAATTTTGCCAGTTTAATCTGGGAACCCTGGGTTATGTCAATCGATGTACTGTAGAATCTCATGAGAGTGGTAAATATTGCACACGTACCATGGCGCTCTCACTGTCGAGAATGTCTGAATGAAGCTGTGAAAACGATTTACATACACGTGAGTTTTGTCTGAATGATGCTTTTATTAATTGACAAAGACTTAGATGTTACTGTACATATCCCATGTCTGGAAAGGGCTAAAGAGGGACAGACTGAAGGCTGTTAAGGGAATGGCTATTTAAAACTACTATAAAATATGTGCTAACTTGCTTTGCGGAGATTGTGCAACAGGAAATGAAGTGTATAGATCTAAACCCTTGTTGGTATTGCACTGTTCTTTATACTGCAGGTAAAAGATCTACAGGAAACTGAGAGATAGCAGCGTGAAGACAGAGGGCAGGTGCTATGACAGACTGCTGGACACAGAAGGAGGAGAAAAGGTGTGAGAGCTCACACTTTACAATCAGACAGCTATGGCACAACATGTCTGCATGCACCAGCTCCTTGGAGCCTTATGGAACATGATCATTTCTACAAGGACTCTCCTTCACACTGAAGATGATCTCGCTACTTTTATGTGCAGCGTCATCCAGTCTGAGAAACGCACAGAAACTCGCGACTTGCTTCAGAATCAATACATTTTATGTTTTGGATCAACAATTGTGTGTGTTATTCTTAATTCATGTAGAATTACCCCACCATCCATAAAATGTGCTTATAGAGTCCTGTGTGGAAGTTAGTCATGGGTTTTTCAGATTTCAGATTCTGATCTTTCTCTGCACAGAGAGAGAGAGGTCAGTGTCTGTTCACCTTAGAACCCTGTTACAGTAACCTCTGCTCTGCCTCATGAGCTCTTCCTGTTTCTTGTTCCTGTTTAAATTTTACCTTTAATTTAATGGACAATGAACATAAAAGGTTGCGATACTTATTTAAACAGTGACATTTCATGTACAGAAACATGGCAGATCAAATGTGGTGGATTAAGAGTTTTAGTCTAACAGTTGGTAGTTAAAAAGCCCACATTTCTGACATATACACTTATCAGCAAAATGTTACTAATCCTAAGCTAATTGTACTGTTAAGCTCCCCTGCTGTAGTACAGTCCTTATTTAAAAGTGTATTATGTGAAGATTTTAAATAAATCACAATATGGACTCACATTTTGATGCTACATTGTGTATATTACATCACTCCCGATCAACACATGATTTCAAAAGTTTGGTCCGCCTGTCAGTGGAATCTACAGGGTGGGCCATTTATATGGATACACCTTAATAAAATGGGAATGGTTGGTGATATTAACGTCCTGTTTGTGGCACATTAGTATATGTGAGGGGGCAAACTTTTCAAGATGGGTGGTGACCATGGTGGCCATTTGGAAGTCGGCCATCTTGGATCCAACTTTTGTTTTTTCAGTAGGAAGAGGGTCATGTGACACATCAAACTTATTGGGAATTTCACAAGAAAAACAATGGTGTGCTTGGTTTTAACGTAACTTTATTCTTTCATGAGTTATTTACAAGTTTCACTTTGTTCACAGCCATTGACATGTCAAAGAGGTTAACACGTGATGAGCTGATCGAAATTGTGTTGATATCTGGTGAACGCAGTAACCGGGTCATTGCAGCAGATTTCCATGCAAGACACCCTACGAGACCTCCCATCTCCCATGCTACAGTTAGCAAACTGCTTGCTAAGTTTCGAGAAACTGGTTCAGTGTTGGATTTGCCAAAATGTGGACGCATGAAAACTGTCTCTAATGAACAAACATCAGTGGCTGTTCTAGCTTCATTCAGCAAGAGCCCACAGCGTAGCACTCGCCGCATGTCTCTGGAGAGTGGCATTAGTCGAACATCCCTTCGGCGGATATTAGCTACTCACAAATGGCACCCTTACAAACTCCAGCTACTGCAGCATCTCAACGAGGATGACCCAGATCAGCGCACACAATTTGCAGAATGGGCAAAACAAAAATTGGAACAGGATCCTCAGTTCACGCAGAAGATTTTGTTCAGTGATGAGGCAAACTTTTATGTGAATGGTGAAGTTAACAAACAAAACCACCGCTATTGGTCTGACACTAACCCACATTGGATAGATCCCTCCAAGACTGTTGGAACAAAAAAAGTGATGGTATGGTGTGGTATATGGGGTACAAAGATAGTGTGGCCATTCTTCATCAATGGAAACCTCAAGGCCACTGGATATTTGAAATTGCTACATGATGATGTGTTTCCCTCTTTATGCACTGAAGCTGGAACGTTCCCGGAGTTTTTCCAGCAAGATGGTGCACCACCACATTATGGGTGTCAGGTCCGAGCATTCCTAGATGAACAGTTTCCTGAAAAGTGGATTGGTCGTCGTGGGCCAGTTGAATGGCCCCCATGGTCTCCTGATCTGACCCCCTTAGACTTTTATCTTTGGGGTCATCTGAAGGCAATTGTCTATGGTGTGAAGATACGAGATGTGCAGCACCTGAAACTACGGATACTGGAAGCCTGTGCTGGCATTTCTCCTGCGGTGTTGCTATCAGTGTGTGAAGAGTGGGAGAAGAGGGTTGCATTGACAATCCATCACAATGGGCAGCACATTGAACACATTTTATAAGTGGTCAGAAACTTGTAAATAACTCATGAAAGAATAAAGTTACGTTAAACACCATTACCAAGCACACCATTGTTTTTCTTGTGAAATTCCCAATAAGTTTGTTGTTTCACATGACCCTCTTCCTATTGAAAAAACAAAAGTTGGATCCAAGATGGCCGACTTCCAAATGGCCACCATGGTCACCACCCATCTTGAAAAGTTTGCCCCCTCACATATACTAATGTGCCACAAACAGGACGTTAATATCACCAACCATTCCCATTTTATTAAGGTGTATCCATATAAATGGCCCACCCTGTATTATAATAAGCATCAGTCTTTATGTAATATTTTTGTGTATTTCTCAAATACCAACTGGACATTAAAAATCCACAATCTTAAGGAGACGGCAGACATGACCACTGTTACATGTCACTATTAGTTTGCATACTGTTTAATCTTTGCCTTAATAACCCAACTTACAACATATAGGAATATCACATGAAAATGATCCAACATGACCAGCTGATCTTTTGATTATGGGAAATCCAAAGTTCACAAAGTAAAATTCATTGATTTTTCATATGAGATGAGGGCCAAACTGTATAATCCATTCTCATGCAATTAAACAAGCTACCATGCATATAAATGCATTAGTATGTATGAACTTGTGCCATGATTAATCACATCATCAGTTGATGTAAAACACTTCAAAACCCTGTCAATAACATTTTTAAATAGCTATTACATGGTGTCTTACCCAATACTTGAAAACCAGGACAAATGAGTATTTATAAAACACATGATCTGCTGTGATTTATCATTTCAAGAAGAAAAAACAAATATGCAAATATACATTTACTTTTTTCAACAAAGCTCTTTTATTTTTCTTGTCAAAAGCTATAATCATAAAAATGCTTACAGTATGAGACGTTGCAAAAATTATCAGGTAACATTAGCATACATCAAGTGCTCAAAAGAACCGCCTACTGCATCAAGAACTGATTTGGTAGTGAATGCCCCACTATACTTTGGTCACTTAAGACACTCAATCTGTGTATACTGAGCAACAGATACATACACTGCAACACCATTCTTGTCATTAAATAGTATGAAATAGTTGCCAATGAGCACATACTAGTTATCTAGCGTGCTTGTATATTATCTGTTTCATGCATAATTTTCTTTTTAGTTAAAAGCAGGTTAGTGTGATGAAGCATGAACTGAAACTCAGGTTGTTTAAGTGAGCAAACAAAATATTAAAATGTTCAATATTCAGATTAGTCAGCAAAATGGAGGCCCCGTCCCAAATGGTGCCCTAATCAATGAGGTCCCCCTTCAAGTGTGCTGAGGTTGTTTAGGGGTGCAAAAGAAAAATAAATAAAATAAATCCACTGTGATCACACTGACGAATTCAAATGTGCAAATCCGATTTGCTGAATCAGATGTTTGCATGCAGGAGCTCCATGAAATAATTTTTACGTAGGCTTTAGGTCAGATCTACAATCTCAAGGAGCTGTGACTGCAGGATTTAATTTCAATCAAGCAGGAGCCACTGATTTCACTTTTTAAATTAGTTTATCATAGACTCCAGTTGGTCATCATATGTACCTTCATTTTCCCTGGAATAAAATCCTGCAGGAAATTTATTGATAAGACTGGAGACCCTTGCTATAGACATTAATTAAATATAGGAATTATATAGATTATTTTATGTATTAGAATAGTATTACATTTAACAGTTTTCTATATGCAACATGTTTTACAGCACAAATCTTCCATGTGAAAATATCAGTCTTTACTTTCTCTCAATAAGTGAAAGGTTAGCGGGACACGCTACTTTCCAGGTAGAAGAAGGTAAAGAATGTGTATTTGCCCATTAGACCCAAACCGTCATCCATTCTCTCCTGAGCCTGGCGGTGGAAGGCCCTCGTTCATGCTCATCCGCAGACAGCCATTGCATTTCTCTTAAGATTAAGATACTGATACAGGTAAGGTGCTACTACATCAGCATGAACACTGCACTTCTACAATTGTATGGAGACACGAATGGATCATATGTGGTACCAGGCAACCAATCCAGCAAGAGCAGCGATCCATGCAGCTAAAATCACTTGGGCAGTGGGGTTTCTGAGGACCGCTGTAGCCATTTGATAAACATATGCTGATCCTCCACTTGCAGCTAGAATGTAATAACATGGAGAGCACAATGTAATCAACATGTCATTTAGGGTTTTCTTTTCAAAAGTGTTTAAGACGAACTTTTGGATCAGACTTACCCATTTTGGCAGCATAGTAAGGACATTTGCTGATGTCTCCTTGCATGTGACCGTGGATGGGACCTCCATCCAGAACTTCTTCCTGAATCGTCTTCCCCATTTCCTCTAGCTCTTGGAAAACCTGAATTAGACACATAAATTAACAGAAAATGTTGAATACTAACGGAATAAAAGCTGATGTTATAACAATTTCAGTTCAGCAATCATATCATCTCACACCTAATAGTGCATGTTATCAATGTTTATAGGTTCTCATGCAAAATCATGCATTTCAGATTGCCATCTGCAAGAACATGAAAGCCATACCCAGAACAGTGGGCAAAAAAAATCTAGCATCTGGTTGGAGCGTGTGTACATCTCAACACAAAGTTCAACAACCAGAAAAATCTGATTTGCAATTAATAAATGAAATTGATCCTTTCAAATAGTAACTGGTTTTCTTTGCTAACATTTATTTAAAAACGATAAATCACGAAGGCAATATGTCCAGGCAAAATCTTTCCAGACACTAAATAGGCGGGGAAAAAAAAATCATAAAAAGACTGACTCGAATCTGTCTGCCACAGACATTTCTTTCCACAGTTCATTTTTTCCTGTTTCTTTGTAATGGATACCACACTTGCTAACAGATTGACAGAGGCTGGGTTTTGTGAGGGTCAAACTCAGGTTTCCCCAAAAAGCATTTCTTGCCATTTATCACTTAAATCAATACATATGACCCATTTTACCCATATCCATATCAATTTATCCAAATCTTTAATTACAAACATTACAAAAAACAGATGATATTTGATACAGACCTGGTTTCTGGCATTTAGTACAATAACAAGCTTTTTTTGCTGCAGCATACCTCCATGTTGAACTGGAAAGCCCGCACAGCCTCCTGAACAATCCTGTCCTTGGTACTGGTGTCGAGCTCTATCTCGTTCATTCGGCTGCGGTACAGCTGCTTGAACCCTTTGTTACTGTGAATGCTGTCAAACTGGTAGAAAAACAGTCCCTCTCCTGTAGGGGGCAGCTTGAGGGCACGTTGGGCCACTTTCTTCAACACCTGACCCCCTGAGAGATCACCCATGTAGCGTGTGTATGCGTGAGCCACCAGTAACGCGGGGTCTTCACGACCAACTTCATGAAGTCGCTCCACGTAGCGCTGAGTAGCTGGAGAGCAGCTGATCTGATCCTGCCAGTCCTCGCCATAGAAGTATTTGAGATCCTGAGCCAAGGCCTCGTGCCGGTGAAGCTCGTTGGGGAAGTAAAGTGGTGCAAATTGCGGGTGATCCTTGTTTCTCTCAATCTCTTCCTCCATTGCTGTATAGGTGTAGTAGAGTGCAACAGCTCCAAGCTACAAGCAAAAAGACATTTAAAACAGAGTTAGTTTCGGTCTAAAGAATGTCTGCTTCTTGACAGTGGTCTGGAAGATGATCATTAACAAATAACATCAACATCCTCCACAAGGCCACAGACGGTCATCACTGAAAGGGCTGAGTGTTTGCAGAGTGCTTGCTGTATTGAAGCATATTCATGCAAAATTGACAGGACAGGAACAGTGTGGTAGAAAAAGGTTCACGAGCAAAAGAGATGACTTAAGTGCTTGAAGTCCTGTGTGATTTCTACAGGTGATGAGGATTTGGGGTTCCACGTCGTCTGCTGGTGTTGGTCCACTTTATTTCATGCCGAAAGTCAATGCAGCCGTCTACCAGATTTTGGAGCACTTCATGCTTCTGTCTGCACACAAGTTTCACGGCTACCCAAGGTGTTCCTTTTTCAGAAGGACTAAGCACCTGCCCACAATGCCAAAACTACCATTAACTGGTTTCCTGACCAAGCCATTACAGTGATGATGGGCGAAATCTCTGTTCCAAAAATATGAGAAACATCAGATCCAGCAATACAGACGAGATAAAGGTTTAATAACATCTCAGCAGTGCCACAGGGTTGCTGGGTTCACTAACCTCCTGAAAGAGGCCTGTGCAATTAGGTTACTGAGTGGCCATGACTGGGTGTACAGGTCTGCAACAATGTTTAGTTCGGTGGTATGTGTCAAAGTATTATCATCTCTCTCTATTACTTTTATTATATATGCACATGGCATCACATTAACCCTGCTGACTTGCCTTCTACCTATGGGTAGAAGGCAAGTCAGCAGGGTTAATGTGATGCATTATGATGCATCCTGGTCTAATTGGCACACAGATGCAATCTTATGTTGCAAGCTGTGATGTGGTGTGTTTTAATATTGGGGCTGATTGGTGCAGATTTTCACAGATTTGACTACTGAATATGTCAGACACCAAAAGATGTTTGGGATGGGAGATGTTAGACGCTTTTAAACTGCTTGGTTTTAAGAGTTAGACATGCCAAATCCAGAAACCACAGAGAAACACCCTCTATTAATTCACTGCTAACCTGATATCCAGTGCTATAAAGGCTGTAATTTATATAACTGGATTTTAAATAAGGTCTAACCTTAAAGAGCTCTTTGCGTATGCGTCCAAGAAGGAAATCTTTGACAAACTGTGCGTTTTCAGCTTGCTCATGAACTTCTTTGGTTCCGGCAGCCAGAAGCTCAGAGAGATCATCAGGTCTGTAAGGTAAGGAACATAAGAAAGCTGATATGAAAACTTTGCCTACACATATACAAAACAAATTCTACATCATATACAACCATACACTGTACAGCATGCAGGGAAATGCCCGTTATCCACTTTATCTGTGACCAAAAAAAGAAATAAAACCTTCTCTCTATTATCAATATCTACACTAAAATTACAAAAGGAAAAATAGAAATAAGAATAAAATATTTTATATACACTATTAAAGTAAGGATTTATATAAAATAAATTACAGTTCAGGGGGAAAAAAAAGGATGAGTGGCAACAGAAGTGTGATTGTCTGGGCATAAAGTAAAGATACGTTCATGTTCCGTCCAGCATGATGCAAACACCAAGGACATGGGAACTAGCCATACTCTCCACTGGGACATTGTTGCTCTTAAGGGTGTTGTAGCTCCTCTCCCACTTCATGCTGAATCCATAATTAAAACTTTTGTTTTAATGACATTCAGGAAGAGGTTTCTACTCTGGCACCAATTTTTTTTCACCAGGATTTTAATCTCCTCCAGGTAGGCATTGTCACTGTTATCAGAGATTAGGCCCAGCACAACAGCGTCATCAACGATTTTGTCATTGGTGCGCAGTGAGTATGGCTAAATCCCATGTCCTCGGACTGGGTGGTGAGCATAGAACGAATTATAGTATTACATGCTGAAATATAGTAAATATAGAGCATTTTAACATTTTTTTCTTTCTGGAGTTCAGGTGGCTCACGGCTGTGTACACACATCAGAGAAGGAGGCCCACTTATGCATGTCTTATGTACTCCTGACTCTGCCATTATGTTGAGGGCACAAATATGAACAGGATAGGATATAGACTACAGTTACATAAAGCGTCTCTATACTAATGCACAATTAGCTCACATTGTTAGGCTAGATAATTGGACCAAAGCATGCTACCCCCCTTCCCCATTAATGCCAGATTCCCTTAATATAGTATAGCATGATCTTTTAGGCAAGTTATTGGAGATGTATATTGTGGTGTTAATTGTCAGAACACTACCTAACATTGTCATTGTCCTCTTTCGTCTCATATACAGGCCCTGCACCATTCACCACACTCCCTTCATCGGCTGAAGCTTCTGTCTTTACGGCAGACATGTTTCAGCCTCTATCTTTGCTGAAGGACTGCTTTTCACTACAAGAAAAATAAAAAAGTGGTTAAGGCACATGCTTTCAGAATACTTTTACAATGTTTGTTATTTTATACTGAGTAACCTGTAAGAAGATTTGAATTGAATCTGGGAAAAGGAAAAGCAAAAATTAAAAAAGCACTGCAGTATTACTACCTATTCAACTTCCTGATAGATAATTAATGCCATCAACCTACACCCAATATAGCATTACACTGGAGTGTGGGGAAAAATCAATCTAGCAGGGATCCATGAGACAATGTTGTTAAAATATATTAACCAGTGTAATCTGTAAATATAACCAAATATAGTTTAAAAATCATGATAATGTATCACATGCAAAAACAAGAGGGAGTGAGATTTAAATAGTAAGAAGTGAGTAAGACAAAGAGTGATTAAAGTGGAAAGCTAGTGCAAGGGTAGTTAGACATCTAAAGAAGCCGCAAGTTCAACAAACTCTAAAATGTATAGTTTACTTAAAATTGGAAACATCATTACTTAAAAAAATTGATAAAATTGATAAAAACTGATAAAATAAAACTGATAAAAAATTTGAGGTAGAGTTTTGCCAACTTAATCGGGTTTATAGTGTGTGTAAAAAGTGTTTAAGTGCCAGACATACTGCGTGAACGGCTCTACACACAGTTGCCTTTCCCCCATGCTCTACATCACCCACATTGCACAAAAAATGCCATGACGCAAAAAAAAAAAACGTTTTAATACAATTTTAAGTAAACAGAACTATAAAATTTTGAGTTTGTTGAACTTGTTGCAAATCAAATAAATGGTTGCTGCTGTCACCACATCAGACAAGCCGGCCCGGGGATCGAACCCGGGCCGTTCACATGGCAGGCGAAACACCTACCAGTGAGCCACCAGTGCTCTATAGAGTTTTACTTGGTGGAATTTTAAGGTGACGGTTACTGTTACTTACGTTCTCATGATTACTTAAAATATCAAAAAGTTCTGAATACTCAAAAAGGTCTATTAATTTGACCTAATTGCAATTATTTAAGTTAACAGTACTCAATGCGTTTAATTACTTTGAGCATTAGCAATATGCGGTTTCAAGAGATGTGTTAAGTAAATTAACGATTTCCTTGAAAACCGATAACACTCTTTCAAATATTCATTAAGAAATTAAAAGACATCAATACGTGGTCTTATAACTCTCTCCCGGCAAAAAAAAAAACTTGTGTAATTTGTGCCTCCACGTCCACAGGATCATCAAAAGCGCACATCATGCTCAATAAACTTCTGAAACAAACTTACCCTGGAACATAACCTGCTACCGAGCAGGTTATCTTCAGAGAGTAAGTTGCTATGGTTACAAACATACCCAGAAAGTTACCTCCGTTTTTGGAACCAAAAGTTGAGGTTATCCACTAACTTACTCTTAAACTTACTCGGGTATGTCACGTAACCTGCTTTCTGGAATACCCCCCTGGTCTAGTCTGAAAGTATTTATTTGTTTGTTTGTTTGTTTGTTTATTTATTTAAAAATATATAAAAAGGTGTGATGGAAAAGACTTTGCATGATTAGTTGACTGGAATACAACTCTTCCTAAAAAATCAACATGAAGACCTAGGAGGTATCAAAATTAAAAAGCAGAGTTCTGGAAAAGTGGCGTTAGGTTCATCCCAAAGATTGGAGAGAGAGGGAAATAAAATAAAAAAAAGTGACTCTGCCCAGAGCAGGCCTTCCACTGAAAGACTGTGACCAGATAGGGAGCTCATTAGCCAGAGAAGCAAGTAAGAAGCCAAGGTTAACACTTCACTGATTCCATCACCATGCTTCCAGGTTTTAAGACTGACCAATGCAAAAGAGTTCAGTGCGTGTGAAGACTGGTGCAATGCACTGTGTTGTTTTAAACTGATGCTTACAATCGCTCAAGGCTTCTACTCATACTCGTGTGTGTGTAAAATACTGTATGTGTATGACTGCCATCAGTTGTTTAATAAATTGCATGACAATATTTGGTGGAGATCTCCACGGCCCTGTGTGGTGTTAATCTGGGCCAGAGCACAATGTTAAGATACATAAATATTGCAACAGTTTGAACCAGCAAAATTTGAACCAATAATTACAAAATCCAGAGAGACGTCTTGTTTACCATACTGTGTCAGCTGATCGAGAACAGCACAGAAGACAAGGTCATGACTGTGTGTCACAAAGGACTTTCTACTGTTTACACACGAGCTCAGAGTGTAGAATGCGGAAAGCTACCGAATCTGTTTGGTTTTATAAAATGTCCATACTGCAGGATTAGGGTTTAGCAGAAACGGGTTTTAAAACACCTAGCAATAACAAACCCGCACCCGCTAAACTCACCAGTAACCCCAGCAGGTGAGCACAGCATTTGGGACACAGCCGGGTGATTTAGGGTTGAAGGCACATAGTATTTCAGTGTTGATCTACACAGCGAGACCAAGTTTCTGAATAAGTGTTCAGCTCTGTCAGTGTAAATCTCTCAGCTATGTGCAGTCAGTTAGCCTTCATCCCCTAGCTAGCTCAGCTACAAACAGCGAATGCCTTCACTGTTGTTTAACGCTCACAATAATTATCCTCAAGCCCTCCATATAAACCAAAAAAGCTTATTAAAAGAACGTAACACTAACCTGTGTAAAAGACGTCTGATCAGCGAGACGCACTTACCCGTGTCTACTCTGTACTTCCGGTCAGAAAGGGGAAGCGCTTTTATGGCACGTGCTTGTCAAGCATCCTAGGAAACGAGGGCTCGTGGCGTGAGATGCGCGTGAACGTCACAGAGTTCGTGTGGCTGGTGGTCGCTTTGCCAAAAAGCGTCATAGAGCAACCATTAAAACAAATTTTTTCAAAATCCAATTCTGACTACAGTTCTTTATGTGGCGTATTTCTTGGTATTATGTCATGTTACGCTACTGTGTAAAAAAAAAAAAAACACACACACAACCCTGGCTGGGGTTACGCTCCATAACGTTCTGTGTAAGTTATCTAAATAACAGCCTCAGCTGACTGCTAGGTTCAGCTACATTTCCCCAAGAAAATTAAAGTGTGATAGTGCTCAACAAACACCAGCAGAGGACGCTGTAGTTATTTTCCTCTTGTATCCACTAACTCACTAATCGTCTACAAAGCTTTATCCTTATACTGGGTGGGGATACACACATACACAAACTACAGGCAATTTGGGAACACCAATTGACCTAATCTGCATGTCTTGGGACTGTGGGAGGAAACCCACCATGCACATACTCCATGCACACAGATCCTAGGTGAGAATCGGATCCAGACCCTGGAGGGTCATTGTGACAGTGCGAACCACTAACCCATCATGTTGCCTTATGTCCACATGCTGACTTTGTAAGTGGAAATTGTACAGGTCATCTGTTTAGAAAGCTACCGTGCTATTCAGTGAATCACACTATTCTTAATTTTATTTATTCGCTGGTTATCAGATCTTTCCTCAAATTTTCCTTTACTAAATCATTAATTATACAGCATGTAGCAAGTAGCTTGCTGTCATTAAGCTGGCAGCACAAAATAATTTGTGTGATCCGCATAGAGCTTTGACTTTAATAGATTATCTCATGGTGCATGTCAGACCAACAACCATGAAATTAATGAATACCAAATTATTTAATTAATCATGTACAGGTTTACAGGTTTCATTATTTCATGGTGCACAGTCAGTACCAGAAGCAATGAAATAAATAAATTCCAAAGTAATTTATAATTAAGTTTACAGATCAATTAATCTATTTTCAAATATTTACAGTTGTTGGCGGCCTTTCAGCTGCTCCTGCCAAGGAGTCGCCACAATAGACCACCTGATCTCCAGGTTCTCTTCTCTTCCTTACATTTCATCTGGGTTTGGGATCCCAGCTCAACATTCAGTGGCCGGGGTTTAAGCTTTGAGTAGGAATTGTACTGGTGGAATACATACTGTCAAATATTTATAGTGGTGGCCAAAACTATTAAGATGATAAAAGTGAAATTCAATGTTTTAATAACATTCTCAAAACGTATCTGATTCAAAAAGACGTCTGCATGACAAATGTCTGCTTGATTGCTTCCTGAAGATCATGTACAGAAATTTGTCACAGAAGTTCCCAATTCACCAATTCAGAATACCATAGTTTTAGCCATTTTATGCAGAAGTGGACACCAAAGCCTGAGGAAGTAAAAGCGTAATTGTATAACTGCTCTGCTTTAAGTTTCCGTCCCGTCTGAAAAAGCATAAATTAATGTTAATATTTGATTTTAGTTAGCACAAAGTATTGTTGTAATACTTTTGGCCACCACAGTAAGTACCATATTCAAAATGTAATTAATCAATGACATTTAATCAATTCTAATTCTATTTATTTAATTAATGATTGTTTATTGATTTAATATTGTCACATTACAATCACCATTCAGTGCACTGCTTTTGCAAGTCCTATGGAAAAAGGAACCACTCACTCACTTTCACAGTTAAATTTTCCTGATCAAAGAGGCTAGATAAACTGCAAAAAAGAATTTCACTCTGTGCCCCATGACTGGGTACTAAAATGCCTAAACTATCACCAATTCTCTTCCAGTCCCCAACAGTAAGTACGAACCCTTTAGAAAGCAGCCCACATGATAAATCACACAAATGGAACGGCACACAAAGGCAGATCAGCATGAAAAGTGGAATATTTCAATAGTTCTATACCCAGGTGCCGAAACACATGGTGTTTGGAGACTGGTGTAAGCAAGTGTAGTGAGTGGGTTTTGAGACAAATTCACTTGCAGAGCATGGAGAAAAAGGCCAATCGGAAGTTTTTAAGGCACCACTCAGAAGCTTTTGCATTTGGCACAGAATTACTAGTCCAAGGCTGATCAGTCCTGCTTATCAAACTGAAATTGAGCCAATTCCGGTCACTTGATGATCGACTGATGCATCTCTATTACAAATGTAATAAATCATTTAAAAATAGATTTTGAAGAGTCACGATTCATAACCAAATCGATTTTCTCCCCATCTTTAACAGGTGTTATCAAAAAGATGGATTTCCAAATCCAACTCGTGTCTGCACATCTGTAATGTCCTGCAGCA
Source organism: Clarias fuscus (assembly GCA_030347435.1). NCBI lineage: Eukaryota > Metazoa > Chordata > Actinopteri > Siluriformes > Clariidae > Clarias > Clarias fuscus. The sequence continues at coordinate 9,927,968 of CM059222.1, read as the reverse complement.
ATGCTTCTGACAAGTTGAACTGTGGAATAAAAGATCCTTAATGTTAAGTAACTCATTCACATTCATACAAAACAAAATAAAAAACTTCCACCAAAGAAGACCAACCTTTACAGCGTACTTGTAGGACTGCTCTGCTTCAAGTTTCCGTCCCATCTGAAAAAAACATTAATTAATGTTACAGGTTAAAAATATCAAACATGGCTTAGCATGCTGTTAATGCTGAAAATAATTAATGGCAGAATGAAGGCCTGTGGCCTGACATAAAGCTGATTATTTTTAGTATAAACAGCCTTGTCAGACATTATTTAAAAGAATGGTTTTATTATTCACCTGTAAACAAATCAGTGACAGGTAACCCCAGACTTCAGGGTTTTTGTTATTGAGGGCATTAGCTTCAGTGAGAGCATCCTCAGCCTCAATCAGCTCCCCCATCTAAAGCCACAGAAAAAGCATACAAAATAGATACAGTGAAAGAAAGCAGTGTGTTCATCAGGTTGAGAAACATGCAGGAACATAATAAGACAAGACAATCTTTCAAATGAGACACTAGACTTAATCATCATAGAATTTTCCATCCTCACATTTTACTGCAGAATACAATGTCAGGAATAAAACACATGAGTGTGTGCTGTAATGCAGCCAGAAGCACACCTAAAAAGTGTTTTATTCTTCTTATATTACAATTCATAATGTACTTATAAACACGACATTATACCTTTTAACTATTTAAAGTTATATTTAACAATTAATACAAATGAACATAAATAAATAATTTTGAGTACCTTTAATATGTGCATCTGGTGAGCATTTTTAATTTTCTTTATTTAAATCCAAGACTTTCTATTTGTTCAGTGCATATACCTGAAGATCAATTGAAAAATGTTGCCTTGTCTGTGTGGAATCAACAATCATTCTATTTTGATGTTTTATGTGAACCTTAACTGCAGGATTTGATGCACTGCATTGCTGCCTTATGACTGACTGATTGGAGAAATAAATGTATGTGTAAGTATACAAGTTTTGCAAATAAAGTGGAAGTGAATATATGCTATAGCAGTTACAAACAGTTGTGTGCTATCTAGTTATCTTCTATCCGTATTGAAGGTAATAAAAGAAAAGGCACCTCATCAGCATACAAAAACTTGAGAAATATGATTTTCCAATAGGAAAATCTGCTTACCCATTGCCCAAAGTAGAATTGTGACTTACAAACAAGTTGACACAACTGACCGACGGACAGACATACTGTAAGACTGACTTCTCTTAGAGACCCAATTGTACAAGACTTGGGGGGGCATAAGTAGACCTTTACTCTCTTTTTTCCCTATGTGTTTCCATAACAACACGAGTCTGCTTAGCTCAGTAGCTGTGGCCATGGGACACGCTGTGGTATGCAGAAGTTAATTCAGCTACAGAAATTTAATCCTCCTCAGGTAAATAGGCTTGACCATAAATATGGAAATTGTCAGCTTTTGTGCTGGTTAGCTGTAGCATCAACACCCAATGTTTAGCTTAAATCTATATAAAAATATTTACTTTTGACCATTTTCTTCCTCCAACTCACCTTCCATTTCTACATTTTATATTGCTACATGAGCAAGGACTTATAATTAAAGTCATTGGCAAATTAGTCAAAGTGACTAAAGACTAGAAGTCGATAAAATAGCAACTAAAGAGAATGATGTTTATGAATGCACATCTCCAGTAATATCCTATAACACTGCAGTCGACCAGTGTGCATCACTGGCAACCACTTGTGTAATAGTTATGCAATATACAGTAGATGCATAAAATATAGCTGAATAAAATCAGCCATATAAAAACAACAGGGACTTCACATGTCCTGAGAAATGTGATGTATTTTCTGGGATAGATAATTACTCAAAAAATATCAGCTCTGGAAAAACTCGGTGTTAGGAACCTCCACTAGAGGTCACTGTTTCTGTCTGTAGTTTTTGTTGGTCGACTCAGTTTCCCAGAAGGCACCTCAGTCAGGTGATGAGTGCTCACCTGAACTGAGGTGGCTCATTAAAGTTTCTATAAATAGCAGTTTGTTCTGGGAAACTGGGTCGGGCATTGTTTTTTTTTTTTTTTTTTTTTGGTGTATATTGTTTGTATATATCAGTCAGAACCACTAGCAGTCAATCCCACTAGAGCAGGGGTGTCCAAATCCAGTCCTGGAGGGCCAGTGACCAGCACAGTTTGTAATTCACCAACAACTGAACACACCCACTGAACCTAGTAATTAATAGATTAGTTAAATCAGCTGTGTTTGAGAAGAAGAAGCACCAAACTGTGCTGGTCACTCTGTGCCTATCTCTCCTGTCCTATCTCTCCTGTTTAGCCCTGTCTCGTCTCTAGTTCCCCTATGTGTCCTTAGTTAGCTCCAGCTCCATGTTTCCTTCTGTCAGTTCCCTGTGTCAGCTCCTAGTTCCCTGTGTTCAGATCCTTTCCTGTGTTTGCCCTGAGCCCTAATTATAGTTTGAGTTTGTTGTTTTAGTTTCTTTTTGTCTGTTTGAGTTTGTAAATAAAAGACTTTTTCTGTTTAAAACCCCTCTGCGTGCATGCCTGCCATATATGCCCACGGCAAGTACATCAGCCGGTCTAGCCAAACCACCAGCTAGACACATGACACTCGGTAGGATGTCGACTGTTTACTCAAGACTTTTAGATTAATGTTAAATATTCTATGAATAATTGTGAAATAATTCAACAATTGTATTGTATAAAGTTTGTCACCATAGAGTGCAGGATGTTCTGGTCACCAAGCAAGTGTTTATAGTTTTGTTATAAATGTCATGTTGTCTGACTTCACTGAATATATTAGCCATCATGAACTCACCCTGTAGCAGGCAATCCCGAGCCCGAGCCAAGTGAGACAGGAGGGAAACCTCTTGCAGGCATTCATGTACATAGACTTTGCTTCATCATACTACAATAAATTGTAAGCAAACAGAAAATGTTCTTCAGTCATCCTCATTACTGAATTGTGCAGTAAGTCAAGGCAACACTATTCTACGAATCCAGTCCCTTCGATTCACTATGCAGTACACCAGAGCTAACATAAAAAGCCTCATATAATGTGTAATAAAAGATACAATCAGATTCTGAAGGTGTTATCTTACCTGTTCTTGCTTTAAGTATATGGAGCCCAGACGAAGGTAAACAGTATGTGTGTCTGAAGCATCTGCCACAAAGCACAGTGTTCTCTCATAAGAATCTTGAGCTTGCTTGTAATCCTTCATCATGTAGGAGATGTGACCAGACAGAGCCCACAAATCAGGGTTCTGAACAACAACAATAAATTACTAGCAGAAAATGCTGTAAACAATGGTTCATTAAAAACTGCACAGACAGTAAGAGAATCCTAAGTATAATTAAATAAGAAATAAATTAAAAACAGATTTGGCATTTTTGGTAATATCTAAATTTAAAATACAGACCTCTCCAAAATATTGGAACAAAAATGCAAAATCTTTAGTTTTTTGCTGCACACATTTAGGTTTGAATTCAAAAGTTAAATATGAAGCAATACATTTATATTAACATGATGGTACAAATAGGTGTGTTAGTGTTTACAACTTTATGGCACATTATAGCACCTTCAGTGGTAGATCACCAATTGTTTTACGTGAGCAGAAGTGTTTAAATGAAAGAAAATTAAAGAAGACTTAACATTTGGATAATATCTCTTTATTTGAGATAAATGCATCAAGCCGGTGATCCAGCTGTTGCATTCTTTGTTTTTATGTTACATTTACAAGCTTGTACCAAAACTTTTTCACTTTTTTGTTTTTGGGGATTTCTTTCTTTAGTTTCTTCAGAAGGTATAACTCTTGTCCAATTGGGTTAAGGTTTGGTGATTAACTTTGCCAGTCAAAACCCTTGCTCTGTTTTTCTCTTCATGAAGTCATTTGTTGTAGCATGTCTTACATTATTGTCTTGCTGCATGACCAACTTCCTTCCAATTAGATTGGATAAAGTTCTATGTAAATTGGCAGACAGAATGTTTCTACAGTATAGAATCTTCAGTTAATTCTGCTGCTACACGTATCATTCTGATCTACATCATCAATAAAGATTGTCCGGAAGCAGACATGCAAGCCCAAGGCATAACACTACCTCCACTGGGTTTTATGAGCTTGTATATTTCGGAGCATGAGCAGATTATTTCTTTCTTTACATTTTTAAGCAGCGTTAAATAATGTTTTGAATGCAATCCTTGTTATTTTTCTTGTTATCTTAAAGTAAATCACAGTAAGAGTATGTGTTTCATGTGAAAAGGCATTTTCAGGCCAGAGACTGTGAATGCATAATGAAGACTAATGTTCCGTTAAAAAAATGCTTCACAGATCTCTTTCTACTTGAATAGTAAAAGTGTGTTGTGCAGCTTTAGGTTTAATGATCCAGAAGACCCACCACATACCTGAAAGTTATCACTTAAGGTCTGCTGCAGACTCGCCTCAGCAGCGCTGTACTCTCCTCTCAGCAGCTGTAGTTGGGCCAGAGCCATATGGTAAGAGCTGCTTGGCCCACCACCTGGACACAACAACTCCTGTGCCAAAGCCCTCTGAGCCATCTTAATTGCATACACATACACACAGAGATATGTCTCTCAATATAAAAATATAATTATGCACTCAGCGTATAATTACATAATACACAATGTAAGGAATAACTCCTATTGGGGAATACTGTTACAGGAAAATAATCAACAACATGGCCTGAGGTGAGTTATTCCTCCACAACAATTTGCCAACAAGAACAATTTGCTAAATTAAATATAAAAAAAAACAGTAAACTTTTTATCCATTTGTTGTCCCATTTGTTAATTTAGAACATCTGGGAAACAAGTTAGTTCCTCTCAATTACATTATGTTAGCTATTAACAGGCCTTCCCTCAACAGCATGTCTATATTTTTTTCTTTTAAAGGTGAAAAGTCTTCTGTTCTGAAGAGTCTGCCATGGCAGAAATCATACTGACTTAATTTTTTAACACTGGAGCACCTTTTCATGAATGTCTGAATAAAAATGTCCTTACAGAAAGCTTTATAATGTCAAGGGGTATTTTTCTTTGCTATATACAGGTATATAGAGTCAGGCAAAAGAAATTTTACATACTTACAGTTAAACCTTGGATTGTGAGCATAATTCATTCTGGAAGTGTGCTTGTATATCAAAGCACTCCTATACAGTAGCAAAGCGAATTTCCTCTAAAGAAACCTCTCTAACGACACTTTCTTTGCCTCCTTCTGAGGATTTCGCAGAAACATTGCATTGTCGTTAAACAGCTTGACTTCCCGGACTGCTACAGTCTTTTCAACGTTTTCCTTTCACTGTACTGAACAGTCAGTACGCTCTGACAAAAAAGCTTTAAGCATGCACACGTGGTCACTATACAAGTGACGCACATGCAGAGACAATTAGCTATAATCCTGTGCGTGAAAGAGAGAAGAACCATTGGCTCTGTTGTGATCACATATACTCGGCAGACAAAGTGTATGTTTACTACTCGTATGTCAAGAACTCACTTGTTTATCAAGTTAAAATTTAGTAAAAAAAAATTGCTCATCTTGCAAAAACACTCACAGACTTAATTATCCAAGGTTCCACTGTAGTATGATGTGTATTATATTAATATAACATTAATAATATTATCATAGTATTGTCATAAAATTTTTGGATATATGAATATTTATCATATAGCAATACACTTGTATAATATTTATACAAGAAAAATGAATACATTCTGAAGTGTATATATTCTTTTGTTGACTCTGTATATAAAAATATCATTTTAAATCGGTTTATTATTAGCCTTCGATTATTTGGAACAACTGCCATTCAAAATACTTGTGAATAAGCTGTTAATATAAAATGTATTCCTATTTAAGTGGAAGAAGTTGTAAGTGGGTGCTCTCTGGATTAAAGAGGTCATGTGTTTTATTCATCTTGAAAAGATTCGCTATTCCATAAAGGGACTTGTATAATGTCTGGCAACCAATGTTGAGTAATATAGATGTAGATAAATTGGATCTGTAAGGAAAGATTTCTTGTTCAGATTTTTTCCTGTTTCTTTTTCTACTGACTGGCTGTTGTTCATAGGGTTCAGAGAAGGGAATGGAGAAAATATATATAATAATAATAATAATAATAATAATAATAATAATAATAAAATTAATTGATTAAAAAAATAATAGGTTGATGAGTAAATATTGAGAGTTGTCCTGGAAACCAGTGTGTTGTATTTTGCTGTTGATCACCTGTAATGCGTAACTCTGGAGAAGAAACTTCACAGACTGCATGTAAATTGTGGTGCCATCTCTAATGGGAGACAGATGGTCTTGTAGGAAGGATTGTACAGCATCAGCTCTTGCTTTGTCCCCCTGGATCTTCTGAGCTTTCTCCTGTCTTTCTGTCTCACCCTTAGTGTGTACTACATCTGCAAAATTCAAAGCGTTATCCTGAAATTAGCTACAGTATATTCTGTGAGAAGTTGATGAAAAGATGATAATGTCCACAAAACCACATTTGCAGCATTTCTGTCATCATTATTCAATTCAATTCAATTTTATTTGTATAGCGCTTTTAACAATTTTCATTGTTGCAAAGCAGCTTTACACAATCATTACCCTGCATATAAATTTTATACAATGAATAAAAGAAGTTACCCATGTGGCGTTCATCATAATCTACTAAAGGCATAAAGTATACAATATGTTAACAATATGTAAAGTATGTGAACACCTAACCATCACTTTCCTATGTTGATCTTCCACTCCGTTGGAAGCAAAGAATGATAAAGGATGTCTTTATGTGCCGTTTCATTACTTCTCTTGCCTGGAACTAAGGGGCCCACACATGTTCCAGCAGGATATCACCCAACGCAACGTCTACAAAGACATAGCGTATCAATGTCAGTGTGAAAGAGCTCAAGTGGCCTGTAAAGCCCTGATCTCAACCCCACTAGACATGTTTAGGAAACTGGAATGCTGACTGCACACAACTGCTCTAGTGGCAAATTCCCAGAGCCACGCTACAAAATCGACCTTCCCAAAAGGTTGGAGACTATTATAACAGCTAAGAGACTAAATCTGGAATGTTTAACAAGCACATATGATTAGGGGTCTTCAAACCTTTGGTCAAAAAGTTTATTAGCTTTTGGTATGGGAGGTAGAAACACTGAGAACTACAGTATGTGCATTGAGTTTTGTTTTCCATTAAGTGAGGCTGTGGAGCTGGATGTGAAATGGGAATTGGCCACAACATAATTAATTAGAATGACTTTGAATCAAAATCAGACGGTGTGGTCAGATACAATGGTTGTATACAGAGTACAAATCTACATTAAATGGAGAACTGAAATCTAGGACTGGATATTGAAAACATTATTGATTATGCCAAACCTAGTAGATTTATATTTTATAAAGCCAAGATTTTACTAACTAATTGGAGCCGTCTAACCCGTCCTGGAGTCCTGCTTCTGGTTGGAGATCTCGTCGCATGGATGCCCCGTGTGGTCTGCCTGGATTCGTATGGTGGCTGGGGATGTTTTCCATGAAGACTGTCCTGTCATCGATTGATGCTCTGGGGACCTGTGACTTCAGTTGTTCGATAACTCAGGACCGGAATCTCCTACAGTCTACCTGAGCCTCCAGGAACAAACTGGACTCCTTTTAATTTTAATTTTAACACATCTCCTGTTACACTGAACTTCCAGTCTTACACATTATTATGCTGATCAATCCCTGCTATCCGTTATCACCCAGATGAGGATGGGTTCCCTGTTGAGTCTGGTTCCTCTCAAGGTTTCTTCCTATTACCATCTCAGGGAGTTTTTCCTTGCCACCGTCGCCCTCGGCTTGCTCATCAGGGACAATCTTATCATTTTGATTCATATACATTGCATAAAAAACTTACTTCTTTTTATTGTGTAAAGCTGCTTTGCGACAATGTCAATTGTTAAAAGTGCTATATAAATAAAATTGACTTGACTTGACTTGACTTGACTAACTGATCCATGATGTAATAATAATTTACCTGGTTTGTCCACTGCCTCAGTATCCTCTGAATGAGTGTGAGTGCCAGACACAGTCTTTGCTTTCAGCTGATTGTTTGCTTCCATGAACGCCATTTCAGCTTTGATGAAGTTCTCCTGGGCCAAGTAAAACAAGCCTGTGCACACACAACACATCCATTTTGGAGATAAAGGTGTAAGGTGTAAATCCAGGCATGGTATAAAGAAATAGAATTTTGAATAGGTACACCTAACACATTTTTATATACTGTTCCAGGCAAATAAACAATTGTTAATTATTATTAGATATTATTATTAGAAATTATTAGAAATATCCCTATTTGCATAAAAGGAGGATATGTCGGCACAATATATAGATGTTAACTCATGAGCAATGCTAGCTACTACAGTACATGTATGATATACAGTAGGGACTATAAATCTATATCTTTATAGTAATCCTGCCTTTACAGTCAAATTTGATACAGGAAAAGAAAATCCATCAACATTCATGGCCAGGAGCCAACAGGGTCATGCCCTCTCTGTCAGTGAGCTCATGTGTGTGGAAAAGGGCAGAAAGTGTGTTATGCTACTCTGTGCAGCTCATGAGCAGATTGAAAAGATGCAGTTCGATTTGATGTAATGGAATCTTTTAGCTTTTACCGTCCTTGGTTGGAAGCTGATGGAAAGAGCTCACTGGTTGATGGGAATTTACAGGTGACCAAACTGCAGAGAGAATATTACAAATCAATTAAAAACGAACATTTCTCATTTCATACTGATCTTACCAAACAAGGTCCAGGGGACCACAGAGCTTGACTTGATAGATGTGGCCCTCTCGAACAAGGTCTCTGCTCTCTCACAATGACCATTAATTTCTGACACAATCCCACACATGAGTAAGCTGATGAAAAAAAAAAAACAAGCATTTCAACAACTGATTTTTACATAGGCATACATTACATAGCCAAATGTTTGTGGACAACTGACCATAACACACATACTGAATGTGCTTTTTGAACATCTCATTCCAGATCCAGTCCTCTGTTCTAATAACTGTAACCTCCATTCTTCTGTGAAGGCTTTCCTCTCTACCGTATATCATGGCTAAGGGATTTTTTGCCCTTTCAGCCACAAGTGCATTAATGAGGTCATAGACTGATGTTCAGTAAGGAGGCCGAGTGTATAGTTGGTGTTCCAGATCTTCAATGGGGTTGAGGGCAGGACTTTGTGCAGGACATGCACATTCTTCCATACCAATCTGGGTACACCTTGTCTTTATGGACTTTGTTCTGTATATAGGGGCATTATCATGGGCCAGGTACTTTCAGTGAAGGGGCATTATAATGATACAGGATATAAATTAAACCTATACAAATGTGTGTTTTCACCTTGCCACAGTTACAGTAGAAAAAGTCACATGTCCACATACTGGCCAAATAAGTCAAGTCAAGTAGGCTTTATTGTCACTTCATCCATATACAGTACAGTTAGTACACAGGGAAACGAAACAACGCTCCTCCAAGACCATGGTGCTACATGCAACAAAAGTTTACAACATAAATTAACAGAAAGACTAACTAGCTAACTAAGTAACCTAATTAGCTGGCTAGCCTAAAAGAATATATGTTGAATTATGTTGAACAGTGTATTCCTTGTACCCCTCGTACCTGGGTATGTGTTCTTGGTCAACGGACACGGCCAGTTGGAAACACTCCTCAGCCTTTAAATACTCAGCAGTGAACATATAAAGCATGCCATATTCAAACCAGTGGGATGGGTTGCCTCGATCTTGGGCCAGCAGCTACAAAGACATAAATGGATTTCAATTGAGAATAGTTTTGATTTTTAGTCTATCCAAAATATACATCTGTTGCTAAGAGTTGCTAAGAGGAACAAGTGAGATGCACCTCTTGGTAATATTGGGCAGCAAGCTGATAATCCTTATTCATCTGGGCCTCTTTGGCAAAGTGCCTGAGCTGCCGGCAGTCTAGCAAGGGCTGAGCCTGAAACTCTTGATCTTTGGCTGATAAGGTCTGCAGGACAATCAGGGAAAAAATCGTTATTTGACATTTAGATTTTAAAATGTGACCCATCATATCAAGTCAGGTATCAAATTGCATAGGTTAGTTTTGTGCTATGGCTGATAGTGTGCACTACTGTAGATAAAAAAACGTCTCAAATCTTCAATTTTGGCAAAAGTCAGTTAATAAACATCTTATGTTCCTGTTCCTTAAACAAAAAAGTTTCAATCCTAAACATTGTTTTAAAGCACTTTAATGAACACTATCCAAGCTGGATACTTTATTGCTGGCTAAAATATTTTTAGAGGTAGTTCAGTGGTTTAGGATTTGGACTACTGACTAGAAGATCACAGGTTCAAACCCCAGCACCACTGAGTTGCCACTGTCGGGTCCTTGAGCAAGGCCCTCGACTGCTCAGATGTGTAACAAGATAAAATGTAAGTCGCGGTGGATAATCAGTCCAAATGCTGCAAATGAGGCTCTTTCCTACTACACCACAGAATCTCCATTTAAATATAAAAAAATAGGATTTCAATGTTTTTTCTGAGGCCCTCCTCAAAAACTAATTTGCACTGGACATAAATGAATAAGCCGATATGATATAGTTATATACTTGCCAATAAAATTAGCTTATTAAGCCAGAAATATTGAAACAGAAAAAAGTCTTCAATATCACTTAAAATTATAACTCAAATCACCCAAAATGCAACTTAATACCTGATATGTTGTGATGGGTCACAAATAATCTTTAAAAGCTAGTGCTACAAGTGGTCCATGCCACCAAGCTTGCAATAGCTGAAATTCGTATACTATACAATAAGCACAGCACAATATTGTTATATTGCGACACCTTATTAAGTGCAGCATGCATCTCGTCCACCAGGAAGATATAGAGTTGACTCAGGAAAGCCTGCAGCTGCTCTGGGCTGGCGAAAGCGTCTGTCCTCAGCATCTTCTCACGCACAATCCGTACTACAGAGTACTTCAAAGAAGGAACAAACAAACAAACTGGTCATTCTAGGCATACAGTAAAATCTACTACACCAGTTTTTAACAATATTAAACATCATATTATTTTTGAGAAAAAATTTACACTGCTTATTGACTTCAAAGATATTGGCTTAATTTTAACGCTAATTGGTAGGTTTATTTGTTGCTAGAACATTGCCAGAATCAGTTACTTAAATGATGGAATTTGTGTCATTCATACCAGATATTGTACTATACCATATGATCCTGATAATCAGGTTTCATTTCATTCTTGTTGTTTCATAAACTCACTCACTCACTCACTCACTCACTCACTCATCATCTATACCGCTTAATTCTGTATTCAGGGTCACGGGGAGCCTGGAGCCTATCCCAGGAGACTTAGTGCACAAGGCGGGGTACACCCTGGACAAGGTGCCAATCCATCGCAGGACACACACACACACACATACACACACTCATTCACATACTACAGCCAATTTGGGAACGCCAATTAGCCTAATCTGCATGTCTTTGGACTGTGGGAGGAAACCGGAGTACCCGGAGGAAACCCACCAAGCACGGGGAGAACATGCAAACTCCATGCACACAGAGACGGGAATCAAACCTGGCCGGGAAATTAACCCGGACCCTAGAGGTGCAAGGTGACAGTGCTAACCACTACACCACCGTTGGACTGATTTGGATGCATTTGTGGTTGAATCAGTTTTTAAATAACAGCATAATAGATCATTAAGTAAACAATTAAATCCATCCATCTATCTAGGAACCTCTGAAGTCCAACTAGGGACCATGGACGCCAATGGTGACCATTGTATTTATTCCTATTTGTACAACCTTTGGAAGACCTTCGGTCAACATTCACACACTACGGACAATTTGGAAACACCAAATAGCCTAATCTGCATTTTTCTGAACTGTAGGAGGCAACCAGAGAACCCAGAGGAAACGCACTAGGCACAGGAAGAACACGCAAACTCCATGCACACCGACCTAAACCCAGGACCTGGAAGTGCAAGGCGACAGTAATAGCCACCATGTCACCATGCCACCAAATAATTAATTGGATTTTATTAAAGAATGAAGTTGCCCTGCGATGCGTTGGAACTCCAATCCGTCCAGGGTGTCCCCCGCCTTATGCCCTAATTCTCTTGGGGTAAGCTCCAGGTCACCTGTGATGCTGTGTACAGGACAAAGCGATACAGACTATGAGTGAGAGTGAGTAAATAATGGAGTCAGACAGACCTAAAATAGTGTACTCACAAATTTGATAAAATGTCATGCAAACTGCAATCAACAAAAGCAAGCATTTATTTCGCAGCTATAATTGAGTTCGGGTGTGTGTACTCATGTGATGGAGCATGTTTGTGATGGGGCTTGTAGTTCTAGACAGCTATGTTTGTGGTGGCTGATGAGGAATGGAGAAATAGAGAAAATGTGCTCTTTTTAAAAAAAAAAAAAAAAGCATACTGTGCCCTTCTTTAAATTAAAGAAAACACACTAGGTTCACGGTTACTCATCAGAAGGTTTGTGATTCAAGCCCCAGCTCTACCCATCTGCCCTTGAACAAGGCCCTTAAACTTGTTTGCTCTAGGGGTGCTGTATCATGGCTGATCCCAGCTTTCAAACAAGCTGGACTATGCAAAGAAAGAATTTCACGGCAGTGGCGCAGTGGTAAAGTGCTCGCCCTATCATCCGGAGATTGCGAGTTCGATCCCCGGGTGATGCTGTTACCTCTCACAGGCGGCGGCCTAGAGAGAGCTGATTGGCCGAGCTCTCTCAGAGGGGAGGGATGAGAGTTACTTGGCGCTCCCACATTAATGACGGCTCTACAGCCAATCAGGGGTGTCCGTGAACTCACGAAAGCGGAAGGAGCGGATAGCGCTCTCCTCTGAGTGTGTTACGCCGCCCCCAACGGTTCGTGAGCGAGCGGTTCGAAAAGATGCGGTCGACTGGCGTTACGTGGTTCGGAGGAAACACGTGATAGTCTTCGCTCTCCCAGCTGAGTGGTAGTAGTAGCCTTAATGTGGGAGCCCCCTAGTGACGGGGAGGAATTGGACATTTGACACGACTAAATTAGGGAGAAAATCAGGGAAAAAATCCAACAAAAAACAAAACAAAAAAAAGAAAGAATTTTACAGTGCTGTAAAATACCTGTGAAATATAAAGTCGTCTTCTTCTGTATGATAACAATATTTCTACTTCTACATGTTGCATCACATCATGCCACTTTTATGTTAATTCATTTCCTGCAACAGCACAGCACATTGTGCTTTATTCCTTTATTATTAATTTAATGTTATCAATCCACACCAACTCATTAACTCACTTTCATTTGTTCTTTAAAGGCGAAGTATTTCCCAGAGCAGTTCAGCTCTCCAAATAGCTGGGTTTTGCGCTGCTCTTGGGTGGCAGGATCCAGAGGCTCGGCACCAGGAACAAACGCAGCTCCAAACATCTGCTCGTACTGCTGCAGCACCTGTGTCACTACGCTCATTATCTGTGTCTGGTAATCCTGCACGACCTGCACCAAATATCCACACAGCTTAATCGTTTAATTTCTCATTCTAATCATTTTATTGCAAGCAACAGAAACAGTAATGTTGAATTAAAGAAAGTCAAAGTAATACAAGACACTTATTCAAATGCATTACAGGAAATGGCTTGCAATGTAAATACTGTATGAGTGTTGTGAGGAGGTGTGTGTGCGTGTGCGTGTGTGTGTGTGTGCGTGTGTGTGTGCTGCTTCTCTCTCACTCTGTCTGCTCCTGCTGAATGCCTGGGTCGTTGAGGTCTGGGAGGAATCATCTCGCTCACTCTATGGGTTCACAAAACCACTCAGTAAGTGTATAAAATCTCTCGATGCCATTATGACACAAAATATGAAACCCAAAATACAATGTTGAATATTTTTCAAACAATTTAAGAGATTTCCTGTTACCGTCTGGCTAGTTCCTCTGGCTGTCTTTTTGGAATCAGTGGTTTTTCTAAGGCAATTTCAATAAGAATGTAAGATCTTGAATCTGCATACATCTATCAATGCATTTCCCATTAGTTTCATATAAATGTCAGAAATACCCAAAGATGAAATATTTATATTGATTAATTTTTCAGCAAATAGACCAACCTGAGCTTCAGTGTTCACTTCAATGTCCATGCTGTCTGTCTGAGCTGGTTTTCCCTACAAACGGAAGCATTCAATTTCAACCGTAAACTTTACAGTAAAGTAATCAGGTTTTGTTTTAAATCTGAATCAGAATCAACATCTATTGTGTTTATGGTATGATCTGAAAGCTGTACTAATGGTCCATAGCACAGGAGAAAAAACACAGACAGACAATCTAATATCAGGTAAGTTCACTCCCAAAGCAGCCAGAAAGAGGTCAGACTCAGAAAACATCAGAACAGCACTGACCTAGGTAAAAAAAAAAAAAAAAAAAAAAGCATCTGTGACCAGGGACTTCGATTAACATGTGTTTGTAATAATACATACAACAACTAAACAAATGGATATGCTGTACATACAAAGCACAGCTGAAACACAAAGGGAGTAATGGGGGGCAACAGGTGGTTAATAAGTTTGACAGGGTCCAGCATTGTAACCTAGCACAATTAATCCTCTATCAGAGAGACGCGCATTTCTATGAAAAAATATGTGATGTGTTGTCAGATTGAGCAGTTTTCCTGCAATCAAAATGTGCTCTTTTGAATAGTGTAATGTTAAAATTATGGATCAGCTAAATGATCGCAAAGAGAAAGAAACACAAAACCTGCTGTTTTCCCCAGTGTTTAAGCCTTAGCCATAGGCATTATAATAAAAGCTGAAACAATTCCATCCAGGATGACCAAAAATGATGTGATAGCTTTGTAGGTAGCATGTCACTTATCCTTTATTGCTGTTGACAACATGACTTTGACGAGATGAATACATGTCACTGTTTAATGGATGCCACCAAGTAATTTTATACTCCAAAGTCTTGTTATCAGCTGACAATGTGAAACAAAGTACAGTCATTCCCTGATCTGTGGGAGTTAGGCAGAATTTCAGCTGAGCTCAAGGGTGGATTTAATCACTCTGGAGTTTTCAGCACACTATCAAAAACTCGACAAAACTAAAACAAGTGTGTGTGTGTGTGTGTGTGTGTGTGCGCGTGCGTGCGTGCGTGTTTGAGTTCAGAAAAAAACATACTTGTGAGTGCAATATTGGTAAATTACATGCTCTAAGTACAAGAAATTAACATTGAGTAACTGACATTTCAGACACATTATCACTAAACGCTTTGTTTCATTTTCCTCTATCAGTGAAAAACCCCATAAGGAAGCCACACATGGAAGAAACATTGGATGCTGCCATGCAGCGCATAGAGTGGTTGACAGCCTGGGGGAGATGTAACGATTGTTTCATTTCAACTAAATTTGGACTAGAACTGGAAGTGAAGTGTCTCAATGCAGTTATACCAAATATAAGCACCCTTGGAACGCTGCTTATTCAATCAAATTAGTGAATTAGAGCTGACTGTGATTGCGTAATGTTTCTTCCTTCATCTCTACCATTTTGTGGTGTTTACTTGAAATGAGATCATTGTTTGTTTCCAGAAGGAAGGGGAATGGTTTCATCAATCACAGCCATGGAAAAAATGTTCATATTCTCATCCCCAAATTCTCAGAATTAAACCTGAACAAGGAGTAGAGTGTAGTTCTGCTTTTAGTTATGAAACGTGATATTGGTAGTGACATGAAGATTCAACTATCTGCAGTGAGGCCACCAGTTTAATGCTTTTATAACTTCTTTGATTTGACACATTGACAGATTATTATTACAATTTTATATGTAATATAGTTTCAGATCTAATCAAAAGGTTTTCATGTTTTCTCTCATGCAAGCTGCATCTGAATCTCTACACAGCTTAATGAAGCACATATATTGATTGGTTTCTTATTTATTAAATATCACATTTTCGTTGATTTCAGAGGCACCCTTGAAAGCAACTAAAGCCCGTCACAATTTCTTCCTTTTTCTCAGAGAGAGACCGATCCTGGATACGCTTTGTCCCCTAGTGGCGTCTTCTCTGGACCCTCTTCAGTGAGTAGAGGACATCTTAATACACCTTCTCCATCGAACCTACTCCCATCCTGACAAACCTGGGACCACTGTAAGGCTTATGAAGGTCCCAGGTTCAAGTCCCACCACCACCAAGTTGTCCCTGTTGGGCCCTTGAGCAAGGCCCTTAACCCCAACTGCTCAGATGTATAATGAGATAAAAATGTAAGTCGCTCTGGATAAGGACGTCTGCCAAATGGCTAGATGTAGATGTAGATGTTCTTTGACTTCTCCAGTGCCTTAAACAACATTAGCCCAGCGGTACTGGGGGAGAAACTATGCACAGAAAAAAAACATGCACATAGACACTCCCTTGATTTCCTTGTATCATAACTGTTTTTCCCTTCCAAGTGTAATATCTGTAAATTCAATCATGACTCATGTGCTGCTCCTTCATTTAGTGCAATACGGAATTTACTGTTTTTAAGAATTTTTTCCCCCTTGTCTAATTTACTGTATTACTCTTTTCTTCTTGGAAAAAACAACGGTAAACAACTGTAGCCAAGACAAAGCAATTTCCCTCTGGGATTAATAAAGTTCTTTGAATCTTGAAATGATACAGATTTTTAAATAAGGAGTCAAAATAGTATTACACCAACTGAGTAACTAGAGAAATATATGGTAATAAAACTTAATTTATGTTCTATTTAAGTTGCCTGCTCAGGTATTTTTTTTAAAAAAGGTCACTCTTTATTTGATAATATTTTTAAAGGTCACTATTAGGTCACTATTAGTACACATCTTGTTTATGGTAAGCAGCCAGCATACTTGGATAGTAAGCTGGGTTGCCTGAAAACACATTTTATTTATTCTACACCTGGTGCATTCACACTCTACACATTCTTGAATCACATGATTAGAAATATATCCAGCCGTTTATGATGGGATTCAGCTGTGTTAAACTGGGAAAACAATAAAACATAATTATAAATTATTGATATATGTTAAGGGTTAGGGTGTTTTAAATTAGGCTATGAATCTGTAAAAAAAACATTTAGGGTGCTCAAGGCTTATGGTTGCAGAGAAAAATCATAATGTCCACTTAAGGTCGTTTAACTACATAGTTTAGGTATCCCTGCTCTTTACAACTGTAATGGATGTTATATAAAGAATACCTTTTTATTTTCATCTTTGCCTCCCACAACCCTGGTAGCTGCTGCCTTAGAGGAGGATAAAGAAGATGTTGGACGAGAACGAGCATCTGCTAACATTGCTTTCATGCTCTCGCTCACCACACTCGCATTCCTCTTGGTCTTCAACATAAGAATAGTTAAACCCAAAAAATTAGCACAATGGGAGGACGGTAGAGCCAATCATTTGCAAAAAGGAAAAAGGATTTTAGCATAATAATTTAGATTAGAAATCAATCCAATCCAGTTCAAATCCAGTCCTGGAGGGCCAATCTCCATCACAGATTGGTAACTCAAATACACTTAAACAAAACCAACAAATCTGGCAATTAACACATTAGACAAATGTGTTTTTAATCAGAAAAATCTGCAAACTGTGCAGGACACCTCCAGCACTGGATTCAGTAATTTGTGTGTGTGTGGGGGGCGGGGGGGGGGGGGGGGGATGACATGTTTCTGCTTCCACCCACCCTACCTTCAAGAGGAGATCAGAGTCTGAGAATGGGTGGATTCTGTACGCTCCACGGAGGTGTTTAACCCCAGGGTACAGCAAACGTGCCAAGTCGACATAGGCCACTCCATGGAAAGAAATCTGAATGTCATCCTCCAACTGCTGGTCACAAATACAATGAAAAGTTTAATTCATATTGCTATAAAAATAAAATGGTTAATATTATACTAGATATACAGGGGTATAATATTATAATATTATATAATAGTATAATATTATAATATTATACTAGGGGTGATGTTCTGATACACGGCACCGCCTTCAGGATACAATGTTTGAACCACTGGGTGCACATGGTCCTCCAGAATAGTTCGGTAGACTTTGGCAGTGATGCATCCATCTAGCACCAATATTGGGCCTAGGAAATGCCATAATATTGCAGCCATCACTGATCCACCCCCATGCTTCATGTGGGCATGCAAAAGTCTAGGTGGTACGCTTCTTTGGGGCTTCTCCACACCGTAACTCTCCCGGATGTGGGAAAGACCATTGAAACCGACGTTTGGCATTGACATGAGTGACCAAAGGTTTGGCTATAGCAGCCCGGCCGTGTACATTGACCCTGTGGAGCTCCGGACGAACAGTTTTGGTGGAAACAGGGGAAGATGTATATAATTTTGTACGTCACTGTTTACAGTTTTTTCTTTGCTTACTTTTCCTCCTGCTGCTTTCGAAGGTCCAAACTGAATACATCTCATAATTTCCACTGGCCACAGCCTGCATTCAACAATTCTGCGGGACAGACTGAGACATAACAGAGATCACTGTCACTAGTAGGACAAAATGTTATAATACAAAGAAAAAGAAAAGGTACTGGATAAACATCAGATACTAAATACAGCAAGTACATCCAGCCAAGTTCCTGGAAAACTATGCATTGTTGCAGTGTACTCAGAAGACATGACTTTAGATTAGGACATCTGAAGTGGTCATTTAAAACATTATTCCCACTTGAGCATGATCCACATTGTCTACTCTGAGGTGTCAATATAAACATTGATATCACATGTCAAATGTAAAAAAAAAACTGATCATATCTTTTCATGAACACATGTTGGAACAACAATTTTGCTTTTCATTTGAAATTTTTTCATCATAAACAACACCCTTCAAGCTGTCTTTTTCTACAATTTTCTTTTCATTCTGTGCACAATGGAACCTGATCTAGCAGGAGCAGGAGCTCTTCAGGAGTTGGGATGGAAAACAATAACTATAATAGATGATTATGAAGAACAGAACTACGCTTCTGACCATGTAGCTCCTTCTGCATCCATAAAACAGCGGCGTGCTGTGTCCCATATCACTCTTTTACTCTCATTGTCAGCTCTGGATACCTGTTACAGAAACATGTTAATGAACTGTCACTATATGCACATCTATTTTGTACAGTGTAAGGTCTCATTAGAGCACATTGCCTCTGGAGTATCCAGACATACCTTAACAGTATTACGGTCACCTTGCTCCATATTAACAGGGTCGTTGACAATAGAGAGACCTGGGATGAACTGGGCGTCCGGGGCAAGGAATGAACCAAAGGGCCATTTCTTGCCTCTGGGCACTGATTCTTTTTCTCCTGTGATTTTTAATGTTCCGTTGGAGAACAACAATATCTGCTCCTTCTGACAAAGAACATTTGCGTTTTTTGTATTAATAGCACATTAATTATTTGGCTGATGCTTTGAATAGAAGTGATGGTTAATACAATCCAAGCATAAAGCTTATAATGAAGAGAAAACTCTGTAGAATTACATTTTTACCAAATGACTAAAATGAATCATTGTAGGAAGAACAAAGAGAGACATAATTAAACATTAGGGTTAGAACAAATGCAGCTAGGCAGTACAAAACCTAGTCATAATGCTGTCATATTGTTCAGTGGAGTCTAAATAACCTAGGGAGCAATTACATGCTTAATTTCTTTTTAGAAAAAATGAGACAAAAATCTTAGTCTAAAAAATGTCAATATCTAAAGCCCAACTTTCTAATCATGTTCTTGTAGTATGCTCTTTTCTACACATATTATTGTTCTTGCTGCTACTTCCTTGTAGCTACTTAGCTTAATAACAGCAAGTTCCATTTGGAAGTAGATTTATTAGAGAAGAAAACACTAAACTGTGCAAGACAGGGGATACACCGGTACTATGGTTGGAAACTCAGGGCACTGAAATGTCAAGATGCTAATTACTTTTTACATTTATTAATTCAAATCCAGTTATGGTACACTTAATACAGTGGTATTGTCTTATACCTTATGTGATGTTAGAGGGATTTGGAGAGCAGCTACATAACTATGTTGAGGCCCAGGGACAGTGTTCCAAACCTCAGGGACGGAGTAGGCCGCCTCCACTGTGACTGTGATCAGATTAGACTCTGAGAGCTGTGCGTCTGAGAGCAGCGCCTCTGGTACACTGACTGTCACTTCCAGTGTTGGCTGGGGAAAGAACATTCCATAGTCCAATAAAAAGGCAGAGCTAGTCACCATCAGACTCTCAACTGATAACATACTTAATCATCATGGTGGCAACAGACTTAAAAGATTAGGCCAGACATCTCTATTCCTGGCCACAGATTCCAGCTCCTCCTGGGAAATCCTCCAAATATTCCCAAGTCAACAATGAGATACATTCTATCCAACAACTAATGTCTGGGTCTTGTCTGGGGTCTAGATCCAGTGGGACATGCCTAATAAAACTTCAGCAAGAGCTGACTGGGTGCTTTGGACAAGCAGTGGCTCTACACCATCAATATACCTGTAACCGCAAACTTCCTCCAGTCACTACAAATAGCTAATGTTTATAAGAAAAAATAGGTTTAAGAGAAGATAGATTAACCAGTAATCTCTACCAATCACAAGTTATTCCTTATACTGTATACAAAATATTATATAATTCTATAGTTCTATATTTGTAGTATTACCATGTATCAGTGCGGAGTGCACAAAGAGAAATAATAAGTAATAGAGTGTACTATAAGATCATTGTAGGTTTTTTCTGCAAATAACCAAACTGTATGCTTTAGGAAATATCATGTGTTGCTGTTACCTTAATTCCTTTGTTTTGCGAGGCAGTCTCACTTGACGATCCATGAGTAGGGTGAAGCACCACAGTGGAAGAGAAGCTACACTGGCCTAAAGTTTAAAAAAGGTCAGAAACTTCATAAAGAAACCCCTTTAAATTGTTTTACCCCAAACAGCATCTTGGCTATTCTCTTCTGCATGAATTGGCTACTAGCTTTCATTTTTAGGATAAACGTTTGGGTGAAATATTATTTTAATGCATATTTCTTACTTTAGTTGTGTGAATGAAATGAGCAAATGCTGAGGTCTTACCATGGAGCAGAGGGAGCAGGTCCACAACAGTCTGGCCCAAAACAGTCGTCTTCTCCTCTTTTTGTTTTTGTTCTTTAGGGAAAACCTCCATCAGTGTTACTAATAAGTCACAAAGACAGACAAATTTCAATTGGCCTTTCATAACAAAACATGAGACTGTGCTATGTGCAAAAGTATGCTGGCATATTTCTGGCTACAAATGGGAAATTTCACAATTGAAATATACAAGATTACATGTTATTTTTGATGTTATATGACACCAGTCAGGCAACAGCAAGAATTTTTGACAAAACTGAAATAAATAATTTTAAGAATGTCTGTAAATTTGGCCTGTAATCATGTTTTTATCATATACACTTTTATTAATTGAACTCCATTGGCTTCAGGTATCTTATTGTTCTTATTAAAAGATTAGTTTATTAACATTTAAAACATGCATTTACTTTACATAATATTGCTTCAGTGTGTTTTCTCATCTCCCTCAGTTGCCCTTGTATCAGTATCAGACTAACTTTAACTCAGTGGGTGCTAGAGCATTCTCTAGGGTGGCACTAAGGGTCTGAAATGAACTCCCTCTTAGCACTTGATACTGTAACTCCATTCCTGATTTTAAAACAGCTGCCGGGACTTATCTTTTTAAATTAGCATAACAACTTTAGTGTCTGATTTATATACTGTATACCTGTATATATAACTTTCTTTCTGTAACTTACATTAATTAATAAAATATCATATCATAATTATGAATTAAAATAACCAACTTTTATAAAACACACATGAGCTTTGTATGCACCTGTGTGAGACTTAGTTGATCCATCCCAGCCATCACTGGCATGCTGTCCAGGATGAACAGGATAAAATATTTACTGCAGATAAATAATAAATCTATAAATATAATAACTTTGATAATAGTGGATTGTGATTTCATGTAATAAACCCCTGGTGATGCCTCAGTAACCGACTTTTAAGAACTACTGGCCTCATTGGCTAATGAATAGCTGCCTGCATGTTATTGACTAACAGATGGAAAGCGGTAATGTAATGCAATGTAAAAGCAATGTACTATAAAGGATCAAAATCATAAAGGTCGGAAAGCGTTTACTCCTCTCACACACAGATCAATCCACTCACATATGACAGGCTTGTGTGCCAGATCATCCAGGGTGTGTGTCACTTCAGAACAGTGAAAGCCACAGGTGAAATTGAAGTTCACAGCCTCATCCACAGACACCTGCAGCTTCTGAGAGTCTCCCAATGCCACACCATTAAATTCAGCATGCACAAAGCTGAGAAATGCCTGCTTTTTGCTACTTTTCTGAAATCACAGAAAAGCAGCATTGTATCTGGTCTTATATTTATGTTTCTTGTAAAATAAGTGTGCATATTTATAGAAAATGTGCTTGGGATGATTTAGTGCCTCATTAGTCAAAATAAACAGAATTTAGTTTACCAGGTTTTCTCCTCGTAATACAGTTATCTGCACTGGTACACCGGTCGCTCCTTGGTCCATATTGAAAGATCAGCTAAAACAAACCCCGAAATGGTCTTATTCCCTTAGCCCTCGAAGCGTCTTAGTGTTTCCATAGTAACGCTATTCGCTCTCGCGAGATGTTAGTCCTGCTTGCGTTTCCATGGAGGGTCTGTTTGTTGCGTCATATTTAATCCGCGCTATGACACCAACAAACCATGTCATGAAATCTTACGTTTAGGGTTTTTTTTTAAATATATAAAATTATCAATCGATACATCAATTTACGATAATTTCATGCCATCATTTTTGGTGTCATGTGGTTTAACTGTGTAAGTCTGATTTAGAATCAGTGTGGTTATTCGTTTTATATATACTCTGTCACGGACCGCAGTGCAGCCCATATAGCCTGTATATGCAGCATAATAACTGATGCTCTAAAACAGTCGTTTGAATAGTTGGAGTCCATTACAGTTAGGTTGGTAGAAAAAGTTATATATGTTGCAAACTCGTTTTTTTTTTTGGTGCAATCAAAATTTAGGGAACGTTAATGTTCCCCAGAACATGATCATGCTGGCGTGTCTGTACTACCTGGCAACACTGACGCGCACTACTCTCACATACTCTGTAGAACGGAAGTGTGCAGAAGCCGCAGTTCAGAGCTCGCCTTTGACAGCTTCTGATAGCTGTAATAAGATATTGATCATTATGAATACAGTGAACAGAGCTTATGTCTTTGTTGTTGTAATTATATAACTTTATTACAGTGTAATTTTATTACCGGATACGAGGCACTTCCACTTCCTGGCGGGTGACTTAACTCTGACACTTTGCGAGGTACAATGTTTAAACAGACATGTTGTCTTTGCATAATGATACATGATTTTAAACGTTAGTTTTTCCCGATGATTTTTTCCCCTTGCAGCATGTCTGCGTTTGTGGATGAAGCGATCAAACAGTGCAGAGCAGAGGAGCAAAAGCTCACCGAAACTATCCGACAGTATAGAGAGCTTTTACGCTCCATGTAAGTCTTGTTATTTCTGTCTATTAACATAGTCGTGTTTATGCGTTTGCTTTGGTAATAAGGTGTGACATTCGGCAGGAAAACGCGTGTGAAACACAGCACTGAAGCGGAACCGACGACCAGCGTGAAGGATCATGGTAAGAGAATCAACATGAATGGAAAAGTCCAGTAATTCACACAAAGTACGTTAACATAGTCACTTGTAGATAAATACCGTTCAGGAAATGTATATTAGCATTCGGTCTTTTACGTACTCGATGTGTATCGCGCACAACATGTTTTCACTTTGTTTTATGTGTAGCGAAATAAGCCAGTTTTAGTACACGATTGTAAGGTACTGTTGAATTGAGGTGGGCGGGGCTATTTTATAGTGGTTACGTCACGTTTACCAAAGTACCAATCAGAAATAAGCCTGTACTTACGTCAGCTTTACCTCAGGAAATCAAATTCAGAGACTTTTATGTATCACGTTGGTAGCCTGAATGGAGCTAGCAGAGACGTATCAGTGTGCGCAAACATGACGTTTCCGAGGACAGACACGTTCACATTGGAGTCACTTTAAATAATTAATAAGAACGATGACATGAAAATACAACATAAAGTGAAGGGGTATTTTTCATGACCATTAAACCTTTGAGCATTTTCAGAGTCATAAACATACAGTTTTTGTCTAATTCAGCAAATAGCTCCTCAGTCTGCGAGCTCTGGTTTGTGTGTGGGCTAAAATCTGGTGTGTACACCCAGCTCAGGCTCTGTAAAAGGTAAACAAACAAAGTGGTGCAGACCTTGTCACAAAACACTCTTCCAGGCGATCCGCAACAGAGAGCGTGTCTGTGCTCTTGCACAGCACAGGGGGAAGGGCAGGGGAAGTAAGAGCAGCAATGGCCCTGGCTGCTGGACTCCATGCATTGTCAAGAAGAAGAGATGACAGAAATGCATATACATACAATAGCATAAGACAATAGTGATAAGTTGCCAAACAACATAGACAATCAAAAAAGATTTGGATAACTCTGTACTATATCACACAATAAATAATAATAATCATCATTAAGCATTATTATTAGTAAGCATTTGAAACTACTTTCACCCCTGTTAATTACACTAGCTCTCAGTTGCTGAAGAATATGTGTTGTCTGAGCAAAATAATTGGTTAAAGAAACAGATCAAAATATTGGATTTAAATCGTGTTTGTTTAACTGTTGTATACAAGCAGTATCACACACGAGGTTGTGCTGGATGTCATCATGGCTGTGATGTCTATGGCTCTGACCACATCACAGCCATGCTGATTACCAGCGCAGCAGCACGACCTTGAGTGTTATATTCCTTAACCATGGTACAGTATTTGTACAACATCTGCTAAGGAATAACCAGAAAGACCTACAACACAGTGGGATTACTTGAATTGATGTATACTCCAAAATGCTATGCTAGGTAACGTTACCTTCTTTCCTAGCTTAGCTCTAAACCTCATCATTTACTGTAGTTTTGTATACAAATGCTTATAACAAATAACTCTTGCTAGTTTTTACTCTGTGTTTTTGATATTGTGTCTGTGTGCTTGCATATTGTTTGTTTGATGATGGTCTTTATTAATTTTGGTCAGCTAGCCTATTTATAGTGTCATTATGTTTCCATTAATTGGGGGCAGAGCTTCTGAAGGGGCACTGAAGTTAACAATCTTTTTTCCAGAATTTATTACTCCCCCTTTTACAGTCAAACTGTAAATGAATTCATAGAGTAAGAGTCCACCCTTTTCTTTTATAAGCAATGTAATCACTAATCAGAAAAGAAGAAAAAAATCTGTATAAGCTTGTGAAAATCCTCCCCTTTCTGATTTAGTGTCTTTAGCCCCATGTGTTGTCTTTGTCTTAGATCTACTGAGCTACATTCAGCTAAATGTTTGGCAGAAATGATTGGTATTATTGGATAAGCATCTGCTACGGATTGCATAATAGTGCATGTGTAGAAATCTGGAATCCCTGAACTACTGCCTGTTTTGTCATACAGTTAATGTTCTGCTACATTTTGTTTAGTTTGGTTCTCTAAAATATGCATCAGGACAGGGTTTATTAGGCTCTGTCCCAAATGATGCCCTGCAGTTTTTAAAAGTTATTTTTATGGTTGTGTATGGTTTTTGTCTTTTATATTTATATATATATATATATATATATATATATATATATATATATATATATATATATATATATATATATATATAAGTAAAAGAGTCAAAGTGGGTAGCTATTCTGTTTGGTCATTCTGCACTGTTCAAGATTTTCAGCTTGACTGGCCATGACCAGTGGCCTGATTTGCCTAGGATATAACCGATTCTGTGCCGAGCACACAAGCGTCAGAATGAGCCAACAGAAACGCATTTTTGTGATGCTATGTTATGATGAACAAAAGTCACTGTTCATCAAAAAGCATATGATCAGACAAGCCTCAAAACACTGCTTGTGTTTGAAGCTGTGCATACCCAAGTTAGAAGCTGTGCACACCTGCATGCTCGAAACTGCTCTAGACGTGCTCATTGTCAAGTTGATGTTTGAGTCTTTGGAGGCATTTGCGGCGGTAAAACGTCACCGTTTCTTTATAATCCTACAGGTGGTGCGCTAAACTGTTCACACATGCCATGTGGTCAGAGTGAATTAATTGCTAAGTTTGTTTAGATATAATAATTATGACTGATGACATGGCAGAGCACTGCTCGGGAAGATTTTTTTATCTGAAGTTATTTTGCATTGTTTAAATTCAGCCATTGGTTTTTAAGTGGGAAAACTACTGTTATAGAAATTGGACTAAGGTACATTTGGGTATAAAACTTTTGAGTCTCAGCTTATTTTTTTTATAGTATCAAGTTTTAAATGTATTTTTTAAAAACAAAATCTATATTTATTTATATAATTCTATATAGTACTTGTAAACTGAATCAGCACCTAGGTATTATGTTATCATAACATAATACCTAGGTGCTGATTCGTTTTACAAGTAATATATAGAATTGTGTAAATAAATATTGATTTTCTGTTTTCTAATATCATATCGGGTGGTCCCAGGTATGCAGCAGTTGCATCTCCATGACAGTGGGGATACAATAAACCCAGCAGTACAATAAAGATGCTTGATATGAGTATAGAGCATTGACGTGCAGCTGACAAGCACTGAGTAGATCTTCACTTTGGTGTGATCAGGTTTATCCATGTTGGTGATTTTGGCCAACTCTCCTTCATTATATTCCTCTTAACAACCACTCACTGTGTCTGACAATCATCTTTTATATATATCTTTTAGACATTCCTTTGAAAGAGAGACAAGAAGTCGAGCTCCTAGAACAAGTCCTGGAAAAGGCTTTGAAAATCCGTAGCAGCTCTGCAGTTGGCTCAAAATACCAAGAAAAGCCCTGTTCAAAGGCCAGTGCTAGTAAAGCTGCCGCTATTAAAGGTGGTGATAAAAGAAACCCGCAAAAATTGTCCTCTGAGGTGAAAGAAAGTCGTCAGGGTCCAGGACAATTAAAAAACGCTGATGGCCATGGGGGTGGTGCTACAGGCCGGGTTCCGGGCAACACAGGACCATCATCTCGGCCCACCGTCAAAGTAAAGCAACTGGGTACGAATTTGACACAAAAAACTACTGGAATTGATGTTCAAAGAAAGTCCTTTCAGATCAATAGTTGTTCCCTAGAATCAGACAGAGTTATGAAGCACTTCGCTTTAACGTCTTCAGGAAAGAGGACCTCTCATTTGGATCAGCAACGAAAAATCCAATGTGAAGCATCAGCTCCTGAAGAGCAATGGTGAGATTGACCTCTGATGTTTAGCATTAGCCATTAGGTTTTCTTTTTTTTTTTACTAAACATTACATGTTTTCTGTGTTGTAGGGTACCTTCACCCTTGTTATCGTTATGGCATGCACAACGGACCAAAAAGAACAAGTTAGTGTGTGTGTGTGTGTGTGTGTGTGTGTGTGTGTGCGCTTGAGATTGTGTGATCTGAAACAAGATTATCTCAGTATCTTATTTATTCTCATTGTAAAACTGTGTCTCCGTCAACAGACTGTGGACTAAAGTCTTGACCAGATATTCTACGCCTGTACCAGAGAGAGACCACTTTAAGAAGAGACTTCTCAGTACTGTATCCTTTCAGTGTGGGCTAGAGAAGAAAAATTAGCCAAGGACTTGTTTTCAACACAAATTATTAAAAGTAAGGTTTTGTCAAGCCAGTGCTAACATTGTTCAGTGGCTAAAGTAAATTAATATTGAGAAATCAGGACTTCATCTGGTCTGCAGTATAACTCACTATATTGAGCACAAAGTGATTTTAACCTAGACGTTTATGTTCAGGTATTGTACCCTGGTCATTTAAAAAAAATAAAGTAGGTTAGAAGACCTTCTAAAGTGGTCTCGTATACATGCAGCTTGTTTGTTTGCCAGAAAGTAAAGAGAAGTTGTCTGTGGTGGATTTCCGGGTAAATCTACATTAAGGGCATTGGGAATCTGAGGCCAGAGACCACGGTAAATATTCAGAGACAGCTAAGCTACAGTAAGTAACCTGTAGTTCTGGGTAAAAACAGAGGACATCAGTCAGACTCCAAAAAGCCCATCGTGTGGTCAGGTGTGTGGGTGGGATACAGCACCTTGGATGCCAGGCAGCAGCGCTGATCTCTTGAAAGATGTAACGGGCTTAAATCAATGAAACATCCAAGAAGGGAGGAGATGAACTGACTGGGTGACATATAATCCAATGTGCTTGAACATAACGCAAGCTTTTGGTCCTATATATTTTGACAGATTTAGATTTTGGTAGCAGTGTCTGCCTTAGGTGTATATCTGCAGGTACATTCCTGAGAACCAAGATTGGCACCTGCCAGGGGTGTTTCTAGCTATTGGAAAAGATCAGATTGCCCATGTGTTTTGTTTTATTTGTAGGACATTCAGCATCATTCAGTGTATTATATTTTTATTTTTTGGGGAGATTGTATTTACCCTTATAATAAATAAATGCATGTCACTTACTACTCAACACGCTTTACTGTCAGTGCCAACCCTATTCTAACTGAACTGAACAGAAACCTAACTCTAAAAATTTATTTATATTTTTCACATATTCACTCAAACCGTGGGTCATGCATGTCACCCTGGTTATCTTGAACTGTATCTCCTTGACTTCTTGACCTCTAAATGTACCAGTTTCCAACTGAATGGGCTTCTGTCCACATGGCAGCCATGGAAGCACAACTAGGTGTCCTAACGCAACTAGGGCTGGACCTGACTCACTGTTATAATGCCGAGCTCCAACGCCACCAACTGGGATTTAGTCCAGGTAGGAGATTATTAAAGGAACAGATTTGAAGAGAGAGAGAGTGCTCTTCAGGGAGTCTGCAGGAGATTGTAGCAGAAGGGTGTAGGAGGAGAGACTGAGAGATGAGCCATAAGATCAGAGGGAGTAATGTGGAATTAGATTTTTTTCAGGCAGCTCATTCAGCAGAGAATTGATCTAATGCTCCCATTTGCTTAAACATCACAGGAATAATGCGTTTTTTTTAAAAGGCAAGTCAAGTGTTGTCTCTGTGGAAACTGCACTGCCCCAGTCAAGCTGTGTGTAAAAATATATTTGTGTGTGTGTACAGAACCATCGACAGAGAAGGACTATGAATCGATGCTTATGTTGGCAGGCCTGGAAAAAATGATGGTCCAGGTCATTAATGAAGCTGGTCATCTCAAAAAAGGTACTTCATGAAGTCTGTCCTATGAGGGACACAAACACAAAGTAGAGCCGCTGGCATGGCTCAGTAACTAAACCTGCATGTGCGCTCAATTCATTAGCTTTGAATAAAATCAAAAGGTATATAACATGAAGATTATTTAAATTAAATTAAATAGTATACACGGAGCATAGAAACCCTTACAGTGGTCAGAATTAATTAATTCAGATTTTTGAAAAATCTTTGGATGTAAACATTGAATACAGTTATACACAAGTTTTATCCTGTAATTTTATATCTATAAGCTAGGTGTGTGACAATAAGTCTCTAATGTAATCTGTTCATAGATAGTTCAATATTTAAAGAGACTTATAGCCTATTCAAAAATAGTATTAATATGAAATGTGTTTATGGAAGGTTTACTGGATGCAGTGATAAATGAGGTACACTGTAAATAAACAAATTAAAAACTGGAACCGGTGAAGTAAAAAATAAGCTGGGAGAAAAGGCTCAGCTGCTAAAATGGTATTATTGCTTGTAACTTCTCTTGTAATATTCGTGCTTTTTTTAAATAATTGTTTTCCTCAGATTGGGAGAAGAGGATGGCACGGTGGCGTGGGTCACTGTGTCCGTTGCGCAGCAGGATTGATTGGCATGACGCAGAGCAACCCTTCCTGCCCCCCACAGTAGCCTACAGCAGCAATGGCGAGCTAGAAGAGCTTTACCGTCTGAGACTACATGTTGCTCAGCTGAAGCTGGAGATCCACATGCACCAGGTCTGTTTCTCACACCTGAACCACAGCTTTCTACACTCGCTCACTTATCTATTGATTAGGTGATCTTTAAGGTAAGCAAAGTAATGGACATTGATGTGGTTATTGGTTCATTACATAAAAAGTATCTTGTCTTTCGAATACATAAATGTTTCATCTTAGAAACTTGAAACAGTTTATGCAGATTTCTTTAAGCTACATAATACATAGGAATAAGAGTGTAATGAGAAAATAGAGGAAAAATTATATAGAAAATGTAATTTTATAATTATTTTTATTTATTACCCTACACAGAACATTTAGATCATGTTTTTATATACTGTATCGGTGATGACCTGTCTATTGGTAATTTTGTTTAAAAATTATTTTTAATGAAGGGCAAAAGACCAGAGTGTAATATAATTATACTCCAATCAGCCATAATATTACGACACAAATCACTGTGTTCATATTGTGTAGATTCCTCTTGTGCCATCTAGGCAGCTCTGGTCCCTCTGGGATTGACTCCACACGACCTCTACGCTGTCGTGTCTGGCAGTAAGACATTGGCAGTAGATCCTTTCAGTGCTGTGGGTCGCGGGGTGGGCCTCAGTGCATCAGTCTTGTTTGTCTGACGCATCCCCTGTGTGCTTGATCACATAGGGGTGTGTGGAGTTTGAAGCCCGGGTCAGCGGCCTTGGGCTCTTTGCCTGCTGGACCTTGTGCACAGTGTATGCTGGTGCACAGTATCAACCTTATTGTGTCAATAAAGTCTAAAAACTTGGTTATAGGACAAAGGTATGGATTGGTTTACTTTTGTTTAAACAGTGATTTGGTGTTGCACTGAAGATATTTTTAAGTAAAATTGTTGTGGAAATGTATCTTTTCAATAATTATTTGGATAATCAAGTATGTTTTCTGAAAACCTCTAATGAAAAGATGGCGTGCTGTAAATATCATTTTTATCCTTGTCCAATAAACCTTTTGTCTTTTGCACAAGCGAAAGACAGGTTTATTGGACAATGATGAAATTAACAATGATGAAGAACCTTATTCACCAAGTCCCTCAGACTCCTAACAGTTACTGCTGATGAAAACAGGCCACTTCAGGAAGGAGTACAGCTAGCTCTGTGCAGTTACTATTTGTCTATTTAGCACTTGTAATAGCAGGTAGGCATATGTTAGTGGGTTTGTACCATTGATGTTTTCTCCTCTGTGATTTTAATGCCATACCTGATGGGATGCCGGCACACAAGCCATAAAGCCTCTGGTTCTCTATGAAATCAATCACATCACACTTTTGCATTTATTCACTTTATGTCACTGTGTTTAATTCCATTACTCTAAGACTAATGGCTATTTGCATTGTTTTGTTTTATTACAGTGCATGTGTGATGTACTCTCAGATCTGATCTCCTGTGAGTCCTCCTCATCTGGACGGCCCAGTGCTATTCTACTACGTGGTGTGTATTCACTGCTGGGTGAGGGAGGTACTCAATTCCCCAGCCTGGTTTTGGACATTGATTCAACTCAAACCTGAAGAACTATTTTTCTATGAAATCGACAATCCGATGAAACCTGACTGATCCAGACTGGGAATCTGTTCAAATCCTGTCCTCCTGAAGTGGATATGAAATTCTTTTTCAGTGTATTTGATTGACAGAAGTTTGCTCAAAAGCCTCCTATCAACTGAGTTAAATACTGGCAGGAAAGATGCTGCAGCTGCTCGGATGTTTCGGGAATAAAGCTGCCAGCTGCCGTTAACAGCTGTCTTTCTTCTAGTTCCCACCATTTCAAATCGCTGCACTGCAAATGCTGATATGGAGACTCCTCAGCATCTTTTACATTTCAAACATTTATATTACAAAGATTGGTTGTCATAAGTCATGAGTCAAATTTTGCTGAGTTTTATCAGTAGAGAGCACCATGTTATTAGATTGAGTCTTAGGTTAAGCCATGCCTGTCCTCTTGATTTGCCCCTTTTCCCATGACATAGCTTTTACAAACAAATGGCTTAATAAATAGCCGAGAAGTTAAGTTGTGTGCACTGAGAACAACAAAGGTCCAAACATGCACCATCGCCAACGTGAACACCTGGATTGTAGGCCTAATGCATCAATTGGTTGTGTCCGTTTAGGTGAGCTTGTGTCCGCGGTTGTTAGTATCTGAAATAATTGGTTTTATTTTACTTAAGCATTTTAAATTGATAAAGGACAGACATTCTACTTTAATCCATTGTAGAAACACACTCGGGTGGTATACCCCTTTTCTACAATTTGCCTAAAAATTATTTTATTAAATCATGTCACAAATATGACCGCAATGTTTCTAGTCTTCAGGCTTGATTAAAAGGGTACTCACAGTATTATTCAAATGTGGTTTTAGATCATTTTTAGATATTCAAAAGGGTCTCCATTGTGTGTGCACTTAAAGAAAACTCATTTAAAAAAACTTTGCTTGATTTTTGTCCTATTACAATATTGTATTTGTCAAGTCTTAAACAATCCAGTTAGACTTCTCCCCTAATGTTACCTCATATAAGAAGATGCAAACCCCTAGCTTGTTTCCCATCTCTGCCCAGTTCTGCTTATTAGGCCATTCACAAGGAGTGAAACAGAGGGAGTATGAGGCATGAAAAGATGCATTACCTGAGGAGTACTGTATTTCAGCTGTAGCATTAACAGTCTGCGAGACCCCCAAGAACTATGTTACTTTGTTAAAAAAATAACATAATATGCGACCTATAAGGTAATCTATAATATGAGACCTATAAGGTAAACTATAATACTGTATGCGACCTATTAAAGATCTTGTCTGAGGTCTAACAGATATGTCTGTAAGAATGGGCAACAATTGCACCTGGATGTTGGCCACAGACTGGCCAAAAAATGAGAGTGAGACTATTAAGTGAGAATATTAGCTGGCCAGTTAAATTAAATACTACCAGATGCATATAAAAGTGAAAATATGACAATGGGAGGCCTACATTTCAGATGTGAAGCAGGCAGTCCTGAATTATTTGGTGCAAATGGGGAGCGAAGGCTGGCCCATGTAGTCCCATCCAATAGGAGAGCTACTGTAGCTCAAGTTGTTGAAAAAGTTAATGCTGGTTCCAATAGAAAGGTGTCTGAGGACAAAGGGCATCACAGGTTGTTACGCATGGTGCTGCGTAGCTGCAGAAGGTCAGAGTGCCCATGCTGATCCGTGCCGACCCCCAAAAGCACCTACAATTACCATGTGAGCATCAGAACTGGACCATGGAGCAATGGAAGAGGGTGGCCTAGTCTACTGAATTGTGTTTTTT
Organism: Clarias fuscus; assembly: GCA_030347435.1. Taxonomy (NCBI): domain Eukaryota; kingdom Metazoa; phylum Chordata; class Actinopteri; order Siluriformes; family Clariidae; genus Clarias; species Clarias fuscus. The sequence continues at coordinate 9,894,613 of CM059222.1, read as the reverse complement.
ATATCATGTGGATGGCTGGGTGTACATGGCCTAGGGAAGAGCGAGCACCAGGATGCACTATGGGAAGAAGGATAATGGTCTGCTGGGAAACCTTGGGTTCTGCAATTCATGTGGATGCTACTTTCACATGTACCAACTACCTAAACATTGCTGCTGACCAAGTACACTGCTTTATGGAAATGAGCAACACAACAAGAAGTTAGAGGTGTTTGGCCTCCAAACTTTCCAAATCTCAATCCTATATCTGTGGGATATGCTAGAACAAGATGCCTGATCCATTGACGCCTATCTCATGACTTACAGGATAGTCAGATAGCACAGGATGGCTTCAGGGGCAGGATAGTAGACTCCAGGCCTCGACAGATCAGGGCTGCTTTGGTGGCAAAAGTAGGAGCTATTCAATATTAGATGGGTGGTCATAATGTTATGGCTGATTGTTGTATATACAACTGTGTAGCAATGCTAACAAAGTAAAGTATTTTTGTTTTGTGGGAGTCCCAGCAATTGAGTCATTCTTAAAGATAAAAACAATTGAAGGTTTTTTTTTTGCTAATCCAATCCTGCATTTAGACAGCCACAGAGGGTCTGTGTTCAAATTAATCATGTATGTGTAGGCTACACTGGGCCAAACGTTTCTTTAGTTACAAAGGAGATGTGATTGACACGTTAGTTTTATGCACTGTTTTATGTCTAATACAAAGGTTTTATGCACAGTGTAGTTTTAACATGCTGCCATCTCAACCGTGTGATTCATCCTACACTTTTCAATGCAATGAAAGTCTGATTTGTCATCACTGTCAAGCATACGCAGTGCGATCAGTGCTGTCCACTGCTTTTTGAGTGCAAGTCTTTATTTATGCCAAGACTCCTGTAGGTGAAAGTGAGATCCTGGCCATGTAGGCTGATCCAGACGGGGGGACAGGTGGTGCTGGTGGGTGCCTCCTCCAACCCCCCACACACTCCAACTTTCACAGTGACTCAGCAAGAAGAGGGGAAACCAAAAAAAGATCAACATGAACAGGAAATAAAAGCCAAAATATCCACCCCACAGGCATGAGCTCACTCAATTTTGGACCACCATGCCCAATCTATATCATTTAGCCATCGATCTGATTTAAAATCAACGACACACAGGATAGGTATCTTGCCTGTGGGGCCTGTAATGCAATCATGAAACAAGATGGTGGTGATCGTGCTTAGCTGTGAAATTTCTAGTGAAATTCTGTAACGCCCCCAGGCAAAATCTGTAATGTGTCTCAAAGGCATAAACGTGTGTTTGTCTGACACATAGCGTTCTCACAGATAGTGATGGTTGTTTCTTGGCACACATACTCTGGAATAACAGATTTCCCTACCATTTACATACTTATTTGTCACAGTAATTCACATACATTTTGCTATAGAATATAGTATATTGTTTCATTTCCTTAGTAAATTTATGTTAATTTTTTTTTTATATAAATACATAAAAAAAAAACTGGTCAGTTCAATTATTTTCTCATTACCTAATAGCTCTATTTTGTGCTTTCACCTGTGTGTGTACACATGTACTCTGAAGGAAACACTTTTGTACATACACTGCCGGGTTATCAGGTGACTTCATTTTATTGCCACATGACATTGCTGAGTCTATACCTGAACAACTAAAACAACAGATTAGAGGACTGCCTCCAGTGGCTTGTGCAGGGGGCACTATGCATGAATAGGGCATGACCTCTGGAATAGGGTGAATTTGAATGTAATTCCACAAATTTCACACCAGATCTCAACTCTCAACGATTTATTTTTATTATTTAACTTCGGGAATCTAAACACAGAGACATAAACTCGTACATGAACTTGGGCTTTTTTATTTCTTGCTCTAGCAGATCAGATAAACATTGCTATTGCTTATCCTTAGTAGTGTAATCATGTGATAAATTATGGTGAATGTAATAGAACCAATGGGGCAAGACAGAGGAAATTCCCTCTTTGGAGGGAAGCAGGATAAGAATCTTTTATAAATAAACCAGGATTTTTGAAAGACTTGCTGGCTGGATAACATGAAAGAAGGTGATGTGGAATCTTGAAAGCTTTAGGGCAAAAAGATTCCCAATACTGCATCTCTTTGGAGCAATGAGCTACAGGTGGTCCTGGACAACGTGTAATGGACAGGATGGACAGAATCTCCTCCAAAACGGCCCACATCCTCTTTTTTTTCCCCTTCCACTTAGGTAGAGAACTACGAGGACTTTACTCTGGCTTTTTCCTCTACAGATCTGAATTGTCTGTCAAGTCCAATGTGTTGTTTAGGAAGACTCCCTGATCTAATCTGATGTGTGATTAGTTTAAAACTGCTCACCAACAGAGTGAATGTCCACCACCAGCTTATTTAACTTTTGGTATTCAGTGGCAGGTTTAATTGTTTTCCTGCACCATATGACGATGTCACTTCTAAAATCCTGTATCCATGTCCCTCTCTGTTTTAAAAGCACAATACAAACATTAAGTTATCAGAAAACTGGTGTTATACTTTGGTGTGGAAAGCAAAGAGAAATAGGGACAGTATTGTTCCCTGGGAACTGATTCCCACCACCTTTGACCCAGACACAGAAACTGAAGGAATCAAAGAACACAATCCTGATGGCAGGAGAGCTTGTTTGTAAGCCTTATGGAACAAAGCATCTCCACATGTATGTGTAACTGGGAGGGCAAATGTACTGGGCTCTATGGTTAAGGTTTGTAGCTGTTTGAATACCAGTCTTTTAAACGTCTTCATAATGTAACACATGCTGTCCCAGGGTACTTGCGGCACTAGGTGGGGTACACCCTGGACAGGGTACCAATCTGTTGCAGGGCACACAAGTACACACTCATCACAGACTCAGTTACACAATAGGCAATCTAACCAAAAAAAAAACTGCAGCACAGGGCGAACATGCTAACTCCACAAGCAGACCAGAGGCTGAATCAAACCCTGACTGTGGAGAATGTGAGGCCACAGTGCTAACCACTATGTCACTATGCTGGATAGGCTTACCATCTTTTTTAATTATCTGAATTTGAAAGTACCATTTCTTGTTCTCATTCTTGTTCTGACTGTGGTGTTTACATGGTGCATTTTCATTCCAGTTATTAGGGGCCATGTGAATACATCTGTGAAACAATGGACAGAGCTTCGTCCCTATCATTTATGGAGAATATTTATTTTAAAACTTTGAGTCATTTGAGTGTGTTAAAATTTAGTAATGACACCTTTTGTGTCTGCTGATGCAGTGCAGTTCATTGTGGGGGTTTTTAAGAAGATGTCATTAAGCTTTCCATTTCTAATCTTCAGTTACCTTGTAGTCCAAAGTCTAGGTGCATAAACGCATTTAAATAGGATGTGCTGTGAAATGAGATGCAATTTGCATCATTTGTTTTATTGATGATGTCATATGTCTTGTGACTTTTGAACAAAACCTCAAATATAGAGAGTTATAATTGCTTGTCATTGCAAGCTTCACGACTTCTCTCTCATGCTCTAATCCATTTGCTGCGCTTTGTGGATCTGAATTGATTTTCGTCCTCTCTGCGGTCAAAAACCCCCTCAGCATCCAGATCAGGGAGAAAACTCCTCTTGTATGCCTATACAAAGGCATTTTTTTTCCTAAGCATTTGGCAACCTGCCTTTGTGTGCTGCTGCGTGGGTGGGTGAGGTTGTGTGGGCACGCATAGGCATGCGTGTGTGTGTGCGTGTGTGTGATGGGTTTAATCAGCCACAGAGGGAGTATGCATAGCTCAGCTGTGCTCTTACATGGAATTCCCTCTGTTTGCTCACAGAGATGAAAATGTGTTTGGGATTGTAGAAACTGACAAAATGTTCTTTTGTCTTTAAAGCCATCACATGCTCATATGATCTGTTGCATTGAGATATATTTGTTATTTCATTTCCGAAAGGAAGAACGGCTGCAGAGAGTCCTGAGTAAGACATGGCTTTTGAATGGTTAACTCCCACCCTTCCTTCCCCTTTCCAGCTCTTCTTTTGATCCCCATTCCTCTGCTGTTGTATACAACGTCACGCTGTGGCTTCAGCCAATCACTTTTGCTACTCACTCCCTTCACTGCATCTTTACTCCACCCCCCTGCCTTTGGCACATTATATACCCACACGCAGCCCAGCTGGGAGAGTGTTCAACATGCTGCTGCTGATTCACAGTGCAGACTCTTACAACACAGCAGAGAAAGAGGGAAGGACTGCGCAAGGACTTCAGACTTTTTTTTTGCTGGACACATTCATCTTGTTCAGAATTTTACATCAGACAGTTTTGAGCTCTTCTCAGACCATCGCTACATTTGGAGTAAACTAGAGGAAGTCTTCACTGGGCCTCCAACGGCTTTCGAAGTTTTAAGATGGGCTGTACCACAGGACACCTGACATGCCAGCCCCAGCCGTCTTCAAGCACCAACCAGGAGGGACAGTCTCAGGAGGCAGCGGCCAAAGTCCCAGATGCCCTGTCTTCTTTAGAGAGGCTTTCTCAGGCCACAGGGGGCATGGAGAAATCCTGGTACCGCTGCATCTTCCCCTTTGGAATCATATCACTGGTGATTGGAATAGCTGGGACAGGCGTGACCTACACTTATAACGACCTCCCCCAAACCAAGGTAGTGTCAGTGGTCTTGCTGATTGTTGGGCTGGTCCTGGTGGTAATGGCTACTGCCTGTTGGACAGCGCATAAGAAGAAACGCAGGAAAAAGAAAGAAGGAACCCCCTTTACCAATGAACAGTGTCCCCTGTGAGAAGAGACCAGACGGATGAAGACATTTTTGATTGACGGGGAGTTGTAATGCCACCTTGCCTTTCGTTTAGCATTTCTTTCTGCAAACTTTGTTGATGTGTTCACTCAGGTAGCAACAGTGTGAACATGCAAATAGGACGGAGGGACAATGTGTTCAGGACACCCCCAGGGAGCAATGGAACCCACTAGAAAAATATGAGGGTTCACGTTCATGGTTTACTGCCGCTCAGCAAGTGTCTAGTGTCAAAACAACTCCAGAGCCACATGCGCATTTAAGACACTTTACGCTTGGGCAGTAACACCAAGCCACTGCTGAAGTCAGTGCTGCCGTCAACACAGCTGTCAGTCCCCTGCATTCCTGTCCTTGGGGGCGAATGGCTCCCTAAGGCTAGCAAAGAAATGATCCAGAGAGAGCAACCGGACACCGCGACGAAACGCAGAAGTGTAACCCCGTAATCGTCACACGTCATTCTCCTGTCCTGTGACACTACAGCAATGTGTGAGCTTTATTTACGCAATGGGAGAGTGGAACCTGAGCTGAGCTTCAGCTAGTTCTTACTGGTGAGAGAGAGAGAGAGCGAGAGAGAGACAGGATTGTGTGTATGTGTATGTGTGTGAGTGTGTAGCCAGGAAAATGAAGAACATCAAGCATGGTGCACGCTATTCCACTTTATTCTCAGTCCGAGTTTTCCTATGTCAGGCTGGGTACAGTGATTTGCGTGCAGAGCAGTAACCATGTTCCTGGAAACCTACCTTCTTAGTGAATTCAGTTCCTGTATCAGACTGACTACCCGTAGCATGTGTTTTTGTTTTTTTTTTCTTCAGGGTTTTTAGTATTCTCACCGTTTATCTAAACCTCCTTTTTGTTCACTCTGTGAAGTGCAAGCCTCTTATCATTCTCAGGCCCTTGCTAGGCAAAGCAGCCTTTGAGGAACATGTACTGTACATGGAAAAGGTTTGAATATCAAACCAAAGCCCTTTTTTTTTGGAGATTTGTTGGTGAAAAGCAAATAGTGTGTTCACAGATTTCATTTCCCTTCCTCACAGAGAGTGATATTACTGAAGGAGAAAAAAATACAAGAGAGTACCAGATGTCAACACTCACATTCAGAGTTTACTTCACTCCTGTGCCTTGAGCAAGTGGGATTCAAGTGGCATACAGTACCTTTTCAGCACAGTTGTCTATGGTCTTTGCTCTTCACGAACTCATCTGCCAACAAGCTAATCCTGATTCTTGTGCCATTTCTGGCTTAAGGAGTTACCTTCCATCAGCTCCCCCTACCCTTCTCTTTTACTCTCAGCTCATAAATCCCATTGCTCCAGTTCCATAAACTGCCATCGATCCACCATTTCACATCCATCCCCATGGCGGAAATACCAATCATTACACCATGTCTGGATTTGTCTCAATTTAAAGAAAGACCTTCATGCAGGTTGGTAAACAAATATCAGGTTAATGGACTGGACTATGTTTGCTTTCCAACAGTAGCGATCATTATTTATTGTATGTAGTTCCCACAGATAAAGGAGTAGGTTTGTGAAATATTGTGAGTGTCATTCATCCATTCAGCTCCAGTTGTATCCTGAATAACCTATAATTGGTCTGTTAAATATGAATGGTAGACAAAAAAAAATTTATCATTAATATTCAGGATAAAACTGATTCCAGTACTTAGTTTACTTGAAGATTAGAACTTTCTTGTCCATTCAGCTATAAAAATAATTTCAAGGAGAGCTAATAATAGCATCAATGAAAGCGGAAAGGAACGTAGGAAGGATACACTTAGGAAGACAGTTAATGAAGAAGATCTCATCAGTCTACAGTCAGATGGTCAGAGCTTTTGTACAGTGGGAATTCTAATATAATAATAATAATAACAACAACGGGAGATTGTAGTCTTAAACCTTCTTTAACGCCATCATTTTCAGCCCTTTAAAAAAATGTTTTTAAATAATTTATTTAAAAAACATCTCAAATTTTTTCTCACAGAAATGTCTCTCTGTGAACTCTGGGGCTAACTGGTAAACTATTCCTGCCTTTGTTTTTGAAAAGGAAAGGTGTGCCTTGTAAACGGCATTGGGGAAAACAATATGCATTTGTGTTTTCAACAATACAGAACACTGCTACTGCATAATATAGGGCATATAAGTGAAGTCGGACACTGCTTATGTTGAAATAATTGTAGGGACCCGGTGTAGTAGAGTCATGTATCACTGAGCTAACCTGTTCCCAGAGGTATTCAAGCAATTATATAGACTAGTGAAACACAGGAAAGTATTTGCAAAAAAATAATAAACATAATAATTTTTTTAGTTTAAAAAAATTTTTTTTTGCTAAGTTACCAAAAATAATAATAATGGTATGAAATGAAATTGTGAGTGAAGGATATCAAGCAGCCATAAGCCATTTAAAGACCAGAGTGATCATTATCTGATCATTATCTTAAAACATAGCTTGGTGGCTGCTTAACTGTGACTGGAAGGTTGAGGATCTTCTAAGCAGTAGTAATAGTAATATTAGTCGAATAATCTCTTATATCTGTGCCGAGGGAGATGGCTTAGAGTGGCTGCTAGACAGTAAACATGACATGGTGATCTTTTCCTATGTGCTAAGGGTTCTGTTGAGTGTGGAATTATCAGCTGTAGTGAAAGGCTATTCCATTCGGGTCATGACTTGGCCTACATTCTTCACATGCAGACAAGGTGAGATAAAAAAAACAAACAGGGAAATACAAATCTCTAAAGAGCTGAGCAATTTAATTGAGGAAAAAACAGTGTGGAAGGAATCTGTCGCCTGCTTGCAATGCAGAAAGATTAGTAGTCAGGCATCTATATGTATCTCTCTCTCTCTCTCGATATGCCACCACCCTCTCATGCCCATCACACACCCATTCATTATTCATTCATTCAGCCATGGCTTTGCAAATGCACTCTTGAGATGTATATTCAAACTGTAGCCAATAATACAATGTTATAAATGACAATGTTGTTTTCAAGTCATGTTTTGTACAATAAGGAATGTGAGTGTTGTCTATGACTTGTTTATTCTGCTGCTGGGAAAGGAAAATTGTAAAATCTACCTCTTTTTCTCTGGGGGTATACTTTATTAGATTGGCCTTTAGTGTGCCTATACACTGCAGAATATTGACCGTTACTAGCTGGAGCTGATTATATGCCAATCTGTAATGTATTTAGCTTTGTAAATATCAACTTATATAGATATTTATATATTTATACTCATATTTAAACACATTTTGAAAATTGTATTAAAGAAATGTGAACAGAGATTGACCTTTTGTGATTTTTAGGATGTTATGATTAAAAATAAATAAATAAATGTGGTTTATGCATACCTCAGGATGTTAACACAGTGGCACTGATTTTCAACACAAATTGATATGGTGTCAAGACATTGGATTTAATCATAACATATGCAATGCCGTACAAATCACAAATGTGGTTTGATTATATTTAACACTTTGTGAGCTGAACAAAATCATTAGAAACTAATGTTACAAGTTTTATACATTGTTCAACAAACAATGCACATCATTTCTTATACTTTGGATTCTGGAACTGGTTACTGGTTCAAGGAAACTAAAGGGTCTAAAATTGTTTTACAGGTGGATTATAAGTCATATAACATTGTACGCATTTAAAAAATCTCTTTTAAAACCAGTGTAAGAATGGTTATTGCACCAGTATACTACTCTCTCACCTTTTGCTTTATGGATCTGAGGTAAAAATAACTGTTGAGGTAGAGAGAAAGAAATAAAACTGAAAAACCTGGGTTTGTTTGAGAATTGTTGTTGTTATACTGTATATAAATTACTATGTGTGTGTTGCCAAAGCAATACTCAGAAGGACTGTAACAAAATCCTAGAATACATTTAGTAGTAATAATGTTTATTGTTGATGTTATTAATATTATGTATTTATTTATTTATTTTGTATTTTGACACATTACATTTTTTATATGTAAAAATGTTACATTTAATTATTGTAAGCACAAGTGTTTTGCCTTAGACACGCTTTTTCTTTAGCAAGGTGCTTTAGTATATTTCACATGAGAGGGAGTGCTATTGTACTGAATATCAGCACAGCTGTGATGTGGTCATAGACGCAAAGGGGCAGCCCTGAAAACATCACAGCCATGTTGAGTTGTGATATTAAGTACAACAGCATGACCATGAGTCTGATATGGCTTTTATACAACAGTTCCACAAGCACAATTTATTATCAACAGGCTATGATTTGTTTATTTAACCAGTTATTTTCCTCCACATATCCTTACGCGCCTGCAGGAACTAACTAACTGCAACTGGTTGAACTAGTGAAAGTTATTGTTTTTAACAGGGGTCAAAGTAGTTTTAAATTCCTACCAGTACTATTTGGCCAAAATGTGTGGAAAATAAACCATGGAGGTGGTGGAAAGTCCTGCAAAACTTTACTTTATATTTTAGCTTATTCCCCTTTAGAAAATTATCTAACTTCTGGGTTCCAGAGTTAAATCCCAAATATTGTTAAATGAAATCTAGTGCAGTATGTAGGATGTACAATGTAGTGCCCTTGATCAGGGGTTAGAGAGGGATTTGGAATATATGTTTGAGTTAGAAGCTAGTTATCTTTGTAGCTCATGTTAGCTGAACAGAACAATATGGATGGTTCAAAGCTACTTAAAAGTAATTATTAAGTAGACAAATTGTTGTTTAAGATTACATAACATTATCAAATGTGTTTTCTTGCTGAAACTGCTCCAGTAACTGGTTTTGAATGTGGGTTTTGGCAGGCAGCTGCTCTCCCCTCAGTGTAATGGACTCTATCAACTTACTTTCACCCATGCATGCGACCAACAGTTTGTTAGAACACCTGTGACGTGGAATGATACCTTTAGTTAAATGTCCCAGTGCTGTTATGATCTATTTCGCCATTTGTTCAATGTCTCTCATCCAATCAGGTCACTCAGTCTGAACTAACTGATGTATAAACCTAATTATAGTGTACAGTGTGCACTGAATACGTTATTTTGTGTTTACTTTATAACAATCTCTTTTCACTTGCTCTTTCTCAAGCTCTCTCAACTTCTCATCTACAAACCCCATCCTGTTTTCCATCAGGATCATGTGGGGTGCTGTATAAGTAAGATTATATTATCCCTATCTTATATCCCTTCTTTGCTTGCTCTAATTTATGTGAACATGGCCTTCACTGAACATTCACAGGTAACTGCATACTATCTCCCAACACGTCTTAACAGAGAAATGACAAATGAAGCCCTGTGACTGGGTAGCGTGTGAGCATTTGGACAGGAAGCAGGTTGATTCAGGGAAAAGGGGAAAGGGCGAGCACAGGGCAGTGGAGGAAGCTCTGGGTTTGGGAGGGTCAGTGCAGATTACAGGAATTCTGGCCCACCGACCTTTTCCTAGCTCTCCACCCAGTCTTGGCTTGGCAAGCATTACACCTTTTCCTGACTCACATGTTCGGTGGTCATTCAAGAACACTGCAACAAATACATTATCATAGCGGATTTACATGAAAACAGTGGACTCCACCATCAAACAACTGCAGTGCAATTAGTTGGATTGTGGGTAAAATTTGAGACAAACCACTCTAAATATTCAATCATAGCAACTTATCATATATTCATTGCCATATCTACACGTAATAGCTCAAATGAAAAACTTGAAGGGTCATATGTTATAATTATTAACATTTTAAATAAGAATAAGCCAAATAATAGTGTATTTACAGTATTTATGGATTCCTTACACAATCTCTTCAGTTCCCCTGCAGCTTAATTTAATTGTACAAAAAAAACACACATTACACACATTACAAATTCCTAAAAGTGTGTGTGCTGCTAACTAATTTGCCGTTTTTAGGGTTGAAAAGTATAGGGATAATTAGCCTGCCCGAAAGCAATCAGTAAATAAATGGGGAAACAAAAACTGTCAGTGTTAATTGACTGTTAAGAGTGCAGGGTGAACTCTGCCAGATGTTCTTGGGCACTTATCCGGCAATTGAGCACTGCAAGTTTCCTGGAAAACTGCACCCTTTGATATTTTCCTTCCCATCAGCAAAATCAAACCACACAGGGAGATGGCACAGAGTGAGATATTAAAACTGAACTCCATAACAACACTGCTGCTTTCACTAACCGTAAAGTATGGTTAAAAAAAAAAAAAACTATAATTTCTTAAAAATGGTGTATGTTTTACAAGTTGCTACATCCAAGTGTGTTTTTCTGTGTTTGTCAAACTGTTCCCATTCTGGAAAAAATGGAAATCTCAAGTTTTTCTATGGTGATATTGGCATTGAGGGAAAGGGTGTATCTTAAAAGACTTGACATTTTAATAGAAGAAATATTGCTAAGTCAAAGAGAAACTGTTATTTCGTTGAAAATGCGTGTTCATTAAGTTAAATGTGGAACATTACTGCAAAACATACTTTTTTAAATACACTTTTAAAAATGCAGTTATCAATAGACCCTACAGATAAGCTTCTAAATGTTTTATTTTTATTCTGATTATTCTGATGATGATGATTATTATTATTATTATTATTATTGTTGTTGTTGTTGTTGTTGTATTATCAAGTTTGAATGTTTTTTTTAATTTTTATAATTAAGTCACAATGAGTAAATGGGAGGAAAAAATCTTTATGTTGCTCTGAGGCAAGCTAATGGGCTAATACATGGAAAGCAAAGGAAGCATTAAACAAACATTTTTGTTGTTACATTTATTAAATTTTTTTGTTTATTAGAAGTGAACATTTAGAGAGCATAAAGAATAGGACTAATCTGGAGGCTATACGATTCTCTTTTGTGTTTAAATTTAAAACACAAATTTAAAATTTAAATGTTTTTTTCCCCCAGTATATTTTCAGTGCATTACAGGAATAAACAGAGTTTCTCTGTTACTCAGAGCAGGCCCTACTTGTCAGAAAGATGAGGCGAAGCAGATGCAAGTGCAGACTCTTTATTCATCATGAAACACAAACCCTCAACACGAAACATGAACACGACGACAGGAACTCTGTTACAAGACAGGGAGTACTATGACTATGAGCAACATCAAGGGTGAAGAGAAACATGCACAACAACAACAGATGCTAACCAAAGACACACTGCGGGATGGGACTAAAATTATGTTGCTTAACAAAACACGAAGACACAGAGGTGAAAGTGATCACGGATATGTGACTTGCACTTGTATTGCATGTACTTAACTCAAGGATACTGGAGCCAAAAGCTTCTTCAGCACTTTTCCGGCTTCACTAAATAGTCCAGTTTATTTATTTATTTTTTTTAATAAGAATCTACTCACTCTCATCATCTATACCGCTTAATCCTGTATTCAGGGTCACGGGGGGCCTGGAGCCTATCCCAGGAGACTTGGGGCACATGGCAGGGTACACCCTGGACAGGGTGCCAATCCATCGCAGGGCACAGACACACACACACACACACTCACTCATTCACACACTACGGGCAATTTTTTGGGAACGCCAATTAGCCTAACCTACATGTCTTTGGACTGTGGGAGAAAACCGGAGTACCCGGAGGAAACCCACCAAGCACGGGGAGAACATGCAAACTCCATACACACAGAGACGGGAATTGAGTCTGGCCGGGGATCGAACCCGGACCCTGGCGGTGCAATGCGACAGTGCTAACTAAGAATCTACTGTATCAGTAAATAAATAAGTAATAAAAAAAAATAATAATAATAAATAAAAACATGCATAAACAATCTTTATAACACATGTATTAATGTTTTTTTGTGCATATGAATCTATTTCTGTATTCTTTTCTTTGTCTGTGTGTTCTGTAAGTGATTTATTTCTGCATTTATTGTGCATTATGCTTTTGTATTGTGTTAATTCTTGTTCTACTGTTTTGTTTTTATGGATGTTTGTGCTTGTATTTTGTTGTGCTCCTTTTTGGTTTTTACTACATAAAATTAAAAAAGAAAATGTGTGATTTTAAATGTATTATTCTGATCAGTCTGATACACCATACAACAAAAGATGGCATATATGTAAACTATAATTATTTTAACAAGAAATCTTAATATGATATAATAATATAACATCCAACTCATCTTTAAAAATAAACTAAAGTTCAGGTCAGCTGTAAAAATTGTTTCCTAACTGGCATAATAAATTCAGTCAATGAAACAATCTCCAAAATTTGTAAAAAAATAATAATAATTTGGGAACATACAATAGTCAGACAAAATGGCATTACTCCTGTATGCTGATGATACCATATTATGTGGTCACAATGGACTTTTTTGTTTGTTTGCTTTTTTTAATCAGTGATACAGTATAATAATAATAATAATAAGAAGAAGAAGAAGAAGAGTCAAAAGTAGACATCTGGAGCTTTGTGCTCTAAATAGGTTTGTAGCCCTAATTTTCTGGCCATTATACTGCGACATTACTGGAAATATGTGCTCATTTTTCAAATGACTGGTTTTCCAAACAAAACACTCACGACTGCGGAGAATTTCCAGTCTTAATCAGTCTTAATGTATGAGTGAAACTTACTGATCTTGTGAAATATTTTTTTAGCAATTATCAAGTAATTAATTTTGAATGATTAATGGCTGTTTTAAGGTTTCCCATTAGAGAGGTCATACTCATTCACACCTAAGGGCAATCAAGATGAGTGAATTCACTTAAACAGCATGTTATTTGAAGACAGGAAGGCACAGGAAATGCACTTGGACATGGGGGAATCACAACCCACACAGAGAGTAACCTCATGGCCCAGAAGCTGAGAGATGGCGACATTACTTGCGGCACCGCTACAGCGCTGCACTAAAAAATTCTGTAGTCTACATACTAATCCATGTGGTCACAAAATGTGACGTTGGGTTTGATGTCAGCTGATAAAATTGTTTTATGCCACTGTTTCCAAAGCTCTTTAAGACAATTTGCTCAAGTGGAATGTCCCATAAACTTGCTGAATAAACTGCTTTGTGTATTCAATCCAAAGTACTGCTGTTTTGGATTAACAGTTGCAACTGTTTTAATGTTTACATTAGACTCCAGATTATCCTCTTTAAACACTACTTTTTGCACTGAATGGCCTTACTCAATTTTTTTCTAACGACATGAAATCTAGTAACCATGAACGTATTTTAAAAATAAATAGTAAAAAAAGCACACAAGTTTTATTTTATTCCCCCGTGCTGTTGAGTTGTTTCTATAACAATGGTGGTTTTTACAGGACTGGGTTTCTCGGGTGACACCCAACCCTCTTCCTTTTTCATCCAGGCTTTGAAAGAGATTGCAATGGTGTACTGATTTTGAATGGGACGTAGGATTATGGGTCTTGCCCAGGGGCACAACAGTGGCTACATGGTGGAGGTGTGACTTGAACCCGTGAACCGCCGATCAGTAACCCCTGTAACCACCACACCCCTGTAAGATATATAAGCTAGGGTAAATACGTGGAACACAGAATTGTATATATTTTTTTTTATGTAAATTCCTAACCACAATGGACTATTAATGGTTTTAGGTAAGAGCTACAATTATGACAGAACTTTTGTAAGGTATAATTGGGAACTTAAGGATAAATCCATTATAGCGCTGAACTGAATATCTAATTACTGTATGTGAATTGCTTTAGAATATATTGATTTGGTAGAAAAACAGCAAAAGGGTTGATTTTTTTTTTTCTGTATCAGATATTCTATCAGCATTGTTAATTGTTTCAAGTTGCCATGGAGGCAGTCCTCATTTAGCACACAATTATGGGTCATTTGGTTTGAACACATCTGCAGGTTCCAATGAATAGAGACAAACTCATTTACTGCGCTTCTTCTTATTACATGCTAACCTTGAGAACCTTCCAAGTGCACAATTAAAGGAAATTACTTCAATAATATTCCTCCCCAAACTGCTTCATTTTGTAAAATTCCTTATTATTTAAATTATTTAAAAAAATTAATAACTTGATATCAGGGATTACCCCTCATGCCAGGAGTTGTCATGGCTCTTGGAGTGCACATCAGCTCACAGTGTTTTGTGTTTTGATGTGTCTGGACTCCTCTTAAGCACATTATTTGAATTCTGGGTTTCAGTGTAAATGTTTTCTAGTGTCTGTTGGGTTTCCTTGTGTTGGATGGTAGCGATATCCGCTTCCTTTGTGTGCCTAGTGACTGTTCATAGGTCCGGTTTATAGCCTCAGTTCCTGTTTCATATTTTACCTTTGTTCATTTAGTGTGTGTCATAATGAATAAATGATTAGCAAATGATATGAATAAATGACAATGAATAAATGTGTGTCACAATGAATAAAGAAAACTTATCACTTCATCTCCTATTTCCTGACAGAATGCTAGACTTCCAAATGCATGCCTGAACCCAGTCAGCTGACCATGAGCATGTGACAGAGACCCATGTTCAATTCATGGCAGCCAATGAGGTGGCCTCTCTAGCCACGCTCCCTGCGGCTTGAGGCATTGTCATAGTTGTCACACGGTCTTCCTGTCCTGTCAAAGACTTTGTAGCATGGTTACAGAATTTGGCTAGATTTGAAAGATGGAGCACATTGTGCTTCTGCAAACATTCAAAGCTTTGGAACTGGTTTTGTGCCAGTTACTAGACTCCAGTTACTAGTTATATAACACAGTTTGATTGCAGTAGTCTATAGAGACTACTAAAAGAGAAACAAATGCTTAGTCATCATGCAATTTTGTTAGAAATCTTACCATTTTGTAATACTGATACAAATATCAAAGCATGGTGACGTGGAAGACCACCCCTCCTCCTCCTCCTCCTCCTCGTCACATATGACAATGAGTTCACAACATCTGTCTGAACAGCGCTGTCTTTACGATGTGCTTCAAGTTTTTTCCTCCCACAAGCCATCAGACTCCTCAACATCAGGTTACTGGGCTGATGCACACACACACTTCTTTTCCACTCTACATGCAATATTTGCAGTTTTGTAAATTTTTCTGTTGAGACGACTGCTAAACACTTAAAACTGTATTTCATTAGTACCAAATGTGGCAGCATGTAATATTTACACTTACTGGATTAGTATTACATTGAAATATCTCTCTTTTCTTTGCACTTTAATTCACCCTATACTGGTCAGCACAGCAATGCTTGCACTTGCTTTTTGCTGTATTGTGTTGTAGTTGAACAAAATGTAATTAGATCACAGACTTGACGGAAATGGAAAAGACTGGAAGTGTTTTTGTTACTGGAAATGGTTACAGGACAAATATCTACTCATTCATGTCAATCACATGGCATGAACTCAATGCATTTAGGTATGTAGTCAAGTAGTTTTAGCTAGCTAGTAGGTCAAGACGGTGAAGAAAGGAAATATAAGTGACACAAATAATATTTCATGACAACCAATGTATGCCAAAAAGCATCTCTGAGTGCACAACACGTGAAACCTTGAAGCAGATGGGCTACAGCAACAAGTGCAACATCGATAGCCACTCCTGTCAGCTAAGTACAGGAAACTGAGGGTACAATTAATATTGGCTCACCAGAACTGGACAACAGAAGACTGGAAAAATGTTGCTAAGAGAGTCTGATAAGTCTTGATTTTTGCTACAACATAGCAGATGGTAAGATCAGAATTTAGTGTAAACAACATGAAAGCATAGATCCACCCTACCTTATATCAACAGTTCAGGATAGTGGCTGTGGTGTAATGGTGCATGGGATTAATACCAGTTTAGCCTACCTGAGTATTGCTGCTGACCATGTCTATCTCTTTATGACAACAAGATAACAAGCCATGTCACAAAGCTAAAATTGTCTCATACTGGTTTTGTGAATATGACAATGAATTCACTAACCAGATCACAATCCAGTAGAGCACCTTTGACATATGTCGGAATGTGAGATTTGCATCATGGATTTGCAATCAACAAATTTGCACCAGCTATGCTCTGCTATCATGTCGATATGCCCCAAAATGTCTAAGGAATGTTTTCAGCACCTTGGTTTATCTTTGCCATGAAAAATTAAGGCAGTTCTGAAGACAAAAGGGAAGCCAACTAAAAGCCAAATAAATGAAGGGGTTTGAATACCCCACCGATTTGTCAAATATCCTGCTGTACCAGTTTAGTACTAGGCTTTTGTATATTACTGATTGTGACCTGTCAGAAATAGACATCCTAACTGATTCTCTAGCTGCAGTTGGTACCTATGACAAGCTGTAGGGATTTGGAGACTGTTTTACTGTCATACTCAAGGCTATACAATTTTCTTACCGAGAACAGAAGATAAAGAAACTTTGCATATTCTAACGACAAATACCAGTAAGTGAAAAACATTCTCTAATGCCAAACCAACCTGTTTTTTCTGTTTCTCCTTTTTAAATTTGTGTATATTTTGGATCTGTTTAATAGCAATATTTGCCAGGCTCTATTTAAGTTTTCTTTAAATAACGTCTGGTTAGTTAACCAATTGACCAAGCTGGTATCTTATAATATTTACTCTAGTTTATTCCAGTCATTAAAGTGCGTAGTCACAATTATCTTGGATCAGAAGTTAACTACATTTGTGTGTATGAAAATGAAAGTTTCATGTTTGTTATAAGAACATGTGGATATTTTATTTATATATTGAATAGTAGCTCTTAGCTCTATATTTTGATTACCCTGAATCTTTAGCATTAACGTGTAATACATTTAAATTCTACATAACCCCTAAGAAGAGCTTAGATATTTATTCAACTGTAGGCCTAAAGGTGGGAATGGAAGATCACAATTCGAAATGGCATCATTCTGCCCAATCAGAGAAGTGATTTTAATTATTCATAAAATAAACCAATTGCTTGCTGAGTTTTAGGGACTAACGAATCAGCGCGAGGCAGATCTGTGAGTGGGCGTGGTTGTGTTTTGACCAATGAGCTTGCAAAGTTGATGTTTAAACTGGTGCGCGCGGGCGGTGCTAATCGGTTTAGGGGAGGATCCACAGCTCGAGCTGTGTGAATGAAATTAAACAATCTAACACTTAACTCTGCTGTTAGTGTTCAGGTTCCAATAACTAGCCCAAAACTAGTTAAATAACTCTACATTTTTACAGTTGCTGTATATATTCCCCTTTGGAAAGTGGCAGCAGATTAATTTTCTCTTGAAATGAAAGCGGGCGGTGAGTAAGTTATATTTATTTAGCGGTTAGCCGACTAGCTAGCTTTATGTTAACCTATCTGGTGTGTTATCTGTTTTAGGAAGTTAATAACATTGTTCCACACATGTATAGGTAAATGTTATAGTTAAACATTTTAGCTGCCATTGTATGCTTATTTAAACCGTACAGTCTCTGCCAAATAACTTGCAGTGTCGCTTACATGAATGTATCTTGCTTAACACTGATAGGATGCTAAACTGATATTTTCTATTTAAAACTAGTATAACGTTAACCCAAGCGCATGAAGGTTTGCACGCGAAATAATGATGCAGTGTAGCTTGCTCACTGGTTATTGTAATGTCTGTGCTCATGGAGTTAGTTGGGCTTCATTAGTGTAAATTATATGTAAGCAGTTAGCTTCTGTCGAATTAAAGCCAAGGAGGGAAAATTAGGCGCTGATCTTAGTAACGCTCCTAAAATGCTGTTAGGCTCTTAATCAGTTTTAAAAAATAAACTTATTTCAACCAGTTCTGTTATTGGTTTGATCCAGTTGTCGAGTTAGAATGCTGGAGAGATTAATGCCAAACCACAGCTGCTTAAAACTGACTAGGAAGAAAAAGATGAAGAAGCGCCTAGGCTAATAGCGTTATATATTATATATATAACATAAATTCATCATCCTCAACATGCTTACTAAAGAGTTTCACTATATCTGTATGTTTCTAGTGCTACACTGTCAATGCCATAAATGTTCCTCTGTGCCTGCGAGGAAGAGGGTCCGAAAGCATGTCTCCACTCTGGGCCTCCTGTCTCTACCTGAAGAGGTGCTGCTTTGTGTCCTCCAGTGTCTCTCTGCTGAAGACCTCCTCGTCGTCAGAGCTGTAGGTTTCCTCTTCACTTTGCTCTGTATTTACTGTGTTCACTGATCGACAGTGTCCTCAGTTTTCTATAAAACTCCTAATTTATTAATCAAATACGCATTGTAATGAGTTTGTGCAAACAGACCATGGTAAAATGTGCAGCCATACTGTCTACTTTTACATAGGTGCATTCTCATCTCCGTAATATCATCGACAACAACTCAAGTGTTTGGGCACGGGTCAGCTTCAAGGACCGCTGGCCAGCTCCGGACACTGTGTGGCTCTTTGAGAGGTAATTGTTAATAACACAGCCTAACAACCTGTTTAGTAAGTCTATGCTTCTATGTTGAGAAGCTTTGTTGTCTAATAGTGCAAATATTAAGAACTGGTAAGGAAACTGAACTTAAATAAATTTTTCTTTGTTGTCTTTGGTTTTATTACCAGGGCTGCGGAGAAAGGAAATTTTGAGGCTGCAGTAAAACTAGGAATTGCGTATTTGTACAACGAAGGACGTAAGTATATTAACTCGTGCATGTGAATTCGTCAGTGATTAGAATTGATCACTGGTTAATTGTGTTTGTTGCATTGATTTGATTAACGAGCATTCATGCGTAAGTGTTATCTAAAGCTGATCAAAGTGTGCTGAATGTTCTTGTTCCTTTCCAGCCTCACTCAGCGATGAGGGCAGGGCGGATCTTTGTGGCAGGATGGCTGCAAGGTACTTCACCCTGGCTGAGCGTGTGCGCTCACCACTGGCCGATCCCTTCATCTGGCTTTTTATACGTCCACCATGGTCTCCCTCGGGGAGCTGCTGCAAGGCTGTGGTGTACGAGCATCTCAAAGCAGAGAGTGAAAGCAAAGTGGTAAGGAAATTTACTATCTGTAATCCTTTCATTTGTAAGTGCACATTCTTCACCTACAATGTGTATACTTAATACTAAAGCAAAGTAAGCAGTAAAGCAGTTGATCAACTGTAAATTCTATGGGATTATCCTTTAGTGCCAGAAAAGGTTTTTCTTACAGAAATAAAATAATTTCTTCCCAGTGTAATGATTATCACTCCTTTTTTTTCTGTAGGAGAGGAGGGGAGCGCTACTACATTGCCTGGCCAGAGTCCTTGAGCTGTCTGATGTAAGTGATGGATTAAGTTGCAGCCTGTATTTGCGACATGGAATTAATGTGTGGTCCCAGTCAACATCAGAGCTTTTAATTACTAGCAGATTGTAAAGCACCACTGTTTGTCCAATAGCCACCATCAATTCATTTATTTATTCATCTTTAAAATTCATCACAACTAATTCATCAGTATTTTTAGTACCAGCAAGCAAGAGAACATCATCTTGTTTATTTTGTAATGGCTTTTCATGCACCTGGTGGGATTTGTAATCTTTTAATCTTGTGTTTCAGGATGAGGAGATGCGCTTGAAAGCTCTTGCCATGTTGGACGAGTCTTCATGCTGTGGCAGCGTGCAGAGCTCATACCTTCTTTGGGAAAAAAATCGGCACACGGCTGTAAGAAGTTTCTTTAAGTTCACGAATGAATTTGTGTTCAGTGGTCATTGATTAACCCTTACTGACACATTCTACCCCCACCCCCCACAGATTTCTGACCCTGGCAGGTATCTGCAGTGTGTGCGCACTCTCCGGGATTATGCCGCCAAGGGATGCTGGGAAGCTCAGGTGTGTATGTTTGTGTGAGAGAGATTATTTTATTGAATTAACCCCCCCCCCCCCACCTTCATTTATTCACACTTTACAGCAAAAGCATATATAAATCTGTATACATTTGGAACCAATTCACACTTTTAATTACACAATTATTTTATATTTACCAAGTGTGAATTGATTCCAAATGTATACAGATTTCATATTCTGTAAAGAACTTGCAACATTTTTTGCATTTCTGTAAAAAAAAAAATAGATGGAATTTTTTTTTTTAATGCTTCTTTTGCTTCTTCTTCTTTTGAGGTTTATATGAGGTCAGTGCATTCCTGCCACCTGCTGGATTGCAGTGTGGGGCAGAAGGTTTAAAGGGAAAAGAAAGAGTATTGATTTGTCGCGACATGGCGTTTAAGCAATCAGCAATTTAATTACATTGCTATTTGATGTTTAATACTTTGATATATTTTAGTAGACTACTTTAAAATCTTAAGACCTTTTATGAATTCAATTTAAAAAAATTTTATTGAATCAACAGTCTACCTATGATTCACGGCTCTAGTGAGTCACCTGTTTATGTTCCTGTTAACTTCTAGGGCGGTTTCATCTGCACTCATGGCCATTTGAGTGCTGCCTCTATTCACGAGTCAAAGAGCAGTCAAGCTGCTCTGAACTTAAATGTGCTTTTTGATCCTTGTTTAAAGAAAAGACAGGTTCTCCTGAAATACATGTTAATTATTCAAATTAAGCATCACCTAAATTGAACATTTTCTTTTTATCCATGTGATCATCTTTAAATTTCTGAAAAATGCTGTTCAGATTTAAGTGTGCCCTTCTGCTGCCATTTTTGGGCAATTTTTTTTATTTTTAGGCAAAAAATTGGTAAGGGTACATATTTTTGCTGTTAGAGTAAAATATGTAAAAAGACATTATGACATAAGGCACAATGTAGATGCACACAATTGAGTTATACTTTGAATTTTCAGATGTTGTAAGTTTGTCTGTTCAGGCTAGGAATGTAATAGCTGCCAATCACTACAGACATTACCAACAGAATATAAGTATATAGTAATTAAATCCAGCAAATCACTAGCATGATTGGTAGATTTTATTTTGATGTTGCAAGAAAGTTATATTTTTTTGTGTCAGTTTTATGTAAAGAATCCATAACACATTCTGAACATTTCTGTGTTGAAAAACCCAAAACATGCCTAACCTGAGTAAACAAAATTACAGTATCTGAAATTTAAAAGTATAACCTTCCTTAATTTCAGCAGACGATATGTTTTTATTAAATTCAATATTATGTAGTTGTCTCTAAATAGCTAACTATGGCATATTAAATTTGATAAAAACATCTCAGCTTCACCAACAGCTATTTTTTGGGGGGGGGGGGTAGTTTCATCTATGTACAAATTGGTTATTCGTTTTAATATGCTGTTTGTCATCTATTTAGTTTCATCATTCTCTCTGTTCACATCCTGTGTCTGGTTTGCACCCAGGCCTTTATTTCCTGTTATCTGCATCATTGCTAACTTTTTATGCTAAATACTTGTGTGAATAAATCTAATCTGGACAGAGTCATTAATTTAGATTTGTTATTTTCTGCATTGTTTTAGTTTATTTATTGAGTTAAGTCTGTCAGCAATGTTGATTTTTTTGTTGAGCTTGACTGTTTTCTTTGGATCTCATTTTTCAGTTGTCTTTAGCAAAGTCATGTGCCAGTGGTAATCCTTTGGGTTTGGAACCTCGAGCCTGTGCTGACCTAGTGGCTCAACTCTTTCTTTCCTGTCCATCACCTCCAAAGCGCACTGACAGCCCACACAAAGAGGGCATCAATGACACCATGCGGTACCTCCTATAGATCATTTCATGTTCTCAGTTTGTTACATCCATAGGCTGTTCATAGCGAGCTTACTTAGACATGTCATTCTCTAAAAGGTACATCCTGGTGGATTGGTTAGTGGAGGTGGCCACCATGAAGGATTTCTCCAGCCTGGCGCTGCATGTAACTGTGAGCTGCGTGGATCGCTACCTGGCCCGAAACTCTGTGCCCAAGGCTAGGTTACAGCTTCTGGGTATTGCTTGCATGGTCATCTGCACAAGGTAAGGACCTGCATCTAGCTCATTATATATAGTTGTTTTGTGCTTGGTCTAATAGGATGTGGAGAGAGAAATTACATAAAAAAAGAATTTGTTTTTAGGGTTTAGGATTTTAAGGTCTTTTCAATCTTTAGGTGGAAATGTAATCAGCTTGGTTGAAAAATATAAACATTATATACAATTAAACTCACTCCTTTTTAAATTCAGTTTCTTTCAGTATTTTTCCCCTTCTGACTTGTTTAATTTTTTACCTCACAGTGGCTTGTGGCTTTTTTTTCTTCCAGGTACATTAGTAAAGAAATTCTGACCATTCGAGAGGCTGTGTGGCTCACTGACAACACGTATCAGTACGAGGACCTGGTCAGGATGATGGGGGAGGTCATCTCTGTTTTGGAAGGAAAGATCAGAGTGAGTGATGTTTGTTCATAATAAAGTCTTTAGAAAGTTATGTTTCTTGCAGTATTATACCAGGTTGAATGTCCTTGAATAAGGTCAGACCTTCAACCTTTCAAACACTGATTTTAAAGAAATGTTAAAATTGCATAATGCATCTATTATAAAGATTTTAGTGAAAAAACAGTGCTTTGGCCCTCAAAAAAGTGATTGGGTCTTTTTTTATTGAAGGGTGGGGAAGTGCTTGGCATTTTAGGGTAGGCTCAGCTTCTCTGGTTTGCTGATGCTCTCTAGCTCCTCTATATTTACATATAAATATATCGAAATTTTAGCATGCTATATCGAAACACAACAGAAAGCAAGCTTTTGCACTGTTCTATATACATGTAATTGTTTAGCTTTTAAACACCCAACACATTTAGTTTCTAGCTGTAAGTGCAATAAAGGTGTTAAATGTTTAATATGCATGTGCTCTGTGCTATTCCAGACACCCACTCTGTTGGACTATGGTGAGGTACTACAGTCTTTACTGCCCATGCAGCACCGCACTGCTCATCTCTTCAGCTACATCTGTGAGCTCTCTCTGCTCTTCTCCCCCCTCACACTGCCTGGTCCTGCTCGCCTTGCCAGTGCCACCATGCTGCTCACCCGAGCACTGCACAACTACAGTAAGGGTTTCATAATTTTCGTCTATTTGTTCTATTATTAGTGTATGTGTTTTTAAAGCATTCTCTATTGTGGATCACATCCAGGGACCTCTTCCCTAAATTTACCACAGGTCATTTGTAACCGAAATTGAATTCTCTGCTGTTCTCAGAAGTCGTAATAGATTTACCCAAAAGCCATGAAAACACATTATTAAGCATCACAAGTTCTTTAGTTTATTTGAATAGAATGGTACGTTCAAATTGATGTTTAACATTGATGGGATTTGGCAGGTTATTTGAAATGTGCATTATCCTGCAGCAGGATCCACTCTTTGGTACATCCATTTTCTATATTGCTCATTCTGTGTAGGATCATAGGGTGCCTGGAATATATCCCAGGTAACTTGGACCAATCCATCATAGGGCAAAAGCACACACACTCACACACCCAATAATATACACTATAGGCAATTTGCAATCACCTCCTTTAGCATTATTGAATTCTCAAATTTCATTAGTCAAAAGACCTTCTGAGTAAGGTGTTAAAAACAGAGTAAGGAAAATGTTCTTAAAGTAATGTGGTGTTGTTGTTTCTATAGCAACAGCCAATTCACATGGACGTGTATGAAAGCTGATCCACATAATCCCATTCTCACAATTTGTGGAACTGTATGCCTCGTCATGTTTTAGGCAGTTCAGGCACTCTTCCAGTTAGGCACGGCATTCATAAGCAATATGTTGTTCCTTATCCTGTGTGTTCTTACAGCTCCTGTATGGCCGAGTCAGCTGGTGGAGTGCACAGGCTTTTCGAAGCAGGACCTGGTGCCCTGTGCTTTGCTGATCTATATCAAGTGGTGAGTTCTCAGGCTTTTTCACACTGGGGGCTTCAAGATACTCTATATCCACTTTGTCCATTCAAGCTTAACTCCAAGGTCCTGACTATTTCTGAACTCAGATTTAGACCTGTGCAACTATAGGTACAGTTATGTACCTGAATATCTTGTCAGGGCTTGCAATGAATGAATGCTGCTAAACTTTAGCAACTAAATTTTTTGCACAAGTTTTTACTTTATTTTGAGTTTTCTAAAATAATTATGGGTGAGAAAAGTACATGAAGCACTCCTAATATTTGGTTGACTGTCCCCCAGCAAGTTTGACCTTTTTGTAGATTCTTAAGGTAGCCATCAACTAGCTTTGGGCAGTATTCCGATTTGATTTTTGACAACGCTTCTTGTCTGAATTAGAATTTAATTAAACTTTAAGTTTCCTGGCAGGAACTTGACTTTTAAGCACACATTAACAGACTCCAGAAGCTTAGTTACCATGCTTTATCCATTCCATAACCAGCTGTGTTTGGGTCTCATTGTCCTGTTGGAACACACTTATCCAAGTTTCAACCATCTAGCTGATGATTTGAGGTGATCCTGATTAATTCTGAAGTACTCCATTATTTGTCGTCATTATACGGCTACCACCATGCCACCAGAGTTCTTGGGGATGAATACCTCAATTTTAGTCCTCCAAACATACTGCTTGCAAAAAAAATTTCTCCAGAAGGTTTTGTCTTTGTCATCAGCAGCAATGTTTAATCAAGCTTAGAAGTGTGCAGTTTGGAGGCTCTTTTCTTTTAAGGCAGTCTTTGAGTTCATGGTGGTGTAAAACTTAATTGACTGTAGACAGTAACTTGAGTTCCTGCAGCTTCCAGTTCATGGCAGTTCTGTGCCATAGTGATTCCTATGTGGTGCCAGACTTTCTAAACCAATGTCCTCTCAGCTGAAGGTGACATTTTTTTTTTTCAATTCCTTGGCAAAGTGGCTACATCTCCCAATAACCTAAACTTGTACGATTGATTGTTCAATGCAATCTTGAAATCTGTAGTTCTTTAGAAATGGCTTGAAGAGACATTCCTGACCTGTGTAAAATTACTATCCTAAATTAATAACTAAATAACCTAAGGGCGTGTATTTACATTTCTAATCATAACTATAGGTAAAAGTTATTTAGTTATTTGGAACATTAAAAAGACCTGACATATATGCATTAAGTGCAGGCCACTTTAATGCTCCTTGACAATAAAAGTACAATGACACTGAAGATGATAAGCAAACAAGCAATGGAGGATAAAACTGTACAGTGTGGTTTGTATATATTGTTTTTAGTTTAAATCAAGCAGCATACCCCATATGTGTAGAAAGAAATAACAATCTAACTGTCTAAGCTTGCTTTTGTGATGAGTTTTTTTTGCTCTTGCAGCTTCAGCCAAGATGCGCCAAAAGATTACAGACAAGTCTCTTTGACTGGTGTTAAGCAGCGGTTTGAAAGCGAGCCATACCAACACATAAGCAAAGAAATGGTGAGTTTTGTATGGTTTCCAAAAATCTATCGTTTTGAGATTGTGCCTCAGTTGTATGCGTTAGTTGTAATTTTAAAATTTCTCACACAGCAAAAACTAATGTACTTAGTAGATTTTGTGTTTTAAATAATTATGTTTATGTTTGTCACTAACATGTAGCTTAACTATACCCATCATGCAAGATGTATATCAAGATCTTTTTGTAAGATTGTTAAAGATGACCAATTCTCTCATTCATATTGACTGACTGATACTTGGATGTTCACAGGTAATGGACTTTAAAGAACTCTGCCAGGTGCTGGAGGTTCCAGAGGTGGAGCCCCAAATTGAGCATCCTAGTGCTAACAGCCAGTCAGCAGACATCCACACATTCCTATCTTCGCCATCCAGCAACAGCAAGAGGTAGATTAGTTTGTTTAAAAAAAAAAAAAAAAAATAATACAAAATAAGCATGGCCATATATTCTTCAGAAGTTGTGGAGATGTGGTGGTGTGCTTTTCCCCATCCAATGTCAGACAAATCACACCTACTGCACTGGGAACTGGGGTCTGCTTCATGCTGAAATATACTCATTATGTAGAGATCACAATCATATTAGCTTGGCCATCAAATACTGAGACTCGTGAGTGAGACTGTGTGAGTCGCTGACACTAATTGAAAGACCATGACATAATTTTGGGCATAGTAAGGAATTAAATAGTAATTTTAGGGCATTGTAAGAAACAGCTCTGGCTTCTGCTTTAGATTTTACCATACAATAACCAGCATTACATAAGACAATGTATATATTGGGTTCACCAATCATTGCAATCTAGGAAATGATTCTGTAAAAGTCACAGTATTGTCAGATTAGGCAGTCTTGTTCCATCTGGAACCGTCCTGAAAAAGTTTCAACCGTCCCAAAATGAAAGTGAACTCTGCCAAGGTCAAAATGTGGATAACTAAACATTGCTATTTTAAGTACTATAATGTGGAAATTAGGGCTCATCTGAATGATCTTAAAGGGCATTACTTTACAACAAAAAAAGGCACAAAGCTGGGGAAAAAAATCCATTGTGGACACATGCATAACCTGAAATCAGGATAGCTGCACATGTAACATGCACACATTAGTACTGATAATGAATAGTCAGACATTGTACCAGATGAAATGGTTGCTTTTAAAATCCTCCATAACCACTTGTATAGTTATTGGTTTCAAGTAATTTTGGAAGGCTAGAGGGACGAGCTAAATTTTAGCAGAACTCCAGGATGATATTTATTCACTTTAGTGCAATTCCAAATTCAATAATACCAATCTGTTTCAACTTGGTTTAAGTTTAACCCACATACAAATTAACTCTGTCCCTGTTAAATGCACAAAATGTTTATTCATTCATTCATTAAAGTTGACCCTGTGTGGCATGTGACATAGGCAGGATTTTGTCAGTTTGGCAATCCTGGGTTATGTTACAGGTCACTTGATGTACTGTAGTAGCGCACACATACCATTGTCCTCTCCCTCTCAAAGTCAAAGGCATGTCTGAATGAAGCCATGAGGAACATTGCCATATGTTAATGTCATTCCCTTTTCTTCTGCAGGAGAGAAGAGAGCATGCATACACACAGAGGATCCTTTGTAGCCACACCTACAGCTGAGCTGTCCAATCAAGAGGAGTCACTTGTGGGTGACATTCTAGACTGGAGCCTTGATGCATCCTGTTCAGGCTATGAGGGAGATCAGGAAAGTGATGAAGAAAAAGAGTGTGAAGGTGAGTAATGAAGCACTTCCTTGTTATACACCTAACAAGCAAGCTGCTTTAAAAAGTATTGTTGTACTGTACGTTTCCCCCAAATCTTATTTTGCTACTGAAAACATCATGATATTCTATTTTTTCACTAGAGCAGGAATAAATATTTTATCAAAATCCCATCCTCTTGCAGTTAATGCTAGATCATCTTTCCAGAACACCTCGAAATGGCACACAAACGAAACCAAGCTTTGTTATTATGGGGATTTTTTTCATAAAATATGAGTAATGGAGAAATATTTTGTCTCCACAGTCTCCGTCTTCCCAGTCCAACTACCAGCATGTATGCAGTCTGCTGATGTACGGCGGCACTGCAGTGCTTTCTCTAGTGATGAGGACAACACTGGTGAGCCTAGCGCCGCCTGCTCTTCCTTTTCCTCCAAACGCCCGCTCCGCATCAATCTCCACAGTTCTGGATATTCTTCTGTCCAGAGCAGTAGTCCCTCCACAGCCTCCTCTTCCTCCCTGGTGCACTGCCATCTATCCCCAGTCAACCTGGCACCTGCATCACTGCAAGCCTCGCCCGGCTTTTGTCTTCTGGTGCCCATGCAGAGGCCCTCTGGCTCCAACCAGCGGCAGGTGAAGAGGAAGAACATGGCAGCCCACAGTGGTGAAGAGGTGGAGATGGAAAGAGAAGATGAGATCTCAGATGAAAAACAGGTTTTCTTCAGCTTGTGACAAAACTGTTTACTCCATGTTTGAGATTAAGGGTGTCCACTGTTACCTCAAACGGCAGCTTTCCAAATCTTGTTCAAAGTGTCCACTGTGAGCCTTAGAGGATGCTCCAAAAGCATACATTGCTAAAAATCAAATAAGAATGCATTAGAGACCAGGTAGCATTATGTAAATAAAAGTTTGCTAACTGATCTTACCAGATTTTATTCAGTGTTAGCTGATTGATTACTTGGATAAAATGTGTCCTTTAAGACAAAGGGAAAAAGAGGAAGAACATTGCTGATTGCCCTGTCTCCTTCGCATTGCCTTATGTTGTGTTGAATTATGTGTTTAAAAAAAAAAAACAACTTTGGGAATACCTCCTCTACAAGGTCACTTGCTGACTTGTTTTCCATTAAACCACTGGAATTCTTGAAAAAGGTCTGCCGGTGAACTTGTGCGTCTCTGAGACCTGAGCCGAATGAAAAGACAACCTCCTCAAAATACAGCTGTTTCATTGAACTCTCTTCAGGGCACTGGTGTTTGCTTTTTTTTGGCCTGCTGTTATGCGGAAAAGTAAATTATACTTTGCGTTTTTTGTATGTAGATGTATATATGCTTATGTGCCTTTTCCATCATTTTAATGACTTCTGTCTTGTGCCATGTTATGATGCCAAAGGTGTCACTATTTTCAAGTGTGGGCAAGTTATTCGTGTACTGTAACATTTCATACAGCGTACATACTGCAAAGTGCTGACTGTGACACCATTTTCACCTGTGATAAGTTTTTGGGATAACACAGAAACTGTGTTGCAACATGCTCAGTTTTAATGCACAATATCAAACATGTCATTTCTCCTTAACCTCAAATGAAGCAAAGCACTTTTTTGTTTTACAACACTGGAGAAGCAGTGTTCCTAGATAGTGGTGTACGACTAATGAAAAGTCAGTTACATGTGTTATTCAGTGCTCTACAAGCAGAAATGTTCCTGTATTTCTGAAACATTACAATCAGTGACATGAGTTTGTAATGAATCTTTTCAGTACTGTAATTAGGTTTTTTTTTTTTTACTTACTGTAACTGATTTTCATACCCATGTATGAAGCTGTGAAAAACCACTACTTGAAGCCTATAGATATTTGAGAAGTGTTTTCAAAAACAATAAAATAATGCTGCAGTAAGACCTACCCCCCGCCCTGCAATCTGGTTTCATTTGAATAGATTTTTTGTGGTTTAACAAGCAGTAAGCCACATTTTTATGTATTTTGTATGAGTGTTTGGATTGAACCTTTTCAATTTAAATACAATATGTATACATACATTTAAAGCAATAGTGAAATAACCTATTCTGCCATTTTATTTTGGCAGGTTCGCCATACCCCTGGTCAGGATCTCTGTATATCTGAAGTGTATGCGTCGAACATTTAGCCATGTGAGGGAAATAAACCCTGAATGGGATTTGGATGGTCATTGCATACTACCCACATACATGTTTACACCTAGGGACAATTCAGCCTAAGCTTTTCATCTGCTGGCATGTTTTTGTGATGCAGAAGTAAGTTGGAGAACATATAGGAAAAAATATTTACACATAGAGAGAACGTTCTCCACACAGACTGACATTCCTTGATGTCAATGTACACAATGGTTGTTCCTTGCCAAGTGTAACAGTACACAGTATTCTCATCTACTTTTTATCATTCTCTGAGAATGTCACATGCATTCCTCACAGAATGTAACAGAAGCGCAAACGGATACGTCAGGCCAAGCTCACAGCTACTGAAACTGTGGAAAAGACTGCAGAGGGTCTACAGCGACAGTGTGCTGCTGAAACATTGGAGCAGCCCGAGGAGTGACAGCAATGGACAGTACATGCTCCATTTGCAGGTAATGCTATCATACAGACATCAGGACCCTCTAGTGTATCATAAAAGAACTATAAGCTACTTGTATGTAGAGAAATGTATCTACCAACAAAGAAAGAAGTCCAGTTGACATAATTCAACTTCCAGATAACCTCACCTGGATGCCTGCGAATGTAAAAATTATAACAGTTATATACAGTTGCTTCCTTACATTTTCTCTTTATTCTTTCTCTTGAAGTTAATATGAAAACATTTCACAGCCTCATATTCCACTAATAATTGGAATAATAGGCAAATTCTAATAAAAATGCATTATGTAATCACCTCACTCTGAACAGGCTGGCTTGATCTGGTCCAACAGGAAGGAAATTTCAATCATAATGAGAGAGGTGGTGTAAACCTTTGATAATCTGTTTAATAGGAAAATATCACTCACTTACTCATCGTCTATCCCGTTCATCCTGTATACAGGGTCATGGAGGCCTGGAACCTATCCCAGGAGACATAGGGAACGAACGAGGCAGAGTACACCCAAGATAGGGTGCCAATACACCACATGGCACAAACTGTATACACACACTCACATGCTTATTCACACACTATAGGCAAATTGGGAACACGTTAGTCTAACCTGCATGTCTTTGGACTGTGGGAGGAAACTGGAGTACCCAGAAGGAACCCACCAAGCATGGGGAAAATATGCAAACTCCATGCACACAAGGCAGGAATCAAACTCTGAATCTGGAGGCGCAAGGAGACTGTGCTAACCACTAAGCCACTGTGCAGCCAATGGGAAATTATAAGCCATGAAAACTCTTGATCCGATAGTTTCACTATTGTTGGAATAAATCTCCTCTTTCTGCATGTTTGCCTCATTGGGGGGGGGGGGGGGGCATCAGATGATTTTTTTGGTGACATGACATGGTTTTTGGAAAGGAAATTAATTTTCCATTCCTAATTGTTAAACTCTAACTGGAAACAACTCTTTTGTCATCTTGCAGATAAGACTAAATTCTTGTAGACAGGCTTTGGTGATGAATGAGTTGGAGAAAATCTCTTCTTCTTCTGGGCTTTACAGCGAATGGAACCACATTGTGTGTGTCAAAAATAGTCAGATTAAATGCTTTGAGAGTGACACTGAATCAGTGTCAATGTAAACAGATAAGCTGGCATCTCTAATCAGACTTATATCAATCAGAGGTGATTATAAACAGCTGATGAGAAACTAAAATCCACTGTCCTGAAGACTTAAACTTACTGTTACAAATGCTGACACCTTCCAGAAATCTCTTATATATAATAAAAATGTAAAGGTCGTGTTTGTACATTGAAAATATTTGCGAAAAAAAAAAAAAAAATTGGGGGGATGTAAAATGAGTAATAAAACATATCAAGGTTTTGTAAAAGTTTTGGGGATTTTTTTTCCTGTCTGGTTGTGTGCGCATCATGTAAAAACTGAATGAATTTAGTAGGGCTTGAGGAAACTTTCTCTTATCGCGATCGGCCCACGGGAGAAGATGTTTTTTTCTTGGGAAGAGATGTTACTTTGGAATTCAATTTAAATGGAAAACGCTCTTATATCATAAAAAAAAAATCGATCTCAAAGTCCAACAGATGGCGCTGTGTATATTTTGTAATACGCGCTTATGAGTGTGCCTTAATAAACACGATCTCACAGCTTCATTCCACGCACGTGACGGTAACACGTACATTTTTGTTGTTAATTCCAAAATTGAACACATGGCCTTGCACATTTTTAAAAACGCGCTTATGAATGTGCAATTAAATTCCACGCGAACGAAGTCGCAGACACACCTAGTTTCGAATGTCTCCTTCGGATGTTCTCCCTGTGTGTGTGTGTGTGTGTGTCGTGCTTCCTCCGGGAACTCCGGTTTTCTCTCACAGTACAAAGACATTAATATAAGGCTAAATGGTGTCCCCAGACTGCCCGTAGTGTGTGTGTGTGTGTGTGTGTACATGGACATGTGTATGATGGACTGGTACCCTGCCTCGTCCCCGATACGCTCCAGGCTTCCCACTATATAAACCCTATGATGATGAATGTCTCCTTGTCAAAAGTTCATTTTTTATCTGCTTATTTTTACTTAGACTTTTTGGAACGACCTGCTGAAGAAGTGCAGTTAAACCGAATTAATCAACGTCTGAGCAAATTCGAGATTCAATACAACACAAAAATGATAACATTTCCTTAATTAAGCTTGACGTATCGTACAACCTCGAGACAATGATGACGTCATATAAATTATTCCCTGTTTGACTCGTTTTCTGGATGAAGCAGGCAGTACCAGAAACAAAATAATTTCCATAATAAACAAATTATATTTGTACCGAAGGTCTGAAATGATAGTCTTGGATTTGGGTCATAGGTGGTTTTTTTTGTTTGTTGTTCCGGACACGTGACCGCAGCCGGTCCGTCACGTGACTCTTTGTTGACGAACGTTCGTGTGTGTTGATCGCAGACGGGAGCAATGTCATTCCAGCGGAGGCGATGTGTTCTAACATAATGTCAGATCAGGGATCTTGTTAAAACAGTCCGGACGCATGGACACCTCTCCGGATGAGTAGGAGGAAGTTGTTAGATTGAATGTCTTTGTCTTGAAAGGAGGGATTTTTTTTTTTGCCAGCCCGGCGAGAGGACGCTCATGAAGCTCATCCTACAGGCCCTCTGTACCAAGGTAATGGCTTTACACCGAGCTCCAGGCTTTTAGAGAGAGAGAGATCTCCTGCTGTGATCAAGAGGCAGTCAAGTACATGGCACTGTCACACACATCCACACACACACACACGCACGCACGCACGCAGGGACACACAGACGCGAGCGCGCGCGCTTCCTTTGTTCTGTGTGTCTGTAGCACAGCTGTGCATGTTTTCGTTTCTTAGTCATCATCCACTGCAGCTCAGCTCTCTGACAGATCTGACTGTAATTTACTGAAATAAAATTTCTGGAATATTTAAGTCTCATACATTGCTACATATGATAAAAAAGCATTTTATTATCAGAGACTAAATGACTCACTGGCATTGGATTATATGTAATCTATTTTCTATTCTCATCTATTTTTTTTTTTTTTAAGTTTAGTTTGAGTTTTTGTAAGAACAGTTATAACAATAGAGACTTTTACAGAATTCCTGGCATATGAAGCCGCTATATATATATATATACATACACATAAGTGGTTTACGCCATAATATTCCAGGCTTCCCTGTGAGCACTGTGTATTCTTATCAGCCTTTTCACAAAATCACAAGTACAAAATGAGAAATCGTTCAAAATAGTGCACTAGGTAATGTATGGGGTGTGGCCTTAGAAAGGCAACATTCTGAGCATCCTGACCGAGCTCACATAAGAGCTTCTGGTGGTGAAAGATTCAGTGATCCAAAGATCGTTATTTAACATTGATTATGAACACAATATAAATATAATTATTAAAATAGCAAATAACTTCCATTATGATCTTCCATCACAGCAAGTATCTGCTGGTGTGTTTCTAAAGGAAACCCAGAAACACATTAAATATTTTCATATTGAAATAATTATTTGTTATTTGACTATCGATTCTATCATCAGCGGTTTGAGATCTTATTGCTGTCAAAGTTACTATGACGTTATAAGAAAACTAAATCAGCAACCTTAAACATAATGGTTAATTAGTTTTTGTTGTTAATGTCTAAAAAAGGAGGAAGAGGTTTGTTTGACTCATGGTTTTCCCGTCCTAATCATTTTCCAATAATTTGAAGAATTGGAAAAAAAAAAGAAAAAAAAAAACTAAAATGTACTTGCAAAGTTTGTATTTACTTTTTTAAGGATGTGTACCCAGCTGTGTTGTTAGTTAGTATTGTTAGTTGTTAGTATGCATGGTTTTAGAACAGTGTCCTGTGATGCATCATAAATGTGGTTGCTGCATATAAGTTAAATGATGTTTAAACCATCCTTTTTGGGGTAGCTCAGTGGTTAAGGCACTGGACTACTGATCGGAAGGTTCCAGGTTCAAACCATGTTGCCACTGTCGGGCCCCTGAACAAGGCCCTTAACTCTCAACTGCTCAGATTTATAATGAGATAAAATGTAAGTCACTCTGGACTTACTCTTGACAGGGGGACTGCCAAATGCTTGTGTAATGAGATCTAGAATAATATTAACACTTGGTGAACAATAGCTGAAAGTTGTTTCCTTATGCAGTTCTTTATGCATTGTAATTGTGTAATGCAGGTATAACAAAACACACAAACTGTTGCTTGTTTTTTTACAAGCTCCATTCTTAACACAATAAATAAATTTTAATTTAAATATTGGTGATGGATTTGGAGTTTGTGCTTGGTGCTATATTGTTATTGTTATTTCTGTGAGAACTTAGTAAAAAAAAAAAAGAGGAAGAGCATTTTTTTTCACTCACCAGTTTCCAGCATCATTTAATTTCATATTAATCAGAAATCCAGCAGAGACATTGTGAAAACCGTAAACAAGGAACCGGCTACTAGAGAGACAGAGAGACAGCTAAGTTAGTCACTGATGCTAGTATTAAAGTTAAAGCTTTTCAACCTCAGCTGTTTGAGGAAGTAAGAGAGCTGGACAGACCGAAGGCATCTATCTCTATCTGTCTAGCTAGAGATGAAGCAAGGTTTAAATCCCACTGGTGAAAAACAATGTGTAAGTGAAAGTAGGGAAACCAACATTGCTAGCTTAGGAGTTGACCACAAGTTTTTGTGTCTGTTGTATATTTTTAAAACAGGGATGTGTGATGTTGGTGTGGCTTTTAAAGTTAATAAAATCAATAAGAAAAAACATCAGTTGTATAATTGATCAATCTAATAATACATATTATTGTTTTTTTTTATCAGTCATCATTATCATCAGAATATTAGTTTTTTTGTGTTTACTCAATCCATGACTAAAAATGAAAACGCCATTTTAAACATTTAAAAAAAGCACAAACATCTCGAAATAATGTTATATGTTGTGCTTATTTTTTTCTTCATTTTTCCAGATTGTGAAGCATTGGCTGTGAACTAAACATGGCTTTGTGGCGACAGTTTGGGCTACTTCTCTGGAAGAACTACCTACAACAAGTGGGTTTTGATTTTTTATATTTCATCACTAAATGGGTAGCTGAACAGAGGGGGAAACCCAGCAAAGGGAAATTCTGGGCATCTAAAATAACATGCAGTTGTGTTGTTTTATATTTCAACAAGCTAATGCTAATTATTCATTAGTAAGAATATTTCTATGAAGAAGAACAGATGATGCTTATAGAGCAAACATATACAACAGAATCAAAATGTTGTCGGGGGCCAAGTTCAGTGCTGAGTTCACTGCTTGTTGAAAGCAAGCCTGTTTCATCTGCTAAAGGTGATTCACCAACTCAGCTAATACTTTATCTAATCAGCTGGTGTTGAGCACAGAGGATTTTCCTAGTCAAACATAAGACATCAATAGTCATTAGGTAGCCTTTTAGACCTACTGAGAATCTTGGTGATACTTTTTGGTTTTTACACAACACAACAGATTTATTTTAAAGACTTACTATCAGGAAAGTGTGTGCATTTTTCATATACTGTAATGGTTTGATGCAAAATGCATCTTGTTCAATGCACTTGTTGACCAGATCAGTGATTGCTCAGTTTGTATTGAGAATATAAGCAAATCCTTGGGTGCAGTTTGGGTAAAATGACCCATTGATTCATTCCTTCATCTTCACCTCTGGTCAGACTTGCAGTGAAAAACTGTACATGAGGTGGGAATAAACCGAGATGCTGGTGTCATTACATACAGGGGAGTTTCTAATTTCGAGTTTCCAATTCACCTACATAGGCTTGTTATTCACATTTAGCAGAACAGCCGTTTAGTGAAGGAGATCAGACGCTGCATTTCATAGAACACATTCTTTGAGATTCCTTATCACCAAATAATGTTTAATAGTCATTAATTACTAATAATTATATCCAGTGGTGCAGACAGGATTGTATCTCATAGTATGCACAAGACGTCCACCTGCTTGTACACTACCTTCATGTCTTGGTGACCCGCACGATTGTGCAACTACTCATCAGTGCGTTAGTGAGCGAACGAGAGAGCGAGAGAGAGAGAGATTCATTTTTTCTGTATGTTATCAATACAACACCAACACAAAAAATATTTTTAATATACATTTAATTCTATGCTACTTATTTGTCTGCTAACAGACAAAATAAGCTAAATCAGGCTACATTGCTAACAGCACAATTGCGCACTAGAAATGTGCATTGACCATGTGATGCCTGTGATGTAAAAACTGACTAAAATCATAAAATAAACGTACGCAAATATTGTACAGGATTACAGCTGCCGGCTTTTATATCAGCTAAAAAAGAAAAGACAATCGTTCCACTTGTACTGCATATCATGGCAGATATTCACATGAACTACAGATATAGACATAATAAGTAAGCTTATTGAGTAAAGACTACAACGACAAAATATAAAGTTTGTTTATACCCCTTTTGTCCGTATTAGCTAACGGCACAAAGCTGTTGTGGTGATTTCAAAACCAAGTGGATGCCTGGATCCATGTTTAGGTGGTGGATAGTTTGGTCAGTAATTAGGTCAGTGTCCATCCAGTGCTCTGTTAAGTAAGTTAGGTCAGCAGTTTCTTCACATGTGAGGAAGAAGTCAGGAACCAGACTGTAATAGAGGATGTGAGAATGCTGTCATAGATTTTTCTGAGTTACAGTGAGATTTAGAAACAGCTCCTATGTGCAAAACAAATTCTCCTTCCATTTGAGGTTGGTGTGAATGGATTTAGGACTTTGAAAGTCTCAGCACTGGTCAAGGTGGTGTCATGGGTTACCAAGTGTGGATAGATTGGCTTCCACACTAACCAGAAGACTATTCTATGGTCAGTTTTGTATGAAGCAGCTGCACCCCTGCTGCAGCCTTCATTTATCTACTGTAGGTACTACTAATGAACCTGCATCAAAGCAGGTGTAGCAGATTGTGGCTTAAAATTTGTATCCTGCAACATATTGAGTAAGGGATAAGGAGGTGAGACAAACCGCCACGCTGGTTAAGCATTGGATTTTTGTTAATACTCAAACTGAAAAAGATGGTCTCAACTAAATGCATTACCTTCTGGTTGTCAGGACATCTTAACATTCTGACAGATTGCAGATCGGAACAGCAGATGAAGGAGCTTGAGTTGAAGGTCGTTGTGGTGACATTGATAAAAAAAAAAAATCGGATATACGTGTAGACAGCTGGAATAGGTGATATTATTGTAGACTGGAATAATTCAAATTTAAAGACAACTGGTTGGTGTGCATCTGCTTAAATGTGTGATTAATTAAATTCAAAGCTGTGCAGGTGGAGAACAAATTTGGAATGTTTTAAAGAAATAACTGGGGTTAGATGGGCGAGAGGAAAGAGGTAACCTGATAGCTTGTTAGTCAGGATTGACTGGTTTGTCTTGTGTAAAACACAGCAGTGGCTTAGTGGCTAAACGAATCAAATCAAAGGATGTGAATTTAAACACCCTCAATGCCAAGGTTCCAATATTAGGCCCTTGAGTAAGGCTTTTAATCCTCAGCTGGGTTTGCCAGGGGCAACATCACTGATCCTGGTCACTGAGTCTAGCCCCATCTAAGAAATCTAGTAAAAATAGGAATTTTCTTGAAATGTCCATATACAGTTGTGGTTGGAGATTGTCATATTCTTTTCAGGATTGTACAATAGACTTTTCCTTTTCTATTCTTTAAAAGAATACAAGAAGAAGAATTTAGTGCAAAAACTTTATATTATGCTTGGTTTTCCAGAAATTAACACATACATACAGGGTCAAAAATATAAGGACAGTCAGGCCTATGATTTTATTCTGTTGCCTCTCTACTTTGTATTTCGTCTTCTTCAGCAAATTCATGGTCATCACCTTTACCTACTCAACCTTTATCATAGATTAAAATGTAGCATGCTGTTTTATCATTTTCAGCTGTTCACACAATCTTGAGAATTGTTGAAGCAGTCCCAGACTTTGTCATACTATGATAGTAGGCATGGGATTCAGTCGGGGTGATATTGTCATCTTCCAGCATCGCTCCATTTTAAGAATTTCAGCAATACAGTCTAAAAAGTCTTATTAATTAACATTTTAGTTATTAATTTAAAAAATCACTTTAGTTCATTTTAGTTATTAATTTAAAAAAATTCACTTTTTAACATTCACTAATTAAATTTTTTAACATTCACTGTAGCATTCAGTTTTAAAAATGTCACCCCATTCTTTCCTAATATTTCACCCAGCTCTCTGCATCATCTGGCAGCTACCAGATATGTAGTGTTAGGGGAAGCAAGTGCTTTCCCCCCATCGCTTCAGACTGCTGCTCATGCTGTGTCTTCTCTCACACTCAGAAAGCATGGCCAGTTTTGCTCAGGATGATCCACAGAAATCGGGACAAGCGCTCTCATTGTGTACTATTTTCTTATGTCTTATATTTACACTCTTATGTATGCATTTGGCAGATATGGGATCTGCTTTTTTAATAAACATTTATTTATATTAAACTGAAATGAAAATACGATACATAAAGGATTTTGAAGAAAATATTTTAATATTTCAGCTGTACAATCTGTATACAAATGTTGATGGTCTATAGTGGCATGATCTAGACATCAAACACATTCAATATCTCTTGCTTCTTGTTCGGTCAGTTCACAGAAACTGACCTGTGACTCATCTACTCGTATAGTAAGAGATGATTGGAAAAAAATTATTACGGTTTCCTGAAATTATTTGGCTGTGCACTTGGTGCTTTTTTCTTCATTTACTCATGCACACAATCAATAAATCAATAGTGGAGTGAGTCACTGAACCAGCCAGCCGCCTCAGCCTCCTAACCACTGCAGTTACTGCAGTTCTAACTCTGTTTGCTTGTTCTTTATTTTCTTGTTAAATAGGGACATTTAAGCTTTCTGAACTGACCATTCAAAAGTCCTGTGAGAAGACTTGTTATTTCTCCCAAAGATGAGGCTCGTTCTTTGTCCTTGTTCCTCTTGCTGCTGCAGTCAGGGTTGCTAGGAAACCAAGTCCAAGGGAGGATGGCTAGGAAACCCAGGAGGAGCATGTGTCTTAATAAAAGAAAAAAGGGTTATACAGGGGCTAGAATTTGAAGACCCGAATCAATCTTATGAGTAAATTGAATCTGAAAATACATCACAAGTATGGATGGTTTTTATAATAATATTATAGTAATATATTAATATAATAATAAAAGTTGTCAATTAATCTTGGTTGAATACTATTAAAATGTTGAAAAATGTTTGAAATCTACATATTTGATGAAACTTCTGTCACCTCTTCATTGACTAATCATAGTCATAGGCAAGACCACCCTAACTTTCACAGTCTATAGAAGGGCTCTGCCTGTCCACAGTTGACATTAGGATAACTCTGGCCAGAATTAACCATGGAAATCAGTTTGTCCTGTAAATGTAACTATAATCCCTTTTTACCCCTTACAACCATTTAAATCATCTGTACCCTTCTTCAATAACTTCTAGTCAGTTGCACTTATACATAATATTATTGTGAATGCTTTGAGTAGCTATCCATAAAATACGTAAACCCTGCACCCATTCCTGTATACCTACCACCTTCAAAGCTCCCTGTCTTCTTCCTGTCTACCTGTCTCTAACGACCTGGATTAAAAAAAGGAAACAGTTATGTGACAAACTTCAGTTCAACATTCACACAGTCATCTCAGAAGAGCTCAGGAAAGCTGACTCTGACCTGAGGTATTCAACACCTGGAAGTTGTATTAACACATGATACAGAAATACCATTGCAGAGGGAACGGTATTTCTGTATCATGTGTTAATACAACTTCCAGCACCACAATGGTGCTTTGCAGGGCTGTGTGCTCAGTCCGTTGCTGTTTAGAATCACCTGCTTAGTTGTGAAGGTCCAGCAACATTTCCAATTTCTTCTGGATGTTGAACCTTCCCACTTCCATTCCCAGCACCTTTTACAGAAGGACAATAGACAATGTCCTGAGCAGCTGTCTCACTTATTGTTATGGGAACTGCACAGTTTCAGACTGTAAACGATCCTGCTTGTTTGACTTGTCACCCTCCTCCCACCTGGCCGAAGGAACTCTAGCACCCTAATGTTTCCACTGCTGCCCTCCACCCCTCACCTAGAGTAGTCAAACTTTGACCCAGGAACCTCTGTAGTCCAACTATGTACCATGAACGCCAGTGGTGATTACCATGGAATTTATTTTGTTGTAAACACTCACATGTGCATTAACACATTACAGGCAATTTTGGATCATGGGGAGAACATGCACACAGTCCTTGCAAACAGACCCTGAGGTGGGAATCGAACCTGGACCCTGGAGGTGCAAGGCGACGGTGCTAACCAATAATCCTATAACTATAACGTTGTATAGTACTATAACTACTACAAGTACTACTACTTACAATAATCTAGTGTCAAGATTTGTACATTAGCAGTAATGTTGCACAACATGAATGTGAAAACTGCGTTACATTTACATGAGAGTGCAATAAAAATGTTTTTGTCACTTAAATTAGTTTATATTCCTGATAAGTAATTTTGATCTCAAAATTGATCAAAATAATTATGATCAATATTTTGGCTAAAATCATGCAGCCTTACCCAAACTGTCACTGCATGAAAATCTCTACATATACCTGCCCTTGATAATGCTTTTATGGGACACGTTTATAATGAGATTATACTTTTTTTGGCTGTCATTTACACAGTATTGCTGTGTACATTTCTTGCATTATCACTGTAAAAATATATTAAAAAGGTTGCTGTAATTTAACAGGAACAAAATGTAGTAAAAACAAAAGACAAGAGCATGGTTCATTGCTGACCAAAACTTGGGCGATGCTTTAGTGGTGCTGTGCTTCTTGCATAGTGTCGGGATGGGAGCGAGGGGCATGGCTCTGTTTGAGCTCCTGGAGCGGGCCGCTGTAAAAGCAGTTAATGATTTCAGAGTAAACATGTTTTTATAATCAGTTATACTGGATATGCCACAGGTTGCCCCTCCACTATACAAGAAATATTCATATGGTAATGATTTTTATAGACATTATTTTAACATATTTGTACATATGTACTGGATGAGGCAGTGATGGCTCAAATGGTTAAGGCTGTCGGTTACAGGGTTTCTGATTGGAAGATCAGGGGCTTGAGCCCCAGCAAAGGCAAGATGCCACTGTTGAGACCTTGAGTAAGGCTCTTAACCCCTATGCTCCAAAAGTGCTGTATTGTGGCTGACCCTGCACTTTGACCCCAGCTTCCTAACTAGGATGTGTGAAAAAAATATTTTGACTGTGGTGTAAATCATTGGATCTTATCTTATCTTATCTTATCTTATCTTATCTTATCTTATCTTATCTGAGGGCTGTATTGAAAATAATGCAAACGTGGGCATAACTGTTTTGATATATAACATCTCATAATACCTTTGTCACAGCTGATGGTCTCCAACTGCATAGGTTTTCTTCGATGCTGGTTTCCCCTTCTTTAAACGTTGTCATCCATCCGTGGACCTTGCTCTTGTCATTGGTGAAATCTCTGTAAACATTTTGCAGCGCAGCGAGAGACCATCAACTGCGGCGAAGTGGATTCTCAAAGAGGATT
Source organism: Clarias fuscus (assembly GCA_030347435.1). Classification (NCBI taxonomy): domain Eukaryota; kingdom Metazoa; phylum Chordata; class Actinopteri; order Siluriformes; family Clariidae; genus Clarias; species Clarias fuscus. Next base: position 9,852,752 of record CM059222.1, on the reverse strand, counting down.
TGAGAGTTGGACAGATGTTTACCTAATTTAATATAAAAAATGTATTTATCAAATGTTGGGTAGCAAATTTTTAATTAACCGCTATTGAAACATTTTAGCTTTCAATAAAAGGTTAATCAGTATAATTAATGATAACCACATGCACATTTTCCCCTTTGTTTATGTTTTATTTAAACAATTCTAGTGGTACAATTATCTGTTCTCTGGTTCCCGTTCTCTATTATTTTGCAGCTTTTTTTGTTGCTACTTAAAATCCTATTAATTTGAGCACAGCAAATTGATTTGCTTAGCCCCTCTCTCGCACAATAACACACAGACCTGTCTGTGAATAGCCCTGCCCCTCTGTGCACACATTGGATGTGCAAGTGAAGTGCTCATGAAACACTTACCTGACGGTGTGTATTAATAAATGGTTGGTTTGCTGAAAGAGTTTTAAACTATGGGTGGGTATGGTTGAATCAAATTGATGATGAAAAAAATAATTTAAACAAGCATAATTAAAAAACAATAAAGCCTTTGAAAATACAGCTAGCAGTACAATGTCTGAAACTGCATACTGCTTGAACTGCAAGTAGGAAAGTTTTATGGTGTACATGGACGCAAAACAAAACTTATCGGTTAATACATTTCTGATCAGTTAAATTCTAATTCTTATTCTTAAATCATTAAAATAACATTTTTAAATCATAATTTTATATTCAATCATTAGTATTTTTTTAAATATGGTAAAAAATACTGTAATTTTACAGTCGATGATTGCAAAAATCCAGTAAATTTTTATAACAAAACAGATATTTTGATTTACAGTCTGTTGTGATTTATAATAAATGACATGTAAATTACTACTTATTTACATGTTTATTGGTTAACGCTGTCACCTTGCACCTCTGGGGTCTGGGTTCGATTCCCGGCCCAGTTCGAGTCCCGCCTCTGTGTGCATGGAGTTTTACTCCCACAGTACAAAGACATGCAGATTAGGCTAATTAGTGTTTCTGCCTGTAGTGTGTAAGTGAGTGTATGTGTGTGCCTTGCAATGGATTGGCGCCCTGTCCACGGCGTACCTTACCCTAAGTCTCCTGGGATAGGCTCCATGCCCCCTGCGACCCTGTATACAGGATTAAGCGGTATAGACAATGAGTAAGAGTAAGTGAGTGTTGGGTGTTGTATAAAAAAACAGGAGAAAATCTGTAAAATAATTAATAAATAATAAATATAATAAAAATAACATAAAACTAATTTTTTCTTACTTTGTGGGATTTTGTTTTCTTAATCTCCGACTGCATTGTCCAAACCTGTCACATAGCAATAGCAACTATTTTGAACTACAAGTGTACTAGATTGAAACTCCACTTTGTTTCTATATCTCACTTTCTGTCTTACACTTTCTCACTGTCCTTGCAGAAGCGTCAGATCTTGGTGACATTGGTGGAGATCACACTGCCCCTCCTGTTTTCCGCCATCCTGATTGCATTGCGGCAGAAGGTGTCCTTTACCAACTACCCTAATGCCACACATTACAGTAGCTTTTCATTGGAACGGCCTCCTGCTTACCTACCTTATGGCCTGCAACTTGCCTACGTTCCGGGCAACTCCAGCATAGTACGGCAGGTGGCTGAGGATGTGAAGCTCAGCCTGAAAGCGGACTTCATCAGTGCTGGTGAGGCCATTATAGAGAGAGCAAAAGTTTAAATTCTTGAATTGTTCGTTCTGTGTTCTTTTTCATCTCTCCACACATCTGGAACAGCTAGTTAATGTCTCAGGTGTATATTGTGGTGACTTTTTAGGAATGGGGAACTTTTTAATTGAAATATTGGTATGTCTTTACATTTTACATATTTGTATTTGTTTATATAATACAGTATCTCACAAAAGTGAGTACGCCCCTCACATTACAGCAAACCACTGTATTATACAGAATGTTCCCAAGGAACAATACAATAGTAATAAATATTGTATATACTTTAGAGTAGTCAATGTGCAGCTTGTATAGCAGAACAGACTTACTATCCTCTAACAATAACTCAACATGCAGACTTCATTGTCTAAATAACTGGCAACGAAAACGAGTACACCCTAAGTGAACATGTCAAAACTGTCTCCAAAGTGTCAATATTTTGTGTGAGCACCATTGTTATCTAGCACAGCCTTAATCCTCCTGGGCATGGAATTCACCAGAGCTGCACATGTTGTTGCTGGGATCCTCTTTCACTCCTCCATAATGATATCACTGAGCTGCTGGATGTTAGACACACGATGCTTCACCGCCTTCCGCTTGAGGACGCCCCACAGGTGCTCAGTAGGGTTCAGGTCTGGAGACATACTTGGCCACTGACAAACACATGAACATGATAGATTGGACATGTGTCCATATATATAATATGTAATAATGTATCACACGTAGCCCAAAGCATGATTGATGCTCAATTGATCAGTATTGTATTGATGCATTTATTACATAATTTATCATCACAACTGTTGCTCTCTATGACTTCCTGATCCTATATATAGCCTATAGCATATATATCATGCTTAAAACCATCGAAGGGGATTTTCATTCATGGTGCTTCATAAGTAAGAGAATTCTGCACAAGTTTTCATTGTTTGAAATTCCTGCAAGAACGCCTGAAAAGGTGAAGATAATGAAACCTGGATTTATGGTGAGTCATGTTGATTTATTTCTCTGTGCTGTGTGCAGTAACTGCACTGCATGGAGGATGTACATGCCATCTGACCATATTCCCTTTTTGTACTAACAGCACGACAGCTCTTTACAAGTCACAAGGTCAATTCCAAGCCGCTCACAAACAAGCTGACTGCTCTTGTATTTTTCTAGAAAAGAGAAATGAAAAGTGCTTATTTTCCTGATATTGCAGTTCAGTCCAGTTTGCTATGAGTGGATCATATGAAGGAACTAATTGCTTGGGTAAAAGCAAGCTCTGCTTCCTGGAGCCCATGGATATAATTTTTTTTGCTTTGTCATGTAAGGGGTGGTGCCATGTTGCAGGCTGAGCTTGCAGCTTATTGTGTAACTGAAATGCTTCCTGTAGCACTGAGCATGTGCAGTAACTATTATGTTATCATTTGCCTACATATGAAAAACTGGAGGTACTTGTTTCTCCAGATCAAACAAAAATGAGAGGACAACAAAGGCTGTAAAAGTAGTCAAAGCAGACCAGAAAGGAACCATACTGTGGAACCTGTCTGTTCTCATTTTTTTTACCTGCCTGTGAGGTTAGGGCTGTAGCTCTTGTGTAGCTCAATTTTATTCTGCTTATCTTTTTTAAACCGAGACTAAGTTCTGTGGATATTAGCAACAACTTAAATACTATACCCAGCATCTAGTAACAACATATTTAACATGTTGACACCAAACTAAAAACCATCAAACAACTGTGTATCTTAGGGATTTAAAGGTCCCGTATCTTCCTATTTCTAAAAAAGTTAACAGGTCTTACTCAAATTGTTTGCGTGTTAACGCTCCAGCTAAAATTACCCTCAGTGTATCTTTTGCATATCTCAAACTTCCTCTGTTTCAATGCTTATCCAAATGAGTTGAGAAATTTCGCTATCTACAGTATGTAAATGAGCTGCTGTTGAGTCACGTCCCTCCAGAGAACAGCAGACCTGAGCAGCAACCTGGGGGAGGGTATCATCTTATAAGAGGTCACAATAGGGCGAAATCTAATTGCCTTATTAAACCCTGGTCAATAGAAAATTGGAAAAAGGATAAAAATTAGGGAATGTATTTTTCTCACCGGGAGATCCATTTGAATGTCTAAAAATGAATTTGGTCATAGTAGATGCTCTTTAAATATGGACACAAAATATGGTCATCTAAAAGCACCTAAAACCAGACAAACACTGCAAGTGAACAGAACACAAAATAGGAAATGTAAAAACAGGAAAAAAAAAAGCAACGAAAATATCAAATCAGGAGTCTAAGAAACTCTAGGAAATCCTGACACTAAATTAAGGAAACAAACCTTGAAAGTAAAACGAGTTAAAATGTTTATCTTGTTATAGAATCACTAGGTATTGCATAACAGTGTGTATATTGCTCTACCATTAGGAGCACCAACAAACATGATGAAATGTATAAAGTGCATCAAATGCTTGGAAGACATGGTGAAACAAGTCTAAGCACTTGTCCACTCAGTGCGTTAGTAACCAAAATTTTAACCAATCCCAGAATGTTTTAACACCAATAGATATTTTTTTCAAAGATTAGACACATTAGAAACACCGAAAGTGTAGATAGAAAATGTTTTTGCTTTGTTAAAGCAGTAGTACATATCACACATACGCTTCACAGTGGGGAGTAGGGGGTTCAAATAGAGCATAAATTAAGAATTGAGTCACTGGAGGAACTTGTTCACAACAAGTTTGCTCAGGTGTTCTAGACCTCAGTTGATGTACTCTTTCCAGTTTTACCTTTTATATTAATGGATTTAGATTCACACTGGCTTTGATAGTCAGCTGACCTTCTTTGTGGCATGATTATGCATGTGTGCATGTTAGTTCCAAATCTAGCAAGATGGGTTACATTGGCAGCTAATTTGAATTTCAAGTAATATATTTGCTACCTGCGACTTTTATTAAAAGTGTTGTTTTTAATATAATATCTAGTACTTTATAATGCTTGAATGGCAGTAACCTTAGTATGCTTAGTATCTGAGAATAAAGGAAAGGTTGAGTAGTAAAAAGTCACACATTCTTAAGATTTCATTTAATCACCTTTAGCTTTTAGTAGAACACACAATGTGGTGTCCAGTTCATGTGTGAAAATGATTCCTCATGCTCCCAGAGGACTCGTTCACAATTTGAGTTCTAGAATATGTCTGTATCATTAGGGAATAAAAACACCATTGTTCAAATAACCTGGACATTCAGTACATACGGTACTGTACAGGTCATCAGCAACCCCAGATCATCCAGCGTCGTGTGCATTAAGGCACTATGCATGACACTTCAAGTGCTTCCCTTCTTACACTGAGGCACCAATGTCTGTGAAATAGGGTCAGTCTGAACTCGTCAGGCCATATGGTCAATGCTCCACGGTTCAATGTTTATGTTCTCTCGCAAACTGAAACCTTTTCTCTAGCAAACTTGAAACCTTGATTTAGTATCACTAACAAGTGGTTTTCTTATGAACACACAGCTGTTTGGTCCCAATCCTGTGTGTTCTCATCATATGGAAATGCTCTTACCTTAACTCTTGAACATAGCTGTTTTTTACTGTTGATTTCTTTACTGTGAAATTCCAACAAGTGTATACGTGATCTCCATTCATGTTTTTTTTTTTCCAAACACATTTCTTCCACAAGGTTCAGGGTGCTTTGCTTGATGTGGGTCAATCATTTCACTTTTGTAAAATGGTGACTTTTTTGCTCAGGCAGTGTAGCATTGAGTTGTCCCCAAATAAAAACATAAAATATCTTTTGCTTTCTTTTTGCAGTGCGTGGGTTTGAAACTGAGCATCAGTTTGAGGAGTTTGTGAAGACAGACCCTGAATCAGCAAAGATCCTGGCAGCAGTGGTGTTTGAGCACTCTTTTACTCAAGATGATGAACCTCTCCCACTTCAGGTGCAAGATCAATGCTTAAAAACAAAACAAAACTCTGCTTCCTGCTAAACCTGTTTAAAAATGCCTAATATGGCTGTTGGCTGTTTCTGTGTTGTGTAAGTAGTGATCATGAAGTGCATGAGGAATTTGACCTTTACAATCAGTGGGCTTGAATTATATTGAAACTACTGTAGGTTTCCATAATTGCACTGGGTTCATGCCCTGGTGTCTGTTTATCTCCCTGGTGAAGAGTCACATTGCGGGATGGTTATAATGTGATAATCTATCTATTTTTTTTTTTTTTTTTTTACATTTAAATTCTGTCCGTAAATGTCTCCAATTATTTCATGATATTTTTCCTTGTGTCTTACTTTTCCTTGCAGGTCAACTATAACCTGCGCTTCACCTATAGCCCCCGGAATGCACCTTCCAGGGAAAAATCGGAGCTGAATCCGAACAATGACCTCGACTGGCACACTCTCAGCCTGTTCCCGCTTGTTCAGCTGCCTGGACCTCGAGAGCAGCACGATTCTTATGGAGGCACTCCAGGTCAGTAAATTAAATGCTTCACCATTTTGGTATTGCTGACTTCATAAGAGTCCATTGAAGATTAGTCAGCTTTTATAAGGGTTTTCTTCAGTCCCCAAGCAGTCGATATCATATGGTAAGTCATGGTTTAGTCGTCAGTCAATTAGCCACCACATCAAGTGGTAAGGACTGTTTATGCTTTCTCTCCATGTATTTAACTGGTTCATTAACCTGAGCACATAATGTTAACAGCACTTGAGGTGATATGAGCTTACTTAACAAATAGATTTGTTAAAAAAAAAAAAGTTCTTCAAGTGCTACTGCAGTTACAATCTGAGTTATAAACTTACCATGAACATCCCTCCAAGTTGTAAGTGAGAGCTTTGGAAACACATGTTTGTTACTTGTTGCCTTTTCAGTGATGTTTCTGTTTTCAGTGGTTGATGATTGTTAAAAATGGTAAAATGATTTAAAGGCTCTGCATAGTGCCTATGTAACACATTCATTATATAAAGCATTGCATAAATACTTAATTAATGAATGCTGAAGCAGTTATGAAAGACTTATGGAGACGCTTATGGGATGTTCATGTCAAGTTGAGAATTTGTGTTAGCATGTAAAAACAATATTATATCAAAATAAAAAGATCTGAATAAGATCCAGTCATGTTCCCAAATAAAAATGCAAACGCTCAAGCCTGCTAATGCTTAAGAAGTGTAAGTGTAATTTGAACATCTCCACCCTAAGCTAAGAGAGTTGAGCTGAGAGAGCCTGCCTGCTCTCACAGATGTTGTTCAGTACTCACACCTGCTCTTTTCAGAATTTAAACTTGATGGGTAATTTAATACGAGTCTTTCCCTTTCAGCAAACACAAGAAAGAGATCAGTGGATATAAATCAAAATGTTGACTTCTGGATGATCCTTGTTCAAACATGACTATATATTTTTGGAGAAATAGTCAGTTTATGAAGCAACCGAAAAAGATGTTTGCATCCAGTTGGGTGAACTGGGTGAATGCCCTAAATCAGTTAAAAATTGAATTCAAATCAATGAGAGAATGCAGACATAGCTAAGTGGGCTGTGGTTTCTAAAAACCTGCTCTCACCTGCATAAAAGTAAAAAATAGTCTGCAAGTGTCCCTGCTTCATTCACATCATTTAACCATAACAGTCGTGTAAAGGCTTGTAGATCACAAAAGACAGGCTATTAGTCGAGGTTCTGAATATACATTTTCAGTACTATGCTATGAGTAAATGGATAAGTGCAATAAAAAAGTAAGAAACTCTGCATGCTGCGGTTTTACTTGAACACTGTGGATAATAAGGTAGATGTGGATAAGCACGGATTTTCTTTTCAAGTTTTTTCAAAATGATTGTTCATAAATGATGCTAGATCATAGTTGCAAAGGCATTGACTAATATGGGTGGTGTGTTGGTGGAATTATATTGGTGACTCACAGCTCCAGGTCCAAGGTTCAGGGTTGGATTACTGTCTGGGTGGAATTTTACATGAGCGCTCAGGTTTCTTTGGGTTCTCTGATTTCCTGTTAAAGTATATGGAAGTAGGTGTATATTGCCTATGATAAACTGTCCCTAGGCATGCATATGTGTGTGTATGTGTGTGTGTATGTGTGTGTATGTGTGTGTATGTGTGTGTGTGCGTGTGTGTGTGTGTGTGTGTGTGTGTGTGTGTGTGTGTATGTGTGTATGTGTATGTGTGTGTGTGTATGTGTGTGTGTGTATGTGTATGTGTATGTGTGTGTGTGTATGTGTATGTATGTGTGTGTATGTGTGGTGTGTGTGTGTATGTGTGGTGTGTGTCTGTGTGTGTATGTGTGTGTATGTGTGTGTGTGTGTGTGTGTGTGTGTGTGTGTGTGTGTGTGAGTGTGTGTGTGTATGTGTGTGTGTGTGTATGTGTGTGTGTGTGTGTGTATGTGTGTGTGTGTGTGTGTCTGTGTATGTGTGTGTCTGTGTATGTGTGTATGTATGTGTGTATGTGTGTGTGTGTGTGTGTGTACACACGTGGACAAAATTGTTGGTACCCTTCGGTCAATGAAAGAAAAACTCACAATGGTCACAGAAATAACTTTAATCTGACAAAAGTAATAATTAAATAAAATTCTATGAATGTTAACTAATGAAAGTCAGACATTGCTTTTCAACCATGCTTCAACAGAATTATTTAGAAAAATAAACTCATGGAACAGGCCTGGACAAAAATGATGGTACCCCTAGAAAATACTGAAAATAATGTGACCAAAGGGACATGTTAATTCAAGGTGTGTCCACTAATTAGCATCACAGGTGTCTACAATCTTGTAATCAGTCAGTGGGCCTATATATAGGGCTCCAGGTAGTCACTGTGTTGGTTGGTGACATGGTATATACCACACTCAACATGGACCAGAGGAAGCGAAGGAAAGAGTTGTCTCAGGAGATTCGAAAGAAAATTATAGACAAGCATGTTAAAGGTAAAGGCTATAAGACCATTTCCAAGCAGCTAGATGTTCCTGTGACTACAGTTGCACATATTATTCAGAAATTTAAGATCCATGGGACTGTAGCCAACCTCCCAGGACGTGGCCGCAGGAGTAAAATTGATGACAAATCAAAGAGACGGATAATCCGAATGGTAACAAAAGAGCCCAGAAAGACTTCTAAAGAGATCCAAGGTGAACTTCATGCTCAAGGAACATCAGTGTCAGATCACACCAGCCGTCGTTGTTTGAGCCAAAGTGGACTACATGGGAGACGACCAAGGAGGACACCATTGTTGAAAACAAATCATAAAAAAGCCAGACTGGAATATGCCAAACTACATGTTGACAAGCCACAAAGCTTCTGGGAGAATGTCCTATGGACAGATGAGACAAAAATGGAACTTTTTGCCAAGGCACATCAGCCTATGTTCACAGACGGAAAAATGAAGCATATCAAGAAAAGACCACTGTCCCTACTGTGAAACATGGAGGAGGCTCTGTTATGTTTTGGGGCTGCTTTGCTGCATCTGGCACAGGGTGTCTTGAATCTGTGCAGGGTACAATGAAATCTCAAGACTATCAAGGGATTCTAGAGAGAAATGTGCTGGCCAGTGTCAGAAAGCTGGGTCTCAGTCGCAGGTCATGGGTCTTGCAACAGGACAATGACCCAAAACACACAGCTAAAAACACCCAAGAATGGCTAAGAGGAAAACATTGGACTATTCTAAAGTGGCCTTCTATGAGCCCTGACCTCAATCCTATTGAGCATCTTTGGAAGGAGCTGAAACATGCTGTCTGGAAAAGGTGCCCTTCAAACCGGAAACAACTGGAGCAGCTTGCTCATGAGGAGTGGGCCAAAATACCTGCAGAGAGGTGCAGAAGTCTCATTGACAGTTACAGGAAGCGTTTGATTGCAGTGATTGCCTCAAAAGGTTGTGCAACAAACTATTAAGTTAGGGGTACCATCATTTTTGTCCAGGCCTGTTCCATGAGTTTATTTTTTTAAATAATTCTGTTGAAGCATGGTTGAAAAGCAATCTCTGACTTTCATTGGTTAACATTCATAGAATTCTTATTTATTATTACTTTTGTCAGATTAAAGTTATTTATGTGACCATTGTGAGTTTTTCTTTCATTGACCGAAGGGTACCAACAATTTTGTCCACGTGTGTGTATGTGTGTGAGTATGTGTGTGAGTATGTGTGTGAGTATGTGTGTGTGTATGTATGTGTGTGTGTATGTATGTGTGTGTGTCTGTCTGTCTGTGTCTGTCTGTGTGTGTGTGTCTGTGTGTGTGTCTGTGTGTGTGTCTGTGTGTCTGTCTGTGTGTCTGTCTGTGTGTCTGTCTGTGTGTGTGTGTGTACGTGTCTGTCTGTGTGTGTGTGTGTGTGTGTCTGTGTCTGTGTCTGTGTGTGTGTGTATGCCTCCTCCATCGAAATTTGTATGAAATGTGAAAAATGTGTGTTAATCAAAATGATTAGATAGTAAAAGTCTTGAGCCATACCTTATTTCTTCATATTAAATTAAATTAAATTATATTATGTAGGTTATATAAATACTTAATTGCTTGTTTAAGTAACAACTTGAGCAGCAACCTCTTTTCCCCTCTCATCTTTTCCAACAACTCAGTATTCAGCATCAACAGTATACTAATCACCAGCCTGATTATCTGTCATACCTGTTTCCCACTGTGTGGCTTAAAAAACAAAAAACATTAATTTGAAACTGGTCAGGTACAGAGACGGGACTGAAAAATGAGAGACAAAAACTTACCAAAAATAAATGCCAAAGAAGTTCTTCAGGAATTGTGGAGAACAATTCCTCAACACTACATTAAAAATACACATCTGGCTCTTTGGAAGCAAAAAATGAAGAAATGAGGAATGGTTTAAGACTTTCGGCCAGTACTGTAGGCATTTATTTAAGCATGTATAAGTATAGTCATAACTGAGTGTGCTCCTATTTAGTGTTCTACTGTATAAATGACAAACCTGGCCATCCTCAAGAGCAAATCATAGGCCGAGTTAAAAAGCAGGCATTTATCATTGCTGTAGTTATAAATGAGTAAGAAATATATATTTTTTTGCTATCATGTAAAACTAGGTTATTACCGTGAGGGCTTCCTAATGATCCAGCATGCTGTGGACCGAGCCATCATGAAGGCGTACAACAGGACAGCGGCGACTGCCCTCTTCATGCAGACATGGGTTGTGTTGTCACGATTTCCTTACCCAGCTTTCATTTATGATGTCTTCATCTTGGCTATCCAGAACCAGCTGCCCCTTCTGCTGGTGCTCAGCTTCACTTACACCTCCCTCAACATTGTCCGAGCCATAGTGCAAGAGAAGGAAAGAAAACTCAAGGTGTGTCTGTGTAACTGGTGGAGAAGATGCATGAAAATGCTATCCATATTCAATGGTGTGTTAGCTTGGAGAATGTTTGAATAAGACTTTGTAATTTTTTTCCCCCCAGGAATACATGAAAATGATGGGCCTGAGCAACTGGTTGCACTGGAGTGCCTGGTTCTTCATGTTCTTTCTTTTCCTCTCAATCTCCATCTTCTTTGTCACCTTGCTCATCTGTGTCCAGGTGAATTTTCCTCATCCTCCCTGGCTTCACCTTCTGAATGTTTTTACTCAGTCATGAGTTAGCCTTTCAGTTATGAATAAATCTTCCTGTTGATGGTTTTCTCTGAATGAGCCCGTTTGTAAAGCATGTTTTATTGTGTTCTTGATGTTAAAGGTGAGTCCAAATGGAGCAGTGCTGACGTATAGTGACCCTACGCTAGTCTTTGTCTTCCTTCTTGTATTTGCCGTGGCTACTATCAGCTTCTGTTTCATGATCAGCTCCTTCTTTTCCAGAGGTAACATCTTTAGACTTCTTCTTCTTCTTTTTTATTTTTTATGAAATATGTGGTACTACAGTATGTGTGAATCCCTTTCATAATCTGAACACAGGTACAAGAACTCTAAATACAAGAACCAGCACTTGGTTCATAATGAACAGATATTTAAGGTTTTTATATTTTTAAGGTTTTAGATATTTATTCTGCCCTAGTTGCAAGTTTATCAGCCATGCTGACTGTCTTCACCCCAAATGTACTTCATTTATATTTAGCTGAAGTGTTCACAAGACCAGGCCAGGGTTATTGAGAATGTTTCCAGCTAACTAATTTATCCAGCATTAGTACTTATGAAAACAAAAAGGTATTTAGAGAAAATTTGCTTTTAATGAAAAAAGTGCAGTATTTAGGGACTTTAAATGCTTGAAGAAATCTGAACAAACGTATTATTGTATATACAGTTGCGGTCAGACGTTTACACTCCTCAAGAACATGAATGTCATGCAGCTTTCAGTGATTTCTTCGAGCAGTTTTCTTTTTTCTAGGGAACATTGATTGTAGAACATATAGAACACTTTCTTCTTCTTTCACAAGCAGAAAGAAAGCCTGCCCCAAAAGGTTAGATAAGCAGGTCTCAGTGGATGTTTCAGGCTCCATAGCTCTATAGTGCTGCTTGAGTGGTGGCTGAGTGATTAAGGCTTTGAACTATTGATCAGAAGATTTCTGGTTGAAAGCTTAGTATTAACAAACAGGAATAAGGCCATTAACCTCCAACTGCTCAGTTGTACCATGACCCAACTCAAAGTTGCTTTGGGTAAAAGAATCGGCTTTATGAGCCAATGTAAATTTAAGAGTTGGTAGGAAGCTACTGTACAAGTTTTCCATTGTTGTCCTCTAACCATGTTATTTTGCCCTTTTTTAGACCTCTAAATGGTTTTTAGTGTCTAGTTTTGTTTTAGTTTGTGACTGGTCTATCAGTGCATTATAAAAACATTATACGTATGGCCCAAAGTAAATGAATACGTGGCAGCCACATCCAGATGTGCTTGCTGACAAAGCTTTAAAAAAAAAAAAAAAAACAAACATAGATAGTAATTTGGGCTCTTTGGCTTTAAAAAAAAAACTTTGCTGGGAAGATTTCTACTGTGGATGTGTCTATTTTTCCATTCAACCACAGAAGCATTAGTGGGCTTGAGCACTGATTTTTGGGGGAAAGCCTTGTTCCTTAGTTCGAGTGAAGGGAAATAACAACTGTATGTGTACAACATTGTGGCAATAGTTGAATATAGTTATAGAATATAGTTGGTCTCCCACATCGATTTAATCGTCAGGTGTTCGCAAGACGAATCTAAATATGATAATGTTAGATTTGACTATTGCCAGTGTTTCCCAGCCTTAATGCCACAATATTTTTTACGCCCTTTATTTACTCTCCATTTTCTCTCACTTCTTTTTTGGATGTGGGTTTTATGACCTACAATGGACATCCTGTTATCCTGTCCATTACACCTCTGGATAACCCTCCCAAACCAATCTGAGCCACATGATCCACATTTTTATCTATCCTTAGACTGGTATGAGCTTCACAGCTTTAGCTCATGTATTTCTTACAGTTTCTTGATGCATGAATAATTCATTAGAAATGTATCAGGCTACAAGTGGTTCTCACTGTTTCTCACTGGTTCATGCTTTAAGCTAGATGTTTTTTTTAAAGTGTGAATGATTCATAGGTCATTGTATGGCTTAGCAAACAGAAAAATAAGAAAGTCTGGCTCTTTGGAAGCAGAATATGAAGATATGAGGGGTGGCTCGAGACTTTTGCACAGTATTAAATATATCAGAACATAAATTTTGAATCTGCATGTTTTGTGAACATAAACTTATTTCAGTGTCATTTCAGTAATTTTGTCAGTGTAATATAGACAATATATGGTGTGTGAAGCACTCAGCACTAAAATAAAATTACTTTGAAATCATCAAGGAGGGTCATTCAAACCAGAAATAGCTGTGTGGTTTTCAAGACATCATTTTAAAGTTGTTAATACCATGGCATTCTATTCTATGGTTAATAATCCAGTGATGTTTAACATTGAAATCCATTGAAATTGAAATGAATTACTTTGATGTTATGTAAAAATAGGAGTTCTGGCAGGGAACGGCTCTTTCTTTTCCTCCAGTTTGTAAAAGGGTGAAGCACTCGCCTCCTACAGACAGAAAGCAAGTTGCAACTGGGCCTTAATAAATATCTGTGCTGTCTCATTACTTTCTGTTCTAACACAGAATGGCACATTGTGACGTGTAAGGGGGCCCTGAGAACCTTTTGTGCTTGCCCTTGCATGTGGATATAAAAATAACCAAGAGAACAATTTTCTTTTTCACTGGCACAAGGCCTTTACCATTTTGTTCTTTTTTCCCTCCCATCTTTTTCCTACCTGTGGCTCTGTCACATGGCTGCAGCACACAGAAAGGAGTGTGTGCACATAATAGTTTGCAGGATGTGAAGGCATAAAATATTTGGAATATCACATGTACTTGCCACGTGTGTGTGTGTGGACATGTTTTTTTTTTTTTTTTCTTGTATGTGTGTGTTCTCCTTTTCAACTAGTTGTCTAAAGAAAAAACAAAATGTCAGTTTGACCTAGTGGGGTTGACCATTTATTAGGTCACCATGAGGAAAACACATAACAAATGTGGTGCAGTTGTTTCTCAACTGGTGGGACAATGACCATGACCTGTTATGATTAAGATGCGGATTACTGGGAAAAGTATAATCATGTTTTTGAAAAGTATAATCATGTCACATGAAATGTATCTATAAACAATTGGTTCTAATATGCATTGATGTAAAATTCCCTCTTTCTTAGAAGGAATGGCAGAAACTAAATGTAAAGGTTTTATCACAAGGTCAGTAAAAATAAAACCCATTTTACATAAAATATGGCTTCACGTGCACAGAAGTCAAGCATGGATTGTGCAGACAACAGTGTGTTTTGTGTGGTTGAGTTACTGGATGTAAAAAGCAAAAACCATTAAAATGGTGTCAAGAAGGTATAAAGAGACAAAATACTCGAGCCATAAGGACAAGCCTGATAATTTTTACATAAGAATGTAATGTAATCTGAATACATGCAGGAGCAAGCAATAAGTGCATCAAGTCAATTTTCAAAATCAATAAAGGCCCACACGGCTGCAGGGGATCTTGTTTTAACCGCTTGAGGTCAACATGCGGTCATCAATCTTATTGCCAGCTTGGATTCTATAAAACCAGAAATACCAGAGAACTGTTGCACATCCCAGTATTCCTAAAAAAGGTAAAAAGAAAAAAACAAAGAACATTCAATTCTACAGAATCCTTGCTGAGTCTGAGCCAGACTGCAGATCCAGGTGAAAATATTTATGTTGGCTTGTTCAGTATATATAACTTGAGGTACTGTGGTTCACACTGCTCTGTGATCTGCCATGTGCTTTCAATAGATTCATCTTTTATGTTTGAGTCTCCTGAAGATTCAGTGCAGTAGAAAGATGTCAGACCTGTGATTATATTGTAAAAAATGCAGTAGTAAAGTAAAGGCTGGCGATCATTACTTTAAAACCGTGATAGTTTAATTGTAGAATCCTGGTGGGTGGACATATTATTGGTGTTCTAATTTACTCTCTCTCCCCCTCTCTCTCATACGCACTCTTTCACACAGCCAATGTTGCAGCAGCGGCAAGTGGTTTCCTCTACTTCTTTAGCTACCTGCCGTACTTGTTCCTGTGGCCACGTTATGACCTGCTTACTCACGCTCAGAAAGTGTCTTCCTGTCTCATCTCTAATGTAGCCATGGCTATGGGTGCCCAACTTATTGGCATGTTTGAAGGCAAAGGTATCATCATGACTACTGTATTTCTCCCCAAGAAAATATTTATTCTTTATAGAGATCTTCCTTATCGCTTGTTTTCCCATGTGGTAATTGCATTAACCAGACTAGCTTTCTTATACTATTTTAATCAGGCCTGGGGATCCAGTGGAATAATCTGTTTGAGCCTGTGACTGTGGATGATGACTTCTCACTGGCTCAGGTTCTTGGACTCTTGCTGCTGGATGCCATACTGTACAGCCTGGTGGCTTGGTACGTCGAGGCAGTGTTCCCTGGAGAGTACGGAATGCCACGGCCATGGTACTTTTTCATTCTGGTAGGTGGTTGTGTTCTAATACCGTACTAATTTAATTATTACATTTATGTATATCCATTTCCACTTCATCATTTGAAATCCTAACATGTAAGAGGTTTTTGCTAAATGCAGTTAATCTGCAAATGTTCATTTAATCTATATTAAGAATAATCATTGATTTTTTACTTTGCTATGATAGTTTTCTATTATTAGTATTAAATAAATGTGGAGTGTATTCCATACAAGCCTCTGTGAATTAGTTGTGACTAGAAGCGCTTTAAACAATAGTATAAATTTGATTAGAAAATTTGACTTCCTTCTTTTTTTTTTTTAAATACATTTTTTTTGTGGGATTTTCCCCTGATTTTCTCCCTCATTTAAAAGGTTGATTTTCAACCTTTTCACTGTGCCAATATTAATTTAACAAAAATTAAACCAAAAGGGAAAAAAACATGTGGGGAATACAAAGTACCCCTTATGCTTCCACAGAATGTAAGAGATTAAGTTGCAGCCAGGTGCTGATAATCATCAGCCATTGATTAATTGACCATCAGCAGGTGTGCAGACTTATAAAAGCAAAAGTTTCGACAGATTGCTGGTCTAGAACATGTGGGCGTGTGTTAACACAATGCCAAGGGGGACATAAGCAATGCTCTTCACATACAGGCCTCACTGATCATGTTAAATGTTATAGCCTATGATGGCACAATTACATTGACTGAACCACTCTGGTTTATTTGGAAAGGTTTCGATGAGAAAACTAACATGGAAACATGACTGAGGTGTGCAAAAATGCCTCTGAACAAAGGCCTTCACAAAGCCAAACAATGGACAAATAAGACCTAAGTTGAGTTTCTTGGCATTAATGCACAGCACCATGTTTGCTTTAACATTTCAGCAGAAATACCTCAAAGTCACTGTCGAACATAGCACTGATGATAAAAGCTTGTTTTGCAGCCACGGGACCTGGACACTTTGCAGCCTGTAAATTGACAATTAACTCCTCTGTGAACTAGAATATTCTAGAGGGAAATATCAGGGCATCTGTCCAACAGCTAAAGTTAGGTAAAAATTTGTTCATGCAACAGGAAAATAATCCAAAGCACACCACTAAATCTATATCAGAGAATGGCTGAAAAAGAAAAAAAAATTGGAATGGCCAGGTCCAGACCTCAACCCAACTGAAATGCTGTTATAGGAACTTAAGAGAGCTTTGTATCATAAGCGAATGCCCAAAAACCTAAATGAAATGAAGCAATGTTGTAAAGAAGAATGGACTAAAATGATGTGAGAAGCTGATGATTAATGATTGGTCGTTCATGAACGATGCGTTCTTTTTGAACGAGTCAGCATGACTCAGAAGAACGAGTAGTCTCAGAGAGTGATTTGTTCATTTTTTACTGGACGCGCATGCGCAAAGCTTTGCAACGTCTTCGTAGGTTATGTACAGGAAACAGAAATAAGAAGTTACCTTTGAGTCTTCTAGTCTTAATTGTTCGACTTGGACTAGAAGACTCGTATGAAGACTCGTATTCCTGTGTAATGCACTGCATAGTGCCTATGAGAGTCACGTGACAAAAGAGCAAACAATTCGGACCAGAAGATATGAGAGGTGAGCTGCTCATTCTGTTTATCATAAATGCATTGTAATATTTTCATTATTGGAACTAAAGCCAAAATGTGTGTATGTAGACGTGTTGGTGGTCTGTTTATTGAAAATTTAACATTTTATTTTATTTCTGATCAAAATAATGAAATGAACTAAATGACTCTAAAAAAGATTCATTCATTTTGATGAACGAGATTCAAGGAACTGAGTCACTAAAATGATTCTAACTTCCCATCACTACTGATAATGTCATACAGGAATTGATTACCGATTACAAAAACTTACGTTATTGCTGCTTAAGGTGGATCTACATTTTATTGAATCACGGTGGTATTTAGTATTTCCCACGTTTTTCCCACTTTTTTTTGGCACAGTGCCTACAACTAAGACCCTCTATGATCAAATTATTTTTATTATATGTTTACACAAAACCACAAAGAATTAAAAGAGGTGATACTAAATTTTATAGCTATAACCTTGAAATTGCCTTCTTTGTTGCATCTGTTGAGCCCTCCGTGTACCCTCCATTTCAGACATTATATTAGGTTTTAATTAAAAAACAGCACCTGTTTGAGCATGACATATTCCTATGGGTGCACAGTCAAAGCTAAGGAGTATATCAGACACAAATAAGCATGTAGCATTTTTTTTTAAATAAAAGAACTGTATAAACATTTTATAATGTGTATCACTTGCTACGACAGCCTTCATACTGGTGCAACAGCCCTCGAGTTGCCCTGGTAAAGGAGAAGGAGGAAGAAGAGGATGCAGAGAAAGCACTAAAGGGCGAGTTCATTGAAGAGGAGCCAACTGGATTAGTCTCGGGAGTCAAAATCAAGCACCTGACCAAGGTACAAGGAGTGTGTGTATTATTTCGAGGGCAGGTAGTTATCCAGTGTGTTATCCAGTGTGTTATCTAGTGTGTAAACACAGTCATTATGATCTGCATGGGGGCTGCTTATATTTTTTAAGGCCCTATCCATAAAGCTTATGTAAGGATTTAGCTGTAATTTATATTTTCTTGATTACAGGCTTTTAAAATGGGCAATAAGACCAAAGAAGCAGTGAAGGACCTAACATTAAATATGTTTGAAGGCCAGATCATGGTGCTGCTTGGACATAATGGGGCCGGAAAGACCACCACACTGTCTATGCTGACTGGTGAGCTACATTAATGATTTAATCAGTGGATACTATCATTTCTCAGGTTCCTTCTCCTCATCGTCATTCTGCTCTTATTTGATCTTGCTTCCCACTCACTTCATGTGTTATTTCTTGTTTTTTTCAGGCTTGTTTCCTCCCAGCAGTGGCCGAGCTTACATCAACGGCTATGATATATGTCAGGACATGGTGCTGATCCGCCGCAGCCTAGGTCTGTGTCCACAACATGATGTGCTTTTCGACAACCTCACAGTCCGTGAGCATCTGCTTTTTTATGCCCAGGTAATATGCTACAATGTAAAGATTTATAATAGAGAGCCTAAAATATGTGAAATATCATTACCAGGTTTTTAAAAAATTTATTATTATTATACCACATGATACCACTTTCAAATCTGATTGATTCCAGGGTATTTAAACAACATGACTAACAGTTGTGCTGACTCTTCTTTGTACAGTAATGTATTTTTTTTTTACTAATAGTAAGTAATAGTTAATAACAAGGTTCAGATCACATAATTAAGAACTAAGCAAAGTCAGTGGATTATAACATATAGTTTACAAAGAAATGAATCTATAGATCATAGAAAGTTGTTGATCTGTAAAATCTTTGTGTACAGTAAGATTTTGTGCTTCTAGTTTGGTGGGGACTTGACAAGCTGCAGTTTATTTGTTTTAATAAGTTCACAGAGAAAGAGTGGCTGGTAAGGGAGCAATTAATGATGAGATGAAGTAATTGACGACAGGAACAGGAACAAACTTGTTAAACAGGATAATAGAAACTAATTGGTTTTGTCTATATTATACTATAAAAAGTATGTCATGTTAAAAATGTAATGGTAGACAAATGTCACAAAAGGAGTAAAACACACTGAGACATGCAGTTATACTATAGAGAAATAATCAACTTATATTCATACTGTCTTGTTCTTGACAATTTAATAGCACATCCTATTTTATTTTAGCTCCTACAGTACATATGCAGTTTAAGGTTGTAATACTGAACACAGTCTAATGTTTATATAAATGAGGTGCATGTGAACAAATATGATTCATAAGTGGCAACACATTTCACATGTGCCAAAGTTTTTACAGCCACCATTTAGAGAGTCCTTTATTACCATGACATTAAAGGCTGTTGTGCAATTCATTTAAATCTGGCATAAAAAGGCCAGACTGAAGATTGCTGGTGAACACCTGAAAGAGTGTGCTTTGGTTAGATGAAATAAAAAAAAATGCTTTTTGTCCATAATGATCAGTATTATATATGGAGGAAAATGGATGAGGCTTTCAAGCATGGCTTGGGGCTTAGCAGTGGTTGAGGCTTTTATGCTGTGAAGCATGTGCACAAATAAATGGCTTTATAAGAGGGTTGTATTGTCTAGAAACACAGAAGCAAAACCTCAAGGCATCAAGAGAAATCAGTCCACATCAATGTCCAAACCCTGTCGCAGCTGGGTATTCCAGCAGGACACTGATCTTAAGCATACAGATAGTTTTACAAGCATTTGTTTTAAGTTGATTCATAATGTATATTAAATTTTGACCCACTGTTACTATATAGTAGTATACTATACACACATGGACAAAATTGTTGGTACCCTTTGGTCAATAAAAGAAAAACTCACAATGGTCACATAAATAACTTTAATCTGACAAAAGTAATAATTAAAAAAAATTCTATAAATGTTAACCAATGAAAGTCAGACATTGCTTTTCAACCATGCTTCAACGGAATTATTTTAAAAAATAAACTCATGGAACAGGCCTGGACAAAAATGATGGTACCCCTAGAAAATACTGAAAATAATGTGACCAAAGGGACATGTTAATTGAAGGTGTGTCCACTAATTGGCATCACAGGTGTCTACAATCTTGTAATCAGTCAGTGGGCCTATATATAGGGCTCCAGGTA